>CAWUFW010013512.1:0-471501 GCA_963921515.1 Calotriton arnoldi
TAGTGGTAGGCATCCAGCCCCCTGGCTAAGGGTGGTAGTAGTGGTGGGCATCCTGCCCCCTGGGTGAGGGTGGTAGTAGTGGTGGGCATCCTGCCCCCTGGCTAAGGGTGGTAGTAGTGGTGGGCATCCTGCCCCCTGGGTGAGGGTGGTAGTAGTGGTGGGCATCCTGCCCCCTGGGTGAGGGTGGTAGTAGTGGTGGGCATCCTGCCCCCTGGCTAAGGGTGGTAGTAGTGGTGGGCATCCTGCCCCCTGGGTGAGGGTGGTAGTAGTGGTGGGCATCCTGCCCCCCTGGGTGAGGGTGGTAGTAGTGGTGGGCATCCTGCCCCCTGGCTAAGGGTGGTAGTAGTGGTGGGCATCCTGCCCCCCTGGGTGAGGGTGGTAGTAGTGGTGGGCATCCTGCCCCCTGGGTGAGGGTGGTAGTAGTGGTGGGCATCCTGCCCCCTGGCTAAGGGTGGTAGTAGTGGTAGGCATCCTGCCCCCTGGCTAAGGGTGGTAGTAGTGGTGGGCATCCTGCCCCCTGGGTGAGGGTGGTAGTAGTGGTGGGCATCCTGCCCCCTGGCTAAGGGTGGTAGTAGTGGTGGGCATCCTGCCCCCTGGGTGAGGGTGGTAGTAGTGGTGGGCATCCTGCCCCCTGGGTGAGGGTGGTAGTAGTGGTAGGCATCCTGCCCCCTGGCTAAGGGTGGTAGTAGTGGTAGGCATCCAGCCCCCTGGCTAAGGGTGGTAGTAGTGGTGGGCATCCTGCCCCCCTGGGTGAGGGTGGTAGTAGTGGTGGGCATCCTGCCCCCTGGCTAAGGGTGGTAGTGGTGGTGGGCATTTGGCACCCCCTGGCTAAGGGTGGTTGTGGTGGTTGGCATCCAGCCCCCTGGGTTGGGGTGGTGGCGCGCATTCAGGCCCCTGTGTGCATATGTGGCATTGGTGATGGGCATCCCGCCCCTATGGTGCTGCTGTTGCAAGTATATTCAGATTCCCCGTGTATGTGTGTGATGTGTCGTGTACGTGTTGTATGTGTTTTGTGGTTGGTGTCTGACTTACCTTCTGCGCCGTACGCGTCCGTGCCTGTTCCGGTAGTAGATGTAGAATATTGGTATGATCGGGACGAAGGGATTCATGGTTGGTTCGTGTCGTTCGTCCTTCTCGTTGCTCGCGTCGTCCTCGTCGCTTGGCTTCGTCCTCGTCGCTCGCTCGTCCTCGTCGCTCGCGTCGTCCTCGTCTGTGCTGTGTTCGTCTCGTAGCCGTGGATCGTGTTGTGGCGCGATTCGGAGCTTATGTGCGCCTCTCCCGGATGCTTTGACGTGCCGTGCGTAGCGACGGGTTCGGCGCGTACGGAAAGCGCATCGTACTTGTCCGGCCGGACGGGGCTGCATTTTCCCTTCCGTGCGACTCGATTCGGCGTTTCCGGATTCGCCTCGGTCGGAGAACAGGACCTGGTTTGGGTGAGTACGGCTCGGCCGGAATTTTTGCTGTTGTGCGCATCGTACTTGCTCGTTCGGTGTGCTGTACGGATCGGTCGGGAAACTGGCTTTCGCATGGCTTTTTTCCCGACCGAATAGTATTGGGTGCGCCTCCGACCGAGATCGGAATCGGCCCCCTAGTCTACATAAAATCCTGTACGGTGCGATTATATGGGGAAACATTTCAGATGGGTCAAAAGGTTGATTTAAGACAAAGTTAGTTAAAAGTACATCAATTATTTTGAACAAACTTAGGATAGGTTCTCAACAACACACTGACTTTATGCAGCTATAGAAAACGCTGATTGGGCTACTGTTAGTACTTAAAAATTAGCTACTCAATTATGCAATTGAGAAAGTTGGTTTACGGGTTGAATGTTCCAATGAGAACTTGTGCATAAGTTCAAATGAAGATAAGATCAATCTAGTGAAGGTCTGTTTACCTCAATTTTCGGTGCCACTAATCTCACAGTAGCAGCTTGTTTACCAATCTGTAAAAATCTTGCTGGCATAAGCAGTAAATAATTCTTTTTTTTTTTATGGTTGCCAAAAGTCGCATTGCAGCCCGATTGAGGCCCCCTTCTTCGTCTACCCTTTCACAATGGCGTCGGGGGTGGATTGGTGTGCCCTGCAGTAGCAACCAGTTTACGAAGCCAGGGGTTGGGCCCTTAAGCATAGCAGAGTATGGGGGAAGTGCTTGGGTCGATAAATCTATGGTACTGTTCCAGTGCGGGATGCTACTATTATTGCTGCTTTGTACTGATGTATTATACCAATTGTGTGTATGCGCTTTGCAATTGCACTATGTGTCTTTCCTTGCTGAGTAACGTGTGTTGTACTGTTCTTCTATGCATAAACTCAGTAAAATCTTAATTCTTTTTAGCAGAGGAATTCATTTGACCTAAGAAGTGTGTCTATTCTTCCTGGAGCAGTGCTCTATATACAATTTGTAAGTGACTACCAGCAATGCTGACCATATCAAGTGGCGATGGTCTAAAAAGGGTACGAGTTGAGGTCCTCATGAACTAGCCAGAACTCCCCATCATAAGCTGGTATGTAATCCTCTACTTCTATGAATTTTACAGTTTTTATGCTAATTGCCTATGAGGAGGAAGATCAGCACTGTTTTCAACTCACACTGGGACATGAGCAAGTATGTAGTAATCCTGCTGAAGGTTTAACATCTGCAAAGCTAGAGTCTTGAAAGATGAAACTTGGCTTTTCAATTTGAGGTATGGTTTCAAGCATAGGATGCAATACTTTTTTGGTTTGGGCTGATATTCCATAAGCACAAAGATCCAGATTCACCATTTTGCTTCATGGCAGATGAACTGAAATGGATGGACAGCCTTTTGGAGCATGGTGGAGGAGCATCTGCCTATTGTTACAAATTTCACAGCCAATTTGTGTGGTCCTGGAAATAGATCACTTCTTCACCTGAACTTATATTTTTGAGAAATTGTGTCGGACTCTGAACCTGAACAATTGTAAACCGAAGAAGCCATGTTGCAATACACATTTTGATTCTTATCTACTAGGATCATCGACTATTCTTGAAGTTCAAGTGGTGAGGTAAGATATGGTACTGGCACTTTCCCCTTTCAACCTGTCCTCTGGTCTTTAGTTTCATCACAGTCTTCATGGCTGTAATGGTCTACCCTAAAAACCCACACTAGGATCTTCAAATGGTTTGCCTTCTCTATAAATCGAGGCTTTCTGATGAACTTTGAGAAGCTCCCTTATAGACCAGCCAACAATCCAAGCATAATGGCTTAACAGCACACACATTCTTGGGAGATTGCGCTTATCAAGAAAAACAAACGAAAAAAACACTACACTTGTCTGCTACTCATTCAAGCGCACACAGCTGCGCGCACACAGCTGCACACACACACACACACACACACACGAGGAATCATTTTGAGAGAGGAGGACTACCATGCATCAGCCACCACTGCCAAACTGACTTTTCCCCTCACTGTATTTACAGTTAGGGAAAGCACTTGGTTTACACTGGCATCAACCCTTGATATGGCAGCCTGACCGCCACATGGCTGCCAAGTAAGGGATGATGACCATTGCTCGTTTCCCTACTCTTGACCGCCGTGCAGAGCAGATTAGGAAGACAGACTTAAAACAAACTCCGCTTGTGTAGTTGGTTTTCAGAAATTAAAAACTTCTGAGTGAGTGAATCAAACATGCCTCTAACTGAACCAATGAGCAGTGCTTTCAATCGACTTATCACAATAGTAGCTCCACTGAAAACACAGATCTGCTGAATGGTAGAGGTCACAAAATGTGGTATGAGGTCTTGCTTCAGGGCTGCGGAGGCAGTAGTCTCCACTGACTCGAGCTCTAAATGAGCCTCTAGGTTATTACCATAGAAAATGCTATTAAAAACAAACTTGCCTTTGCTTAGCCTTTAATGAATTATCTACATACCCTAGCTTTGTATACTATTGATGTCTAAATGACTTACCTTCCTTACTGGTCAGAGGTTGTGGACAGTTTTCAGTGCGCCTTTTTTGAAATTGTTTCAAAAATCTTCTTACAGGAAACTCTGGGTTACAAGAGCGGATCTCTTCTAACAAGTATTTCAGGACCACAGACGAAAATTCCTTTCTCCATCCCGACTGCTGAAAGTCATGTATTATAAGAATTACTAGAAGATACACAGAAAACTGACTACACAACAAAATACAGTGACATTCCTTTTTAAAAAGAATAAGTCTAACCAGAAGAGTACCACATAAAAAGTTTCACATCCAATATATAAAGGGAAATCCAAATCATACACGAAGCTGGTGTCAGTCTACAAGTTCAACACTGATGAACACTTTAAAGTGCTTATTAGTTTTTGAAAATTAAATTTTAAGGTAAATGATTCATGGAATGTGTACATGAAAGGAGCTGGTAAGGGGGCGTGGCTTGACGCCGATGTGAGCAGCGGCGGACCTCGGAGCTCCTCCGTGGCCTCCCTCTGTAAAAACATATCCTGACGTGCTGCGGGGGTCCCTCGGGGCTCACAGCTGTCGGAATGCCTGCTGCCCCTGGAGACGATTCGGCGGCGCCCGGCAGCTGATAGTGCGGTGTTAAAACACACTTTAGTGCCCTGCTCGATCCCGGCGGTGACGACCTAAGATGGCGGCCGCGGCTTAACAGCGAGGATTTTGCCGGCGGCCGCAACCGGAGAGCTGTGCATTGCGGCTGGAGGGCGGAAAGAGGGCTCCGGAGCTGCCCAGGTGACGGAGGTACACGGATGCGCTGGGATCCAGGCAGCGGCTGATGCGGAAAAGCGCCAAACTCGATGTGGTGCCCCGGCCCTAAAATGGCGGCTCTGTATGCCAGGGGCGAGAACCGGTGAGTGAGCCAGTGGAAAGGGACGAGGAGCGGCACTGGTGGCCATTGTCCCTGAAGCGGGGAGCTGCTGATTGAAGGGCCCTCCTTGTGCTGGAAGCGGATGAGCGACGGGAGGGACGAGACCGGCGCCGGTGGGGGCGCGCTGAATCCGGGCCCGACTGGCCTCCCAGAGGCCTAGGAGTGATTGGGAGCAGGAAGCTGCGGGGCGCCTGTGGACTGGTGGCGGGACGTGGAGAAGCGTCTGAAGTGGCACCGGACCTCCGGTGGGGACGTTCACCCCGCTTGTGCCTGACCCTCAGATAGCGGCGCTGAGCGCGAAAGGGAAGCGCGCAGCCCTGCGGACCTTGGAAGTGGCTGAGAGAGGCCTCGTTGTTACTGAGAGGGTGCTCCTCAGTTTGTCGCCGGCGGAGGTCCATCGCGGCACTGGAGTACGCCGGGTGCAGGTGACGAGGACGCGACTAGCATTGCTGCCCATTGCCCCAGAAAGTGACGAGGGCTGAGGGGCGTCCTGTGCCCGGCGTGGGGTGAGCTGTGCGAGAGAGGAAGGTGCAGAGCCCCATGAACGTTGTGCGAGGCTGGAGGGGGGGTTTGCCCTGATTGAAGCGGCACCCTGCGCTATGAGGCTGGCTGGATCCCCTAGCTGCGACAGGCACAATACGAGGGCACACGAATGAGTCACTGAAATCGCTGCGACACTGCGATCCTTGCCCCCGGCTGGTGGAGGCCCCGAGAAGAGTCTAGGTGGTGACTTGTGGACCTCGGCTTGACTGGGAAGTGTGGGGAAGCGGAGGGGTGCCCTGACGACGCAGGCGGCCTTGCTGGCCTTTGGACCCTTGACTGACACCGGGTGCTGAGGGCTTGGTGTGTTGTACATTCCTACACTGGTTGGCCCACCCGCCCACACACAGCCTGAATCCCACAACCCCTTACCGCAGTGGAGGTCAACGAGAACGCCGGCGGACCGGAGCTGAACACGACCACCGGGAGAGACAGAACAGGGTACTGAACGGGGGGGCCAGATTGCACGCGCGGTGGCTGAGGTTATTTGCTGCCTCCGGCTGCTGTGTTGCGATGGGACGCACATCCAGACGAAAGGGGTTTGAGGTCCTGCGATTAGATGAACCGGATCACCACACGGATGAGGAGGATGGTGCGGTGGGGAGTCGTGAGGAGAGAACGCTGGGAGATCCCACTCTGGCTGACATCATGAAGGCCATCACCTCCTCCAGAACAGCCTTAGAGGCAAAAATTGATGCCATTGGAAATGATCTCACTCTATTAAAAGACGATCACCGCAAGCTCAAAGAGCGGATGGTTACTAATGAGAACGCTGTAAAGGACATCCCGGACAAAGTTAATACCCTGCAGCATGCCTTGAGCGCAATGGAGGCTAGAGTTAAAGTGCTGGAGGTGAGGGCTGAAGACAACGAAGGCCGCTCACGAAGGAACAACCTTCGTATAGTGGGGGTTCCGGAGCGGGAGGAGGGGGTTGACGCCGTCCAGTTCCTGAAATCCTGGCTCCGAACGGAGGTGGCCCCGGAGGGCCTCTCCTCCTTTTATGCCCTGGAGCGCGCTCACAGGGTCCCGGCCAGACTGCCTAAACCTGGCGCTCCCCCGCGCCCGTTTGTGGTGCGGTTACTACACTACGGAGATCGAGATCATCTACTGCAACAGGCCCGAGAGAAGCAATCTCTCCAGATTGGGAACAGCAAGGTAATGATTTTTCCCGATTATACTAGGGAGGTACAGCGGCAGAGATCTTCCTGTCTGGCAGTTAAACGGAAACTTAGACAATTGCACCTCCCCTACGCCATGCTGTTCCCGGCTCGGCTCCGGGTGTCTGCAGATGGGGAGACCCGGTTCTTCCTTGCTCCACAAGATGCCTGGGACTGGCTAGACACGCGCGGCGATGGTGGACCGCGCTCTCCAACCCTGGAATCGCCCCGGCGGCGGCTGTCCCCTGCTTTGCCTCCGCGAAGATCCCCGTCGCCTGCGGATCGAAATCAGGAGCGCTCCAGGGCAGTTCGAGCAGTAGCAGAGATTAGTTGGGGCTCGGTGAGCCCAGCCAGTAATAGTACAGATCCGGAGGTGGAGAGATCTGGAAGTTCAGGGACGAGTAGTGTCCCGGGGACCTTGGACGTAGACCTCCCAGATGTCACCACGCAGACGGCATGTTTGGCTGAGCGCACCACAAGTATTACGTTAAAGGGGTTGATTGTGATTGCGGTTGTCTGCAGAGGGGAGGATTTTACTGGATGTATGGGCTTGAAGCTGGCAGATGCAGTAGCCATATATAGGGGGCCCCCATGCGTTGTATGGACATGCGAGGGAGGGCCGGGAGGGCTCTGAACCTAGCAAGGTTGGATTGCGTTCTGCCACTCCCATGATTTGCTGTTAGAGTGCTTTTGTTTGGATGGGGACTGGTTTGTGTGCGCCTGTCCTGGGGTGTGGGAGTTGGGGTTTGTTTTTTACCGGGGGATTTTGGGTTGAGTTCTGGGGCAGGCATGTCGCTGAGGGAACACTACACCGGAGAGGCCTAGAGATTACTTTATGGGTTCCACCGTAGGTTTTAAATGTATGACTTGGAATGTTAGGGGGATGCACACTATGGCCCGCCGACACAAAATCCATGCCCATCTCACTCGAAGGGGGGTACAAATTGCATTATTACAGGAGACCCATCTCACGCGTCAGGAGGGGGCAGCGTTACAGCGCCGTTGGAGAGGACAGGTGTTTCATACCACGTACTCTGCCTTTGCCCGGGGGACGTTGGTCTGGGTGCGGGCGGGGGTCCCCTTTCAGTGTGTTAGGCAAATCATAGCCCCGGAGGGCAGATATGTGGTGGTGATGGGGCGCTTAGATGGCCGTGACATCACTATAGGGAGTATCTATGCCCCCAACATTGATCAACCTGCATTCCTGGCCCAGCATTCACGGACATTGGCGCAGGCCCTGACTGGACCGGTCCTCCTGGGGGGGGGGACTTCAATAGTATAACGGACATCCTCCTTGACAGATCACACCCGCCGCTTCCTGACGCCCCCACCCATAGAGTTGCAGAAGCCCGCAGAGATTGGCAGCGACAGTGGGGATTGACGGACACCTGGAGGACCCACCACCCGACGCAAAGAGATTATTCTTACTTCTCGGCCCTTCACGAGCTGCATGTTAGACTGGACGCTATCCTCTGCTCCCCGGATGTACATGGGGGGATTACCTCTAGTGAATACCTATCCAGGACGATATCTGATCATAACCCGTTGCTAATAGCCCTGAACTGGATGAGGATTAGACCCACGATACCCAGCTGGCGTCTTCGGCCGGAGTCCTTGGAGGACCCGGTCTTTAAGGCGTCCATAGGCAACGCCATAGAGGAATATTTCGCGACTAATACCGGCACAGCCACCAGCCCCCATGTTGAATGGGATGCTTTCAAAGTTGTCATAAGGGGCTGTTGCATTAGTGAAGTGGTGGGCGTTCGTAAAGTGCTTCTAACTGATGTGCGGAAAGCAGAGGAGCGGCTCCGGGAGGTGGAAAAGGATAGACCAGAGAGGGCTGACAGACAGGAAGAGCTCTTGGAGGCTAAGGAAGAGCTTGCGACGCAGGTGGAGAGGTTGAGATGTTTTGATCGTAGGGCCTATGAGACTAGGGCACACGCGGAGCGGGATAAATCTGGGGCCTTACTCGCCTGGCTAGCTAACCCAGCGCGCAGGGGGACACCGATCCTGGAATTACGAGGGAGGGATGGCACGACCTATTATGGGCAGCAGGACATCAACACACAGTTCCTGAACTATTATACTACATTATACCGGAGCCAGCTAGATCCGCTAGTTCTGCCGGATGAGGGATTCTTGGAGGACATTGAACTCCCACAGATTGATACGGCGGCGGCGACATTAGGCCGAGACGTAGACCTTGGGGAGATCAGGGAAGCCATCAAGCATATGGCCAGAAATAAAACCCCGGGCACTGATGGGCTCCCGGTGGAGTTCTATGCCACGTATGTGGAGGTACTGGCCCCTCGATTACTGACCCTGTATAATAGCTCACGGCGAGCTGGGTGCTTGCCTGTCTCTACACGGGAAGCAGTGATAGTGCCGCTCCTAAAGCCGGATAAGCCTCCATGGGACCATACTGCATATCGCCCTCTTGCTATGCTTAACCAAGACTACAAAATATTGAGTCGCATCTTAGCCAGTCGCTTGATGGTTCACATGACGACGCTTGTGCACATTGATCAAGCAGGTTTTATTCCGACGCGGAACACGGCTATGAATATACGGCGCCTGATTCAAATATTGGACGACTCCACTCCTGCGGGTGACAAGGCGTGCATTCTGTCGATAGACATAGAGAAGGCCTTTGACAGTTTGGAATGGCCCTACCTTTTTAGCGTCCTACGGGCCTTTGGCCTGGGAGAGGGGTTTGTGGCTTGGACGGCGATCCTATATCAAAACTCTACTGCCAGGGTGCGTACGGGGGGCGTGATATCGGCGGCCTGCAGCGTGGCCCGGGGGACGAGGCAGGGATGCCCGCTATCTCCTCTCCTGTTTGCGCTGGCGGTGGAGCCACTGGCTGTGCATGCGCGCTCGGGAGGGTACTATCGGGGGTTGATTCAGAGGGGTCAACCCCAATTTATAGCATTATAAGCTGACGACCTCCTGATGTTTCTTGCCAACTCGGAGGCGGACTTGCGGGGCGCCAGGAACCTGCTCTCCCGGTTGGAGAGGGAAGCGGGGCTGCGGGTTAACTGGAACAAGACATGTCTATTTCCTGTCTTGAGTGGTAGGGCCTGCCCGCCAGATGTTCTGGATGTTAAGTGGGAGAGTAGATGCCTCACCTACCTGGGGGTCCGCATCTATCATGAAGCTGCCGACCTCTTGGAGGGCAATGTCGCACGGGCAATTCGAACCACCAAGAGTAACTTTGAGTTCTGGGGGTCCCTGCCGCTCTCGGTGGCAGGACGGGTGGCTCTGTTAAAAATGGTCACGCTGCCGCGCTTGCTTTATTATTTCGGCTCCTTACCGCTCTGGATCCCGCGGAGATTTTTCACGCAACTCAATACCATGATTACGGGATTTTTGTGGGGTTCAGGGAGACGCAGGGTGGCGCTGGCTACCATAATGCGGCCTAGGCGAGAGGGGGGCTTTGCAGTGCCTGATTTTGAGGCCTACTACCATGCAGCGCAATTGCAGTGGTTCACGAAATGAATGGCTGGTAGGCTTCGAGCTAAAGGGATCCGAGGCGGCACAGACCCGGAGCTGCGGCAACTCTCTCGGGTGTTATTGCGACTTCCTTTGGGTGAAAGAAGCTCCAGGGGACTTATGGGCGATGCGCCAGTGTTGGAACCGGGTTCACAGGAGAGCTGGGCAGGGACCCCCGTACGCGCCTGAGATTCCTCTGTCGGTTTGCGAGGCTCTTCCCCACGGAGGGGACTGGCAGGGGTTGAGGGCCTGGGAGGAGGCGGGGATTACCACGATTGGGGACCTATATGAGGCTGACACCCTGCTACCCTTTAATGATTTGATAGAGAGGTATGATATCCCTAGAGGGGACTTCCTGTTACACGCGGCCCTGACAGCAGCTGTCCGTAAGCACTGGAGGGCGGGACTGGCGGAACCCCCGGTGTCCTTGCCGTGTCAATATGTGGTCTCAGCGGCTGGGACGTTTAAGGCGGTTACCTGCCTATACGGACGACTTACCCAGGAGGTGAGGCGCCCGTTGGAGAGCTTGCGGCTTAAGTGGGAGACAGATCTTGGGGTGCCCCTTGGGGAGAAGCCTTGGGATGCAATAGTGGAGAGGGCATGGAAAGGCTCCAGGAATGCACGCTTCCAACTCATCCACTTTTTTGTTCTCCACAGGGCATACCTCACGCCACATAAGATAAACGAATATTTTGGAGCTCGGTCGGCATGCCCGCGGTGTAACCTCGACAATGCCGCATTTTTACACATGGTCTGGGATTGCCCGCTGCTGGGAGGGTATTGGGGGGAGGTGACGACTGCCCTGAGGAACGTGACAGACAGAGACACTCTGCAGACCCCGGGATATTGCTTGTTGCACTGGTTCCCCCATACTGCCCGAAATAAAGTTACTAGTAAATTTATTGACCTGGGTCTTGTGTTGGCCAAGCGGGAAATTACCAGCCATTGGAAGGGGAGGGGTGCCCCTAGTGCCCCAAGGTGGCGGAGGGAGTTCATTAAATGGGCAAACTATGACGGGATCTTGAGGTTACAAATGGCCCAGAGACGAGACAACGATAAGATGCTGGAAGCAGCGAGAGCGTGGATAGCGCTGGTAGAACTGCTTAAGTGCCCCCTGGAGGATGATGCGCCTCCCCCTGAGTGAGTGACGCTGCTGGGATGACTGGTCGTGTGTCCCCACACTAACATAGGCCCTGAGAGCCCACAGAAGGTCGGAATGTGGTGGCTCCCCTTTCCTGGATTGCTTCCTTAGACTTACTGTACTAACGATTTCACTGTCTAGTCACACTTTTGCTGGAACGCAGAGGATAGAGCGACATGCCTGAGAGGGTGGGGGTGGGGGGAGTTTTGTCAGGGAGGGAGGGGGGAGGGGGTGTGTTTGTTTTCTGATCTTTTGCTTTTGTCCATAGTGATGATGCACAATACCACCGGGCTGAATTAAGGCGCCAGAGTGCCTCGAATGGAGGGATGCGCTGACGGTCCTTGTGAGCTCACTCCACTGTGTAACATATACCAAGAACACTTGAGTTATGGGTCACACCTGCTGTTAACTTGCGATTGACAATGGACACTCTTTACTCATGATCCCATGGACTAAGTGATGCTTATCTACCGTGCATGCCTGAATCCTAATGCAATATGTATGTTTTCGTTTGCTATGCATTAATTGTTAACTGAATAAAATTCGTTTACAAAAAAAATGAAAGGAGCTGGTAAAAGATAAAGACAACCTTCGGTTCCCTCAACCAGTGCACGGCATATAGCAATAATGACTTGTCTACTCCCAGCTTTCAATCCTCAGCATCACTCAGTACCAACCTCTTAGCTGGTCTAATCATGCCCTTTCCCACTTCGCTATCAAAGAAAACCTCAGCACTGAAGTTGCCCCATAAAAAACATTTGTGAAGTAACCTGGCCCTAAAATAAACCACAAGCCAAACTACTAGCTCCATGATGTCCAAGCATTTGAACTGCCTGTACCTGGCCCTATAGTCACCATCCACGTCCAAGCAAAACATGATCCCCATCTTCTGCTTGGTTCATGAAGCACCAGTGCTTCTAGTTTTCCTCCCTGTTCCACTCCAGAACAAACCTCAACTGCACTACACGATAGTCGTAGATGAAGGGCATCCCTGGCCCTCCTTCATTAGGGTCCGATACACAATGTTTATGGCAGTTCTAGCCTTCTCCCCACTATGCCCACACAAAGGTATTCAGCAGTGGTTGCAGTGGGAGGACCTCTGCTAAATCCACCTCAGCTAGGGAAACCCTCCAGAATGCAAACTCGACTTCGGAGTATGTAGTAATTCCTCATAGTTTGCCTGTGCGGTTTTCTTTTTCAGGGTGCTATAGATTTTTTTACCCCCCGGTATGTAATGTAATTTTCTGCTCATGCTAGAGGGAACCTTTCTTGTAGCTCTCGTTTTTTGCAACTAAGGGAAGTTCTATGCGCTGTTGAGAAGGAAAATTCCCTTTCCTGAGGATGTGCTGCTCACCACAAGTCGTATAATCCAATTTCTTTCATCCAAAACTTACATCCCAGTGAGAATTACATGTGTGCCCCACCAGGGGCGTGGATGTGCCCAATGAGATGTCCATAGCCAGGTTGAAATTCACTCAGACTCGAACGTCTTTGCAGAGGGAAAGCATAATTTGGGGTATCACTTTTCTTAAGAACATTTCTTGTCCCTCATTGAGAGCATAAATTGAAGTCACTGTAAAGGTGTAGCTATCCAGTGTCAGTGCGTGGATTCCATTACTGTTTCATGGAGTATGCCTCTACATTTTCTAGCCACAAGAACGCACGCCCCTTCGTTTACTTGGCGGTCTGCTGAAAAGCTCTGTACCTGTAACCACTTGAAACACATTAGAGCCCAGTCTTTTTTTTTTTTTTTAGTAAGTGCATTTCCTGTAGTAAACCGATATCGCTCTCCGCAGGGAAGGTAATATAGCTAGTCTGTTAGCCAGAGAATAGAGCCCGCTGACATTCATGGTCACTATTTAATCATTGGTGTAGTGGAAACCAAACAACTGCCTTGGTTTTGCCCCGCTAACATTCACATCCAATGCTTCCCCACAAAACATCTAGATGGTCACTGTCACATCTTTTATCCCAAACCATTCAAAGACTGATATCCGCCTCCAGCTGGGCACGTGCTAGACTCCTCTGCGTCACTGTTGCAGGTGCCCCCAGTCTCCCACAACCTTGAATGGGGGCTCTTAGTAAATCCCTCACTCAGCTCAGCACAGCCGACTCGGATGCCCATCTGCCTCCCCAAGAGTTGTTCTCCTCAAAATATCTGCTTCTTTGTCGTTGCTGCTAGCAGGTCACTGCACCATTCGACACTCAAGAGCGGGCGCATATGTTATGGCCGCGTGTCAGGCCACAAATAGTCATTGCTGGTGCTTGGGAGGGGCTATAGATCTCCCAGACAGGCCGCCTTTACTTTTAGGCCCGTACAGATAGGGAAGACGCATGTCTATCTAGGTCATCATCTTGACGGTCACAGACATCATGTCTGGTTAGATGACTGCTTCCCAGACATTTACTCAAATAATGGAAGAGAGCTTTGCAGCCTGATCAGATTTCCAGTTGTTGCTGTTCCATCTGATGACTCCTAGTACAGAGATTCTGAAGAACAAGGCCATGCTGCACAACCAAGACAGGTGTGATGTCCCTTCGCAAACCCAACCTGTGCTGCTGAGAGAGAGTGGCAGTGAAGCCCAATCTGGAGTGCGTCCAGTACTACCCAGAGTACAGGAAAAGCGCTCACATGGCAACCCCCTAATAGGTTCCAGGCAAAAGCGTCTCCTTTCACTTTTAAGCTTTTCACTGCTCATGGAAATATTGCACAAACCAACACAACAGCCTTACAGAACATCTTGTACAGTTGGGGAAAAAGTTAACTTCCCATCTGTCAAGAGCAGAGATACTGCATTTCAATGATAACTCAGCAGCATTGCTATAGGACCAACCAGATCACAATAGGTTGTTCAAAGCTTAGTCGGTCATAGAACATTTGTCTACCAAGTGCCTTCAGATGTATATTCCAGGGTAGAATACAGCAGTATAAGGGTCTTTGATCATGTTCAAAGTGGGCCTCCTGTTCAGGCAGTACATACCAAGAGACATAGGTGTAGTATTGAGTAGAACATTTTGTGCGTGAGCGCCACTGGTTATGCATACAGCCGCAGAGGCTATTCTGGGAAGGACTCTAGTATAAATCCTGCGGTTTGCCTTTTCACATTATGAATTAGAGAAAAAATCATGTAAGATCTTACTCAATCACTGTATTACGAAGGTTATAACCATTATGTGAACAATTTCTACACAGGAATGCAGCTGTTTAGCGGCAGTACTATTGCTTGTGACACAATATGAAGTCACCACAAAGGATTCATTCAGGTGCTTGTTTGTAAGAAGCTTTAAAATGGTGAAAGCAGTGCATAGTGCTGCGTGGAACTGCTGGCTGTCAAATTCTCAGATAGCCGGGAAGTGCAAGTGCTCATTATAATTCACGACAGCACCTCTCCGGTAATGGTTTGAGGCAGTGTTTAATTTGAGCAATTGTCACCGGTGGGGCCACCAACACTCATTTATGGGGACCAGCACTTATTTTTCTGCATCACATTTTTAGCTGGTTTGGGGCCAGTTGGCAGAAAGGATGAAGCTCAACTGTGCACTTGTTTATAATAAGTATATGGGTGGTGATGACAAAACCGACCAGATACAACCTTGCCAGCTTCATTCTCAACAAATTGTGTGCACCCACACAATGTTAGTCAGGACTCAGAGTGAGACATGAAAAAATAGTCAAAGCTTATCCTGGTTGGTTAAGGTGGGACTGACAGAGCACTTCACTCATTGAAACTCGCATACACCATTCTTCAAAAACACGCATATAGTCGGTCTAAAATCCTTCTAGGCTGTTGGCATTTGTATGCTGTATAAATGCCAGACAACATTAAAGGAAACTCCACAGTGGTAGATGGGAGGATCCAATGATGAAGCATGTTAGTGAGGGCCTACTTTCCGTCACAATTTTTAACCATAGTTCCACAGAATACATCGCAAAAATGAAGTGTCAACAGAATTTTCGAATCTGTGCTGTTTTTTACTGTTGGGAACATTCACAAATTTCCCGTATTGATTAAAATCAGCCAGGACACTTTCTACGAAATCTGAAATACACCTTTGGGAAATGATTAATTGCCTCTTTTTTGCACTGCAACAGTGAGGTGTCAGAAACGGAGGCAAACTAGACTATGCGGAAATACTGTGGTAATAATATGAACAATTTACTATATACGAGGTGCAGTGTATTGTCTGTAAATACTATGCATTAGAATAGTGAACATATTACCTACTGCTTAATTTAATTTTTCTTAATGAAAACTATGCTAGTCAAATGGAAAGAATGAAAAACACCTTTTTATTTAGAGAATGTCTACAAAACCTCAGTCTAAAAATATGTTGATAAAGTGTGATAAGGGTGTTTCGATATAGAGTTACTCTTCATTCTCAGTTCTAATGAATCGTCTTATTTTGCTATATTCATTTTCTTTTCTCATAGTGTTTGAGTCTAATGTAGTATGCTAACAAACACATATAATGCTGCTGTACATTGCGGATGCTCCCTGAAAAAGATGAGCAATGATACATACCTAAGTTCCCGTTTGGTTTAAGCATGCATTTTGAAATGTGACTGTCCCAAATTCCAACTCAAATGTTCATTAAAGAAAAAAAATAAAGTCTCACTGATTTCAAAAAGAATTGAATTATACCTCAATACAAACCGTATTTGCAGAAACAACTTTATGTTTTGAATTTGCATTTGTAAACATTCCAAGTGAAATGTTATGTTTTGAGACATCCTTCACATCCTCATTAAGCTGTTTAACCTCGATCAGGAAAGGGTTTGAAGGCCATGACAATGACCACATGAGAACACCTGCAATCAGAAACAAATTTACATTATAGACTGACTAAATCACACAGTAATCCAAACAGAGCCAAACAGTTAAGCAAAATTCATATTCAATAATAATTTCCCCCCTAGCCCCAAACACATCTTCAATAGGACTTTTCTCACCATTTACGACACTCATTACCATAAGAGCAAAATGTTGAGCTACTAAACAACCAGTGACTAACCTGCTGACCTTTCGGAGCAGAAACCAGCAGCATCTAGAAGACATCACTCCGATACCTAGAAATCACTGGAGTCATTGCATGCCCTGACACAAGATCTCTACATAGGTGTACTGGTAAAGCTTGAGTTCACACAAAAATAGCACAGCAATTACCCATTTATCTTCCCATCAAGAAACACAGGTATCGTCACTGTTGACCAATTTTGAAACTACATTGGCTGCTGTCAATTGAGAATACATGTAGCAGACAGATATTTCAGAAAGGCCATCTCAGAATCCACGAAGAACGAAAAGTTATTTGTCATCTAAGTGCTGCATTATGCATTTCTTCATTATATGAATAAAGTGAAACTATCCCCACTCATTTGAGGTACAGTGAACAATTTTCTCAAGCGAAAGGTATCTCTGCAAAAACATGTTTACACAATATTTAAAGATATTTTTTTTCTTTAAAATAAAAATATTCACAGTTGGAATTAAACTGGGATATTGTTTTCAATTGTTCCTTGCAGAACTAAGCAGGACATGAGTTTGCTATGCAGAAGCAAAGCTAAGGGAAATTCATGCTGAAAAGGAAACTTCACGTCACTTCAAAATAGCAGGCAGTTTGAGTCCTTTAATTGTAGTGTCTCGATGCTCAGTTCTTTTTCGCTCTAAGGAACACCAGGCGTTGCATTTTTCACTTTAAAAAAAACTTTAATCATTTTCTGCTTCCACATTTTCTAAACTTGGGAGAGGGAGTCTCCCATGGTGAAAACTGTACTTTATGAAAAAGACTATTTTTGTAACACAGTTTTGAGAAAATAGTAGATAAATGTGCTTTCCTATGAGACATAAGATAGCATCAAGATTTTAAAGTTGTGTAAGCACTTTTGTGACCACTGGCTTGTCAACAAATGAACACAATACTTAAGATCTGGTGTTGAGCAGTCATTTCATATTCTGGATAGGACTATGGATGAGCATAGCTGCAAATTTTCATATGTGTAATTCCTATATGAATTATGGGTATTACAAGTTTTGCTGGGGCAGACATCTTTGTGCACCTAGGTAGGGCCTTGCGCTCTAAAACTCACAATATGTCAGCTCAATGTCTTAACATACAATTTCTAAAGTCATTTAAATATTGCTAGGGCTGCGGATGCAGCTGCTGCACATGTCCTATTTCACAGCTCCTGCTAAAACATTTGCTGTTAAACTAAGTCTATCTCAATTGAAAGTTACATGAACATTACAAGCATGAGAAAACAGACAAACGAAATACAGATATAATAAGAATATGGATTTACATCGGTTTAAAAACACCCCTCATTTGCTTCCAATCTACTTTCCAGTACAGAGGGCACTGAAGCAATGAAAGTTTCGGCTTTGTCATCTTTGACTTACACAAAAAATAAATACATATGAAAGAATTTTAGGTTTAAAAAACTACTAGAAAAGAATCTTAATTAGCTAAAAGTTTTTTATGATTAATTCATAGCTTTGTGAAGCATCAACACAAAGAGCATGAAGAGTATGTACAAGGAAACTTTAATACTAAAAAGGACCAATTCAACTGAGATATGCATTTAAAAATCGCAGCTCTAACAGCCTTACATTCCTCCCTGCATACCTATGCACAGGATCTCATTCTCAGGAACATCATCACAGCAACACTCAGGTCCTCACACACAAGACCTATCAGTACTGACATCCAACCATGTAATAGTCCCAGTTAGCGAGATTCTGATAAGGACTGCACAGAACCTTAGGTACGCAAGTGGTAGTAAAACAATATTCAAATGACTAATACAAAAAAATATTCTGACCTAAAGCTCCAAGAGACAAAAGGGCACAATTTCTCATATCGGAGTCAAACACAAAGTATGTATACCCTCAGTAGGAGAAAGCAAAGAGTTCACTTCTCTCCTAAAACGTAATTTCTTCTCAATTAGGTTGGGAGGATGGAGAAGGCTCAGAACCCCTTGCAGTCTGTCACAAAGAGTCAAAAGATAGGCAGCTGTCTCTGAAAAAGGCCAAAAGATGACATTCACCTATTGTACGTACCTGTATGCAGAGAAGAATCTGGCATTAAAGGTAGTCGACAGTGGCAATGCTTGTGCTTCCTAGGAGGTTCCCCAGCACAGGAATAAAATGCATGTGAAGATGCACACTTTCAGTTGCAGAACCCTAAACATTTAACATTAATGATAAAGCAATAGTATACCAAGGTTTAATGCCCCCAAATTCCTTTACCTACTGCCCTTTGTAGTTACACCATTTTTCATATTATGCAATCTTACATGGATGTAGATACTCACAATCCTCTTTTTGTTGTACGTGAGTGACAGTTTGGTAAGACAAACTTGCTGCAGAGTACGCTTCCAGTGCTGCAGTCGTCTTGGCGATGTGTCTTTTTAATGAATCTGGCAAGCCACTCATCAGAAATTCACGCTTTGCTTTGAACTGTTCGCCATCTTGAGAATTTTCAGATGCATCTTTACTTTAAACAGAATTATTAATTGTTATGAGATTACAGAAATGCCCCAGGAATTGGCTTATAACTGGAAGTGAATTCAATAAAACAGCAAATTCTGATAAATAAAATATAAAGGTGACCAAATTTAAAAAAAGAAAACACGATTGTCCTTTTCCACCCCTGCACATAATTAAGCACATAAAAGTAGCAAAACACCCAGGAAAACACCTTATCAAATGTGCAACTGCAATAGAATACCCACGTCTCGCAACATTAGTTGAAAACAACCTCCTAATGCCTGGAGGACTGCACTAAAAACCTATTTTGCTTCGAAACATCCAGGACAATCAAAAATACTTTTAATACATTTGAATTATCAATATTGGCACAGAGCAGATGACCATCCTCCAAGCTACATAGGAGAACAAGGGGAAAGAAATGACAACTGCATTGTGGAGCAAAACACCATCACTAATTCATTCAAGACAAAGACAAGTTTAAACAGAAGCAAAATCCACTGAGCAGACTTAATGAATAAATCAAACTGGGATAATGAATATTTTTTATTAGCAGAAAAAGATCAAAATCTAGATATCTAAAACATTCTGCACAAAATTACTGTTTTGGAGTATTCCAAATTGAAAACAAAAGTAAGGCAGATCGGCTTTACATAGCAATGTCACACTTACTTGAATCAGTGCTCGACATATACCACAATAAAAAACAAATCATGAAGTAAAATGCCTAAATTGTTGCATCTAGCAAAGAAATGTCAAAACAAAACAATAGCCATTGTACTAATTGGCTTCACCAATCACTGGTCTTCACCTAGAAAAATCATCAGACAAAGAATACCAATAAACAGTAATACTGGTGTGCATAAAAAAACAGAGCACAATTGGGCAGTACACTCAAATTACATTAATAGTCGTTGTGCCAAAATTATTAGCACATTGATTAATTAGGCAAACCACGTATTTGTCACATTTGACAAACTGAGGCGAGACATCTTTTTCAATAGAAAATAAGCATCAATCTTTTGCACTGACCTGCTATCATCATCAACTGTGATACATCCCGTTAGAGGTTTTGCTATTTTCCCACGAACAAAAGCCTTCGCTGTCCCTTCAAAGAGAATAGAACATAATTAGATTCAAATTATTTTCTTCACCTTTTTATGTGCACAATATCACAACAAATGAATGTGCTTCAGAAGTAACAGAAGTTTCAAAATTTCTTGCACTTCTGATAATCAAACAGTACTCGAAAATGCAAGCAATGTCTTCAGATAAGTATGGCAGCACTTTCTTGATATTATACTTACAACTGAAAGTATATATTAGCCTGCTTCAGTGACTACTATTAAACTAATGTCACCAAAAAAATAAAAACAAATCTCTACTACATACCATTCAAACTTGGAACAGCCTTAATGTCCAGATTTTTTCCAAGCACGTCATTCAAACTCCTTAATTTCTTTTTCTCTGGTTTTCTCTTTGATACAGGGGGATTTTCAGAGTCAGATTCAACAAACATATAATCCTGTAGAGGAAACCGAGGAAAAACACAGCTAAGATGCATCCCGATCATATCACATTACCTAAAACCAAAAATCTTCTGTGTGTGAAGATTAAATAAACTGCTTTTTGCTGTCAAATAGTCACTGTAACTATAACTGCAATCTGTTCCATTTGTGTAGATCTGCAAAGGTTTCTCAATGACTACATATGCGCTTATAGTATAAGTGCACATCATTTTTGTTTCCTTGAAAGACACCTGGTTTAATATTCAATGTAAAGCACATAAACTACCTTTTTTAATCTACCTGCAGTGTAAGATGCTTTAGATACCCGTCAGTTTAATAGACCACGACTAACATAAGAAAGAAAACACCCGACATGCAGTTTTTGGGGACTTTTGATGCCATCTTGGTTTTGGCAATATCATATGGGATTACCGCTTGCTCCTCAGAACCTGTGTCAACTACAGTACATGACAAAATGGTTCTATTGGATTAATTTGCAAAAAAAATTGAACTTTACTATTATAGGGAAATACAACTGTTCAATCCTCCCTATAGCGAAACATGTACACATAAGCAAGAAGTTGAACAGAGTAAATTCATATTCTCTTTAAAAAATCTATTTGTTCAGCGACTCAGAGTGAAAGAAGAGGTGCTCCGTGTGAGGTGAATATAAAGTGCTTTTGGAGGCAGTGTGCATGCTATTTACAATCAGTCATGTACAATTATTATTTTTTTTGCAGATATATAGGGCAAACTTGACCCGAAGGTATTGGAGCGCTTTACATGAGCACCAGTTACGTTACAAGAGTACACATTCATTTGTCGGTAGGCGCGGGGAGATTAAGTGATTTGGCCAGAATCGTAGGATGCTGAGCCGACGACGATGGCTCGAACCCGGTTCCCCAGCTCCAAATTCGACAGCTCTAGCAGTAAGACTACATCCTCTCCACTAACCTCTCTACAATTAATTTGAACATTATTCAATAAACTGTCCATATCATAATTTTTGAAAATGCTGCGGCTGTGTATTCGTTAAATGCAATTTTCACTGACATCCAATTTATTAGTTGACGTTTCGACCACAATCTTGGTTTTCGGCAACACAGCCTGCTGCCCCAGTGCACTTTTACATCTTGCTGGTTCTCTCCTTGTTCACTTGATCCGTTACAGATCTGCCACTGAATTTCTAAAGTCCCATATGAATGATTCAAGCTTGCAGAGGTAGGGCTAAGGAAGCCTTCATCATAAGCAGACTGATTAAGTGCTTAGTGGCGGCTGACAAACCTTAACCAGCTGCGGTGAGACATTTTACACAGTATTGCACACAGCAAGTAAAGCAAGTGAGCCAACCCACAGGGGGATTTTGGGACCGTTCTCCTTCCCAAAATTACGTTGAAAAACGGGGTCAAGGCACGTAACATAGTGCTGCATGTAGTGGATCGAGTTCTCTGTACACCACAGACTTTAGAGATTTTTTAGTATCTTGGACCGCGATCCCAGCTTTCAGATAAATTGGATCAAGTCAGCCCTGTATCCTTTTGAGATGATGAAAATATGATGTTAAATGTGAAAGCCAAATAAGGATGCTGCTAATGCCAGTCTCAACTGTAAGTGGTGCCTATGAACTGTCAGTAGGCTTCTATAGTGGGTGTTTTAGTAATGGCAGCACCCACTGCGCCATTACATGCAGCATACTTGTACAATGAAATGAGGTAGCAGGAGTCTGCAGTGATCAGCTGCAACATGCCATCAACTCAAGGTTTCGACATTGCCTTTTCAATTTGGAAAATTCACAATTGAATTATTAGTTGAAGGGTTTGGGTTCCTTTCACTATGTTTTTTTTTTTTTTTTTAAACAGTATGCGTTCTATACAGTCTGCATTATTTCTTTATGTAACGGGGCATAATAAACCTTCACAGATATCTGGTGTGCAAGCCCAAACCCAGCTTTCAATAGAGACAGCCCAAAAGCAGAACTCTCAGCTGTCTTATGCCTAATCTCTTCCTTCCCAAGCCCAATAGCTTTGTTAAATTGTACATTGAGGTCAAATTGCCAACTCATTTATGGCCAATCTGTGTTGTTACACTGTAATGGATGTGGATAAGAGGTCATGGCGAAGATGCAAAGGCAAAGCTGTATGAGCAGCAACGAATACCACAGATATGGTAGGAGCTGTGTGTGGATCCCTAGGTTTGCAAAAACAAGAGGACTAAGGTACCTAGATACATTGTAGGCTAATCAGTCACATGAATGGATCAGGTGCTTTGGATAAAAAAATATTTGCAAAATGGTTACCTCTTTAATAGAATAGCAGAGTGTGGTAGAGCCTGACTTAGCTACACTGGCAGATATGTATGTGGGCTCAGTATTTCAACTGCTGAGTTGCAGCAGTTCCAAACTGAACAACACTGTCCAAATTCTACTTAGGAAGCAGTGCTGCAATCGCAGGGCATGTATAAGGCTCATTGTTGGTTTTGTGGGTGTCCATTTTTTTGAAATGGACGGGAATGCTGCAGAAGTGAGGAACACTGGCACGCCGTGCCCTTAGCATGGGGATGCTACAGGTCAGGGATCAAAGACACCAACAGATATGTATGGCTTTCTGTAATAGACAGGACTGTAGGGTGGTGTGTAAGTGTTGGATCATTTGTAGATACAACCCTTTAACTCCAGAAGCTATGGCAGGTTGGACTGCAGGTTCAAGAGGAGCACACTTGGTGACCAACAAACCTGGAATACCAGGTCAAGGAGGATGAGCAGGCAGCATCTACCTGTATCCAGAACTTTGTGTAAATCATCTACTATATTTAGGAAGGCTATTTCTGTGCTACAACCTCTCCTAAAACCCGATTGGAGTGGGTCAAGAAGATTGTTGGTGTCAACGTGCTGGTTGAGTTGGGCGAGAACGCATTTCTCACAAGTGTTTGCCAGGAAAGGAACGCAACAACAGACCAACTAGGTGCTGTATGTATTCTTTTTCATATTTGATCTCTCTCTACTCTCACTTGAAGATGCAATATTTTGATGACTAAAGGAGTGATAACAGGGAGTAACCCACTTAGGTCCTGATGAAAAGCCTCTGGGTAGGGCTTGAAACTAGTCGACCAGAGAAACGTAGGGACATTATACAAGAAGATTCTCACATCCCCATTTTTTACACATACCGACTAGGGGATCCAATAAATAATGTTTTTTTCCCCACTAGCCAGATATTTTTAACTTAGTCTTTGTATATAAACAAACCCACCACTCCAATATTTATGCATTCTGTATAGGCAAAGACACAACCAGTGCTCCCACGTATCCGTTGGTCGCAGAACGCCCCTTTCCGTAGCAGGTTAAGGATGAAACATGCCACAAAGGGGTAACCTTGGTGGGTGAGGGTTATTTAGACGAAATCTTTTTCTTTTCCATTACGAGGTTGACACTACATTCTCTTTAACATAGGAAGAGCGTTTTTTCATTTGCCTATATCTTTGCCGCCGTTTGACGAATCTTCGCAAAGTTTTCTATCAAGCGGGGGCAGAGAAAAAGGGAGGGTCCCAAAACTCTTTCTCCATGTTAATTTCCATAGGAAACTGTTGACACAGCTACAGCCCGAACTGCTGTACGAAAGTACACCAAATTTGGCAAAAAGGTAGCTCTTGGTCCAGAGTGCACTCTTTTTGTTAAATGGTGTAAATCCGTTCAGGAGTTCCTGAGAAATGTAAAGATTTCTCAGATATACAACTGTGGCCGTGTTGGATCTGCGAACCCTCCCGATCTCGTGCCTGAGATCCAATTGGCTGCCAACACTTCAAACCAGGAAGTGTTGGCAACAACCTTGTGACTCAATTGAACCAAGAGACAAGGAAAAAGGTAAAAAAAAAAAAGTTAAAAATTAAGGGCAAGGGGACTTCATCCACCAACCAAGAGCGTGCCAGGAGGCACGTTTGCAGAGTGGTGGAGAAGGGGGGCGTGGCCTGCAACCACCTCTCAGCAATCCCACTGTGTGGGGCTTACTGGAGGTAACCGGTATTCTAGTTGGCCCCTAAGGACCCCTAGCAGAGAAGGGGGCTTCATCCCCCAACCAAGAGCGCACCAGGAGGTGCGTTTGCACACTGGTGGAGAAAGGGGGCGTGGCCTATCAGAACTCAGTAATCCTGCTGTGTGGGACTTACTAGGAGGTAACAGGAAGGGTAGTTGGCCCACAAGGACGACCTTGGGATCAACCAGCCCTCGTTACCTCCAGTAAGTTCCACACAGCGGGATTGCTAAAATGTCTTCGGAGGCCACACCCCCCTTTCTCCACCACTCTGCAAACGCGCCTCCTGGCGCACTACTGATTGGGGGATGAAGTCCACTTTGCCTCTGAGGCACCTTGGGAGCCAAGAAGCCCTTCTGGTACCTCCTGTAAGTCCTATGCAACAGAATTCCTGAGAGCTGGTCGGAGGCCCAGCCCCCTTTCTCCACCACTCTGCAAATGTGACTAATACTTAAAACAAGCATTGGCATAGCCAATAGGTCTCACTTTTGGTATGTTGTAAGTGTGTAGTTAGGTAGCATCTATTTTTATGTGCAGTAATATAAAGTGTTGCATGGCTGAATATTTGTAAGGTTAGAATTCGATACCTATTGGCGTATTTGTTATAGGAAATAGACGTAAAGCAAAAAGTTTGTATGTGTAGGCGTACAGTTGTAAATGCAACCTACTGGTTTTGTAATAGCATTTTAGCGAGGATGGGAAGGGGAGAGTTCTGTGACATAGAAGAGATAACAACAGTGAGAAAATAGTAAACACATGTTGCTGCCACTTATCAAAGGAGCCTCCTGGGGCCTGTTTTTTTGCGTGTGTTTATGTACAATGCGTGTGAAAGCAATACTTTTATACTGCATGTGACCTGTTGTGCGTATTACTTTAAAAAAACGATCGCAAAACAAAAAGGAAGGGCGGAGCAAGTGCCATGCTAAATGAAGCGCTGTGCTATTTTAAAGAAAACTTAGGTGTTATAAGTTGTGGCGGCAAAAATAGGGACACACAGAAGAGAGGAGTGGGGGCTATCGAAGGGGCGAGACAACAAAGCGAACGCCCTCCTGGGACCGGTTTTGTGTGTTATTTGAAAAAATATGATGCAAAACAAAACAGAGGGCGAGGAAGCTCGATGCTATATCAAGCACTGTACTATCAGAAAGAAGACTGATGTGTTTTGAGTTGTGGCGGCGAAAATATTAAAACATATAAAAACAATACTTATATCCGTTATGTCACCTATTCTGCGTGTTTTTTTAAAGTATTTTTTTACTAAGACTCCGTACATTCCCCCCTCCGTATAAATGCGGCCCCTGCAGTATATTGTATAATGTAGAGAAATTTTAGGTATTTTGACTCGTGGTGGCGAAAATAGTAAAACACGGAAAACAGGAGCGGGAGCGAGCAAAGCAGCGAGATAGCAAAGCGAACGCGGTCATGGGACCTGTTGTTGCATGTTTTTGGAAAAAAGAGGATGCAAAAGAAAACCGAGGGCGAACAAGCGCGATGCTATTAAAGCGCTGTACTATCTTAAAGAAGACTTATGTGTTTTGCCTTGTAGCTGCGAAAATAGTAAACCATGCAAGAGCATGCAAGAGAGGAGCGAGGGCGAGCGAACGAGCGCGATAGCAAAGCGAACGCACTAGACTCGTGCAGGAAGCAAAAAGGGCCGGCGGAAATACTAAAACACGCAAGAGGAGCGGGGGCGAGCGAGCGACCAAGCGCGGCTGCAAAGCGAAACCACTAATTCTAAACACATGCTGCTGCTGCGCGTAACCGCAAGCAATATGCAATGGGCGGGTACATTTGTTAAGGAAGGTGGGACATGCGCCCGCCTTGGACTAATCGCATGCTGCCTTTGTAAAGAAGACGCACGCAAACGCCAATAGCAGTTAAGCACACGCACGAGTGTGTGCGGAGCGTGTGCGAGCGTCTGGTGCCATTTTCGAAAGCCCTTACATAAAGTCTTGCAGCGCATGCGCGCTGCGCTAGGCTCGACCTAAAAACTAAGAAATTCACAGAAAAAAACTAAAGGATACAGGGACGTTATAGTTAGGAATTAGCATTTAAAAAACATTAGAAGCGCGACTAGATCACTTCTTCACCTCCTCCACGCTACTGCCCCACCTGAAAGACACAACCATCGAACCGATATTACTATCGGACCACGCGATGATCACTGCCAC
The DNA here is from genome assembly GCA_963921515.1 of Calotriton arnoldi. Lineage (NCBI taxonomy): Eukaryota > Metazoa > Chordata > Amphibia > Caudata > Salamandridae > Calotriton > Calotriton arnoldi. The sequence goes on from CAWUFW010013512.1 coordinate 26,351, forward strand.
GATCCAGACTATCTCTGACTGCACGGCTCCCTCTCGATGGAGATTGAGGGAGAGCCTTCTACAGTCCCCACAGATTCTCTCGGAGGTACGTGCAAAATTAGTTGAATACCTCCAAATAAACGATGTTGGGGAAACTTCCCTAGCCGCAGTGTGGGAGGCACTAAAATCGGTGATGAGCGGGGTATTCATCGCGATCTCGTCAGCTGAGAACCGCGAACGCCAGGACAAGCGCCAGAGTATGGAAATGGCAGAATTGGAATACATACACAAACGGGCCGGGGCGCAGAGAGTCTGGAGGCAGCTGGAGAGGAAGAGACTCCTGTTAAAACGCCTGGACCTGGATAGGGCTGAATATGCCCTGCTCAGGCACAAATTTTATTAGAGTAGTGACAGGTGTGGTAGACTGCTAGTCCAGAGACTCAGAGCTAAAGCGATAGCCATCACCTCGATAAAACGGTCTAACGGAGAGGAAGTATACTCAGACGCACAGATTGTAGAAACATTTAAAATTTTCTATCAACACACACACACACACACACACACACCATACACACCATACACACCATACACACAGGCAGGTCCCCGAGTCCCACTTCCTTTTCTCTAATGGTAGTGGTTATTCTCCATTCACAATAGGCTACATTCAGGTTAAGCCCCACTAGTAGTCAGAGTCTCAAGAGGTCCAAGGTGAACAGTATTGCAGCGCCCCACGCACTATGAGAACAAGTTTCCCATGGTCATAAGGAAGTGCAATCTTTTTTTTTTTTATTGTATGTTTTAGTAACATTTTCTTATGGGTTGCAATTGTAGAATTACATCTGTTGATATCATAAGCAACAGTACAGAACAGCAATAGTAGACATTGTTGGACACTGTTGGCAGATCAAACAGAGCAGGTATACAAGACCAGACAGTTTTCCCCTTGTGGTTGGGGATCAACGGGTTCCCCCCATTATCCTTGCATGCGTGTTTCTTAGGGAGATGTGTTGCCCTCCCCAAACGTGAATCCATAACGAAGCATCCAGGGGCCCCATATTTTAGCAAACTTCTTCGGGCACCCACGGGCCTCATACATCGCACTTGGCAGTTGAGAAAGTGATCAGTTTTACCAGCTCCTGCAAAGGTTGCGCTAACAGAGCCCCCAGGAGTGTTTCACTCTTGGATGTCGTAGAGGACTGCAGCAGCTGCGCAGCAATCGCAGCTTTGCAGTGGAAGCAGCTGGGCTTCCACAGCGCTTCCTCCAATGAGACGGCAAGTTCCTCTGACCTGTCTGTGTGCCGTGGAGGAGTGGTGCCATTCGGGATTTGTCTTCGTGTTAATCCTGCTGGAGAAAGGCTGTCTCCGGCTTACTGACCCTCTCTTCGCTTCTGGGCATTCCGGTGTGCAGCCGCCACCGCGCAAGCGAGTCACTTCTAACCCGGAAGGAGTTTTGTTCTGGTTTGCCCCCCGTCAGTGGATCACTTGTAACAGAGCAGCAGCATACACGGAGGAGGAAAGCCGGCGTTTCAGGAGTCGGAGGAGACACTGTAGCCGTTCAAGATTTCTCCGGTAAGCGGATCTGCTTCTTCGCATTTACAATCCACATACGCGACGGGTGAAGAGATCGGGACTGATTTTTTGCGATACTGAAACATTGTAAAAGTATCTTAGTGCTTCATATCACCCAGGTATTAGACCGGCAACCATGTCTGCAGCAGACGCGCTACGAGACCGCGAAGCAGCGGCTGACGCCCTGTTTGAAAATTTACCTGAGGTCACGGATGACCCAGGCAGCAGCAAAACGATTTCCAAGACAAATAATAATGATTTAAAAAGCTTACTTAAGCAATTAGAAAAGTTACAAAAAACGAACTGACAAAATGGTGGGAAAAGAAATCCCTGGAGAAATATAGGGATGTAAACCGTGTTCCCAGAGGCTCGAGAGTCATGATTGCTCCTACTTTTGAAAACCCACATCCCGCTATGTTAGTTGAATGGGCAACCAACAACTTACAGGCTTCAATGAATATGGTCCTGATACTTATCAAGTATGCTGAAATTGATAGGGACAGCATTATCAAGGAAATTGACAAAACTTTATCGGACCTCGACAGTTTAAATAAACACAATGAAGTTAAAAAGGGCCGTGAAGAAATCAATGAACGCCTTAAGAAGTTTGAAGACGGGATTAAGGAACATAAGGTTTTTAAATTTGCCCGCGACAAGAGGGATTATGAGGCTGGGAGGATTTTTACGTTTTCCCAAAAATTTGACTCATACAAAAGACAGGCTTTGACGGACAATGCATCTGTCCCACAACGACATATTAATCAACCTACTGATCCTGTCTCAATAAGTTCAGATGCCAGTTCTCTTTCTAGTATGTATGATTCAGACAATATGAGTGAGCCTGGTACTGCTTTATCTTCCGCCACAATTACGTCACGTACTCCCGCAGATGAATTGAATTTTTTAAGGGAGGCGCGGCGACAAACCCTGCGACCGAGACATCCTCAACAAAAGCAGGGGGAAGGAGAACAGAGTCAAGGAGGCAGAGGCGGAGGATTCAGAGGCAACGCCAAAAGCAGAGGCGGAAGGAACAAGAAATGGTAAATCCCATCAAGCCTCATGATAATACAGTGATTAATCTCTCATCTACGACATTAACAATCGCGGAAACCCAACTACTTTCACTGGGGCTGACTTTTTGCCCGGAGAGCAATTTTAACTATACTCAGTCTCGCATTGACATCTACAAATTCATTAGAAAACTGAAATTAATAAAATTCTTTCAATTGAAAAATCTCTCAACAACTACAAATGAGACTGTTGGGAATAACAGCCCCAATTTGCAAGCATCGGATTCTGTAATGTTAAAAACTCTACATGGCTTAGCAACTAATACTGATTTAGATCCTCGTTCCACCCAAGAAATCCTCATGGACACCGGCATTTTCTCTGGGAGTCCAGCGGCAAGTCCATTTTGTCCTCCTTCGACCTTTGTGCCCATCATGCCTAAAGATGCTATTGACATTTTTAACGACATGGTGACAGAAGACCTAAAACAATTAAACAAAACAGTAAAAAACAGACACTATAGGATGAGACACGTTGAATTGCAATATTACAACTTAATTCAAAAACTGAAAACCAAGAAAGATCATTAACAAAGCAGATAAAGGAGGTAATGTCGTAATTTGGCCTAGAGATATGTACATGACTGAAGCCATGAATCATCTCAATGATCCTAATTGCTACAAGTTGGCATCGTTTGCAGACCTTAATAAAATCAAAGATTTGGTCTTTAAAGAACTATTTCAATGGAAGAGAGAAGGCCTTTCAGTAAGAGTGAGTTCCTCTTCCTTAAAAAAGATAATCCTATTACACCTATACTGTACTTTATTCCCAAAGTTCACAAACAGATTATTCCTACTCCAGGCAGACCAATAATCTCTGCACAAAGAAGTTTACTGGAACCTGTTTCTAAGTTTGTTGATTATTTTTTACAGGAACACGTGTTTAATCTACCATCTTTTTAAAGGACACTGGGGATTTTTAAGGAAATTGAACAATGTTAATTGGGACAGTGATTATCTACTTGTAGTGATGGATATAACGTCTTTATATACAAGTATCCATCATGATGATGGTATGAATGCAGTTTCCTATTACCTAGGACATCGAGGCATCAGATACTTGGAACACAACAAAATGTTAATAGCTATGATTAAGATTGGTCTTACCAGTAATTTTTTCTTATTCAACAAACAAGTCTATCAGCAGTTGCGAGGTGTGGCGATGGGGGCATGCTTCTCCCCCAGCTACGCATGCTTGCATGTCGGCTGGTGGGAGGAGCATGTCCTCAGGGGTGAACACAAAGAATTGTTTGATAAGCATGTTTGCCATTGGTGGCGTTATATTGATGGTGTGTTTAATCTGGAAAGGTTCTCATACAACCAGCCACGCCCTCGCCACCGTACCACGCATCCGCAGAACCACCGCCGGAGGAAGATCCTTCTCCTACCTGGCGGCCAAGACCTGGAACTCCCTCCCCACTCACCTTCGGCGAACCCAGGACCATCTCGCCTTCAGGAAGCAGCTCAAGACCTGGCTGTTCGAGCAGTAACTTACCCCCTCCCCCAGCGCCTTGAGACCCTCCCGGGTGAGTAGCGCGCTCTATAAATGCCGTGATTGATTGATTGATTGATACAGCTGCACTCAACTTTATTGACATCAATACTAACAGCTCAATCTTAATTTCACAGCCACCATTAGCCCCACTAATGTTGAATTTTTAGATGTCTCAGTCTATGTCAAAGATAACGTACTACACACTAAACTACACAGGAAAGATACGGCGGGGAACTCGGTTCTTCACGCGACCAGTTCCCACCCTAGACATCTGATCCGCAGCATCCCGTATGGGGAATTTCTGCGGATTCGCCGTATCTGTAGTAACGATATAGATCTAGAAGTCTGCCAAAATGAAGCATTACAAAGATTCCTTTCACGTGGCTACAAGTTTCAAGATCTGAATCAGGCCTGTACAAAAGCTAATGCTTTATCTCGTGAGAGTTGCCTTGGCATTGATAACTCTTTGACTGAGACTACGGACAATGCTATTAACTCTGTTGTCAATAACATGCAAGTAGTAAGATTGATCACTACATATTCTAAACAACACAAACAGATTAGACAGATTGTGCAGAGAAACTGGCCTATTATTCAAACTGACCTCACACTCTCTCAAATTTTACCTACTGCACCTGCTCTTACATTTAGAAAGTCACCTGCCATGAGAGATAGTTTGGTTAGAAACAGCCCTGAAGTCATGGTTTCCAGCACATGGCTTCCGGCTAAAAGTGGGTTTTTTAAATGTAACTCCTGCCGGGCATGCAAATTTGGGACCAGTACTTAAGAATACATGACCACTTTCAGCAATACCCCTGTCAAAATACAAGGGTATTACACGTGCCGCACTGACTTTGCGGTTTATGTGCTACGTTGTACGTGCGGGTTGAAGTATGTCGGTAGCACTAAGCTCCAGGTTTACAATCGCATACTTCAACATCTTAGAGCCGCGGTCAACTCGGATCCCAACTATCCCGTTGCCAGACATTTAACATCAGCCCACAACAATAATCTGAAGGATTTGGATTATTTTGTGATTGGGGCCGTTCCAAATCCATTCGTGGAGGCAATAGAGAGCGCCAGTTAAGACAACTTGAAACTAAGTTCATCCTCGAACTCGACACTAGAATGCCCAATGGGCTTAACATGGGGAGGACCTGAACAATTTCCTTTAATCACATCCAAATAAATTTTTGAACTTGCTGGTTTTCAATATTATATCTGCTGCTACTGTATCATTTTGCTTCTTTAAACATTGTTTTTAGAGAGGTTTTAGGCTATTTATTCCCCTTGTCCCATTAAATGTGCCACATTTGTTAGATTTCCCTTTGTTGACTATTCCCTTTTACACAGGGTACCATCTTGATCTTATAGCTATAAGATCCCCTTTTTTCATCAATTTTTCGGTTTGTTAAGATTTTTTGTCCAAGATTATACTGAGTTCTCTTTGTTGGGTAATGATTGTCTTGGAATGTTAAGGGCACTGGCCCGTTATATCCAATTCTGCATAAAGCATTTTTTTAAAAATTCTTTTTCTTGATGCTGCTAGCCATTTAGATTACTTAATTTTTGCATTTCAGGGCTCCCCCGGGGCTCCGGGGGTTATGTTCCGCTGTAATAAATTTTAGTAATTTTTAGTTTTTATACACAAGCACATTTGCACTTTTCACTTGTTTGCACTTTGGCGTTATGAAGCAGTCAACACAATTAGACTTGTAGCCTTTGGACTTGATTTTGGTTTTTAAGGACTACCGCGTATTTGCACACGAGTCCAGTTTACAAGCAGCAATTTGCACAATTTTCAGCAGGAGTTTTTCAAAGGATGCAATTTTAGATGGTATTAATACCTTGTATTACAAATTATATGCATCTATGGAATGATTAATTGTGTTCCTCCTGTTTTTACAATGTGGCATTGAATATTTATTGTTTTATCCTCCAATATCTATTTATAGTTCAATTAAATGTTTTTAACTTTAAATCCACAGACAACTTTAAGTTATTTAACTCTGTGTGCAGTATGTTTTCTATGTCCATTTGACCAGGTTTTGAATTCTACACAGATGCTACGTCTCTGCCTATTGTGGTTTGATCAATCCCACTATTTATTGACTTACTGGTTTGTAGCGCGTTATGTGAACAAGACAGTTGTTCTGTCGAAACGCGTCATGCTGGGGGGACTGGCCAGGATTGACTGGTTGCTGGAGTCACGCTAACTAAATAAAGCACTTCATTCACCATTATCGTCCCCGTCTGTGTGCCGTGGAGGAGTGGTGCCATTCGGGATTTGTATATGTGTATATGTGTATATGTGTATATGTGTGTATATGTGTATATATATATGTGTATATATATATGTGTATATATATATGTGTATATATATATATATATATATATATATATATATATATATATATATATATATATATATATATATATATATATATATATATATATATATTTTAATCCACACACGAATTTGAGGAATCCCAAAAACAGCAAGCGGCACACCAAAGGACGACACAATTACTTTATTGTGTCTACAAACGACAGCGTTTCGGCGAAGCCTTTGTCAAGTTACTGACCTGCGCCCTACTGCCCATAAAAATACAGGTCGCGGTTGATAGACAGTGAAAAAATACTTTGTGTTAACGCATAGTAATACAATGCGATGCGTAAATTCCTAGCAAATCGAAATTGAATACATGTAAAACATATAACAATTGAAGCTTAGATTTAACAGTAATAGGACATTCAAAATAAAAATGTTATACCTTTGTGGTGACATGCATCATGATACGTAATACTATCAAAACGTATAATTTAGTGGTCATATCATCTTTAAAGAATTTAGAAACACCAATCACATGCCTGCATTGCAATATATATGGGTAATGTACCCTATCTATTATTGATGATGACCTACTACATAATACCATAGGTCATGTCTAAATAAATTTCATATGACCCCACAATAATAGATGCATGAGGACTATGCATTGAACTTCATAGGTAATGTACCTTCATGTCCTACAATCATGTCTATATAAAACAACCGCAATCTAATAGGATTCAGACCAGGGGATTATCAGGCCAACAGTGTGAAAATATACAAAATGGGATCGGAACGAAAGAAAATAAGATCTGGTTGTCCAGTGGGGGAGGATGCCATGGATTTCCGTATTGAAGATGTCGATTTTATTTTGGATTTACATCAACTAGAAGAAAATATTACAGATTTATCTAATAAAAACAAAGGCAAAATGTTAATTGAATTGGGTTTTCGACCAGATGCCACGTGTCATAGTGGCTTTAAACCACGTTCCATATTTAATCCCAATGTTCCTCATGACAACATAGAGGCATTTAATTCTATCATGATCCAGGAAATCAACAAAATGAAGAATCCACGAGCTTCGTTTATGTATGACAATTTGACCAAATCGCACAGAACAGCCCTGAGAAATTTAACTAATGACCCCAAAATAATTGTGAAACCATCTGATAAGGGTGGGAACGTTGTAATTATGAATTTTGAACAATACAATGACGAAGCACTGCGACAGCTGCAAGATTGCAACTGTTATGAAGAAGTTAGCTGGGAAACATATAAAACATCCATTGTACTTTATCATAACTACCTAAAAGAATGGTGGGAAGAAGGTCTTTTGGATAGAGATGAGTATCTCTTCTTGAAAATTGAGAAACCACGTGTTCCTTGTTTTTATCTTTTACCTAAAATCCATAAGCACCCCACTAGACCACCAGGAAGACCTATAGTTTCTTCTAATGGGGGAGTCTTTGAAAATACTTCTATATTTTTAGACCTATTCTTATCACCATATGTACTCAGACTCAGATCGCACTGTCGTGATAGCAGTGATTTCCTACGCCGTATCCATGACATAAGATGGGAGGATTCCTATCACATGATAGCTTTAGATGTATGCTCACTGTATACTTCAATTGACCAAAGACAAGGTGTTGATGCTTGCATGTATTTCCTTAAAGATAGACATATTTCTCTGTGGAACCATACTGAAATGTTAGAAAATATGATGATGCAATGTCTCACACAAAACATTTTTATCTATGACAAGACACTCTTTAGACAGAAGACGGGCACAGCTATGGGCACTTGCTTCGCCCCCAGCCTAGCTAATCTCTTCCTGGGCTGGTGGGAGGAACGGGTGGTATGGGTGGAAACCTATGAAAAATACACCGAACACATACCAATCTGGATCAGGTATATAGATGACCTGTTCCTGATTTGGGATGGTTCTTTGGAGATGGCACAGGAATTTATCTCTGAACTGGGTAACAACCAGTTAAATCTTTCTTTCACTCACAATATAAGTACAACATACTGTGAGTTCCTGGATGTAGCCATCAGAATTGTGAACGGGCAAATGGTAACTAATTTGTTCCGTAAAGAGACTGCTGGAAATACGCTCCTCCATGCCAATAGTAACCATCCCACACCCTTAATTAATAGCATCCCCTATGGGGAGTTATTAAGAGCACGCAGAATCTGCAGTACCGAAGACGGGTTCAGGCAGGAGCAAAAGATCATGGAAGGAAGGTTTAAGCAAAGAGGTTATAAAAATAATATCATATCTACAGCAGCACGGAAAGTCCAGGGCATCACACACAATGATGCCTTATTCATTTCCAAAGAGAGTAAATCTAATCAGACCAACATCCCTAGAATGATCACTACTTATAATATGAGATCAGGCCACTTACAACGTATGTTGAAACGACATTGGGGCCTATTGGAAACAGATCCTATTATAGGGAAAAGCATAGGGAAAGCTCCACTCATAACCTACCGTAAATCTAAATCATTAAGGGACCATCTTGTACATAGTTATCAACCAGCACCTACCAGCAGCACATGGTTGGGAACAACTAAAGGATTCCACAAGTGCAATTCATGCAAGGCATGCAAACACAGTCCCAGCAGGGATAATTATAATATTTATCCAGGTAAAACTAGGGAAATTACTAGATTTATAACCTGCACGAGTGACTACGTAGTTTATATCTTGGAATGCCCTTGCGGTCTGAGATACACAGGCAGCACAAAACTGCAGCTGAAAACCAGGGTTCTACAGCATATGAGAGCCATAACACATGCGGATTTGAATTATCCAGTGGCCAGACATTTCCAGATGAAACACCAGAGCAATCCCAATTTACTAATATTCTATGGGATTGATAGGATTGTATCTCATCCTCGTGGCGGAGATAGAGAGAAACTCCTACGAATTACTGAATCCAGGTTCATTATCGAGCTTAACACTAAATTTCCTAATGGGCTCAATAGTGGAGAGGAATTAGCTACGCATATTGGATACAAATGAAATATTACATAAAAGTACCCACCTAGTGGTTTTTCCCTAGAATGAGTTGGTCAGCCAAGCTGTTTTAATCACTCACACCTTTTTATTCAATGTATTGGGAAGACTTGGAGCACATAGTGGAGAGCTTTCCCTGGCATTGTTCTCAATGCAGAGAAGATCTTTAAATTAGTGGTTGGGAATTCATGATGGTAGAGTTCCCCATATTATACTTAATTAGATGACTCCACTCATGATGGCTATTGAGCGGAGTCGTTTTGATCCTATAGTCTCCCATTATTTTCATTGCACTTGTATATATTTATTACTTATTCACTTTTTACTCATTTCTCCTTTTTTCACACTGTGTCACTAAACACTGTTGGCCTGATAATCCCCTGGTCTGAATCCTATTAGATTGCGGTTGTTTTATATAGACATGATTGTAGGACATGAAGGTACATTACCTATGAAGTTCAATGCATAGTCCTCATGCATCTATTATTGTGGGGTCATATGAAATTTATTTAGACATGACCTATGGTATTATGTAGTAGGTCATCATCAATAATAGATAGGGTACATTACCCATATATATTGCAATGCAGGCATGTGATTGGTGTTTCTAAATTCTTTAAAGATGATATGACCACTAAATTATACGTTTTGATAGTATTACGTATCATGATGCATGTCACCACAAAGGTATAACATTTTTATTTTGAATGTCCTATTACTGTTAAATCTAAGCTTCAATTGTTATATGTTTTACATGTATTCAATTTCGATTTGCTAGGAATTTACGCATCGCATTGTATTACTATGCGTTAACACAAAGTATTTTTTCACTGTCTATCAACCGCAACCTGTATTTTTATGGGCAGTAGGGCGCAGGTCAGTAACTTGACAAAGGCTTCGCCGAAACGCGTCATTTGTAGACACAATAAAGTAATTGTGTCGTCCTTTGGTGTGCCGCTTTGCTGTTTTTGGGATTCCTCAAATTCGTGTGTGGATTAAAATAATAGCGGCTGCTGCGGCCGCAGCAGGCACCGGTGTCGAAAGGAGGGGATCGACTTTACGCGGCACTGTGTTTGAATATATATATATATATATATATATATATATATATATATATATATATTGAAAAAACCATAGGTTTCAGACCCGTTATAGTTAGAAATTAGCATTTAAAAACCTTAGAAATTCACTGAAAAAAACCATAGGTTTTAGGGACAGTTATAGTTAGTTGGACATTGCACTCGTACAAAACCCGTGAAATTCCCCGTTATAGTTAGTTCAGCTAACTATAACTCGCGCCCCGCAATGCACTGCTGATGACGTCACATATTACATCACTCATGACATGGTCAGTGACATCACTGATGACATCACTGATGACATCTCAAATGACATCACAGATGACATCACTGATGACATCACTGATGACATCACTGATGACATCATCCAGTGACTGTTTCTGTAAAGTTTAAATATGTTTAATATACATAGGGAAAGGCGTATTGAAGAATGAGTGGGTGTATAAGTGTGTGAATGGATGATTTAGTACGTGCGTGACTGACTACAAGTGAGTGATTAAACGTATCTTACTGAATGCATGGGTTAGTGACTAAACTGTGTGAATGTCTGTATCCGTCTGTTTGTTGGTGTGTAAGTGGATGCATGGATTTGCGAATAGCTTCATGAGTGTCTATATGGGTTATTGATTGGTTCTCTGAGTATCTGTATGGCTGCCTGAGTGTTTGTGTGGGTGGGGTGTGTGGGACTCTGTACATAGATGTGTGTGTGGGTGATTCACTGGGTGCATGATTTGAAGAGAGCGTCTGTGATGGACTGCTTGGGTGGGTGAGTGTGTGTATGGGTGTGTTAGTGAGTGAATGTATATCTCAGTGGTACATGTGTGAGTAACTACATATGTGAAAGGCAGTATATATGTGTGTTGGAGTATATAAATGGCTATAAGTGAGAGTGTGGGATTGTGAGAGCGGCTGTATGGATGAGTGTGTACTTGTATCAGTGATTGTATAAGAGCGTAAGAATGTGCTAGTATTTGTATGAGTGAGTTGGTGTGTGTATAACTGTATAGGTGAGTAAATGGGTGTGTGATTAATTTTTGCATGACTGACTAGGTGTGTGAGTACCTCTATGGATGAGTGGCGGTGTGTGAGTGTTTATATAGGTGTATGAGTGCATATGATAGTCCTGTACTGAGTGACTGTAAGTATGAGTGACTGTACGGGTGAGTGAGTAGATGTGTGTGTGTGTAGACCTAAGAATCAGTGAGTAGGTATGTAGTTATTGGAGTGTGTATGGTTTTGAGAATGGCAGTCTGTAATTTAGAGTGGGTGTATGAAAGGTTATATTAGGGTGTGAGAAGATGCATGAAATTATCACATGGATGATGTCATCAGTGATGTCACTGACCATGTCATGAGTGATGTAATATGTGACATCAGCAGTGCACTGCGGGGGCGCGAGTTATAGTTAGCTGAACTAACTATAACGGGGGAATTTCACGGGTTTTGTACGAGTGCAATGTCCAACTAACTATAACTGTCCCTAAAACCTATGGTTTTTTCAGTGAATTTCAAAGGTTTTTTAAATGCTAATTTCTAACTATAACGTGCCTGAAACCTATGGTTTTTAAGTGAATTTCAAAGGTTTTTTAAATGCTAATTTCTAACTATAACGTGCCCCGCCCCTCCCTTCACCACTGTGCAAACGCGCCCCGTAGCGCGTTTTAAGTTGGGGGATTAAGTCCCCTTGAATGATGAGGGTCTCTGGGGTCCAACTAGCCCACCCTGTACCTCCAGTATGCGCCAGGGAGCTGCGTTGCAGAGAGGTGTTCAGAGGCAACGCCCCTTTTACACCTCTCTGTAACGCAGCTCTGTGGCGCTTCTGGCCGTACCTGGTGGGCTAGTTGGCCCCAGGGACCCTCAGGATTGAAGGGGATTTAATTCCCATCTTAAAACGCGCCACGCGGGCCTGTTTGCACACATGTCACCTGAAGCCCTGCCCCTCCCTTCACCACTGTGCAAACGCGCCCCGTGGCGCATTTTAAGTTGGGGGATTAAGTCCCCTTGAATCCTGAGGGTCCCTGGAGTCCAACTAGCCCACCATGTACCTCCAAAAAGCGCCACAGAGCTGCGTTGCAGAGAGGTGTAAAAAGGGTGGTGGCCTCTGTACACCTCTCTGCAACGCAGCTCCCTGGCGCATACTGGAGGTTCCTGGTGGGCTAGTTGGCCCCCAGGGACCCCCAGTATTCAAGGGGAATTACTTCCCCTTCTTAAAAACGCGCCAGGGGTGCGTTTGCAGAGTGCTGCAGGGAGGGGGCGGGGCCTCCGGCACGATGACGGTCTTTTTTTTTTGTTTCTTTTTTTTTTTCTATGGGAGGGGGCTGCGTGGCCCCCCTTCCCTCGGCCACTTTTGGCCCCGGGGACCCCATCCCCCGGGGCCTGAGGATTTTCTATATTTTTTATTAATAAAAAAAAAAACGGGAAGGGGGCCGCGTGGCCCCCCTTCCCTGGGCCTCTATTGGCCCCGGGGACCCCATCCCCCGGGACCGGCCTTTAGGTTTTTTTTATATTTTGTTAAAAAAAAATTTGGGGGGGGAGGGGGGCTGTGTGGCCCCCCTCCCAGGCCACTAATAGCCCAGGGGACCCCATCCCCGGCCACTGGTTGGGGACCGTGGAGGGGTCCCCAATCCCCGCCGGCTCCCGCGTCCTGCGGGAGCCGGCATTGCTTTTCCATAAGGGAGCTGCTGACATGCAGCTCCCCTTATGGAAAAGCAATCTGCTTTGCTTCATTGAAGCGAGAGCAGGTTTCCCTGCTCTCGCTTCAATGAAGCAAAGCAAGTTTGCAATGATATTGCGGGAGCCTCACGGCTCCCGTCCTGTCATTGCAAACAGCAGTGTCCCGGGGGTAGGCACCCCGGGACCCTGCAGGAGCCGGCCCTGGGGGGTGGCGGTCCCCAGGGCCATGGAGGGCTCCAGGAGGGGGGCCGCGCGGCCCCCCTCCCTTCATTAGTAAAGCCCCGGGGAGGTGGTGGTCCCCGGGGCTTCGGGGGTCCGAAACAGACCCCCACATATCTTTTCTAAGTGCCCCGGGGAGGTGGCGGTCCCCGGGGCTTGGGGGGCCTTAGAGGCCTCCCACATAAAATATAAGGCAACCCCGCATGCCCCCGGGACTTGGGCCACCCGGGGCAAAATACCACCGAGCGCGGGAGACCGCGCTTCGTTTTTTAAATCTGCGGAATCCGCGCACCCTAAGCGCATCCCGCCGATTTTTTTTTTTAAATGCTTTTTTCTGCCCAGGGGGTCCTTGTGGGACCCCCTGAGCAGACCTAGGGGGTCAGGGCGTTTCTACCCTGCCCCCTTTTTGCGTTTGCGCACTTGTTTCTGTGCCTCGGTTCTATTGAGGCATAAAATGGCTGCCAACACTTCCTGATTTGGAGTGTTGACAGCCACTTGACAGCCAATTAGCATGCAGCTCGTGATCGGGAGGGTACGCGGACCCTACTCGGCCATAGATATATATGTGATTTCACTTTTGATTTTCTCAGGAACTAGTGAACGGATTTACACCATTTAAGCAAAAGGCACGACACTGAACCAAGGGCTACCTTTTTGCCAAATTTGGTGTAATTCCGTTCAGCAGTTCGGGCTGTAGCTGCGATGAAAGGTTCCTATGGAAAATTGCATGGGGAAAACACGTTTTGGGACCCCCCCTTTTTTCTCGGCCCCCGCTTGCCGAATCACCCCGAAACTTTCAAGATCGGAGCGGGCCACAAAGTTTGAAAATTTCGCGATGATTCGTCAACCGGCGCCAAAGTTATTTCAAATAGAATGTTGCGGATTTCCTATGGAAAATAGGTCCTAACTATAACTATCTACTGGCGACCGCGGAGTGTGCACCACCCCGTAAGATTGGGGGCCACGAAAGTGGAACAGCAGCTGTACATAGGATCGTGGACGGGCCCACCTGTGGGGTCCATACAGGACTTGATTATGTGCTACCCGCACTACACTTCCCAGAAGGCACAGTTTCATTTGAGCCTCCCATTGGGGGGGGGGTGTGTCAGTGGGTTAGCGGTTGCGCACACCGTTCCATTTTAAGCCTCTGAAGAGAATCGTATGGTGATTCGAAACGCGTCAGGCAATACCACTATGGAGCGGCTCCTACGGGCGGTTCCCCGTCCTTACCTACACATGAATCAAGCTGTTGCTCGAGTGCTACTTACAGGTGGACAACCTTGGAGCAGTGATATATATATATATATATATGAATTCAATTTCCTAACTATAACGTCGCTGTTACCTTTGCTTTTTCGGTGAATATATACACACACATATATATATATATATATATATATATATATACACACACACACACACACACACACACACACACTAAAATCCAGCATACACAAATACACACAGGCAGGTCCCAGAGTCCCACTTCCTTTTCTCTAATGGTAGTGGTTATTCTCCATTCACAATAGGCTACATTCAGGTTAAGCCCCACTAGTAGTCAGAGTCTCAAGAGGTCCAAGGTGAACAGTATTGCAGCGCCCCAAGCACTATGAGAACAAGTTTCCCATGGTCATAAGGAAGTGCAATCTTTTTTTTATTATATGTTTTAGTAACATTTTCTTATGGGTTGCAATTGTAGAATTACATCTGTTGATATAATAAGCAACAGTACAGAACAGCAATAGTAGACATTGTTGGACACTGTTGGCAGATCAAACAGAGCAGGTATACAAGACCAGACAGTTTTCCCCTTGTGGTTGGGGATCAACGGGTTCCCCCCATTATCCTTGCATGCGTGTTTCTTGGGGCGATGTGTTGCCCTCCCCAAACGTGAATCCATAACGAAGCATCCAGGGGCCCCATATTTTAGCAAACTTCTTCGGGCACCCACGGGCCTCATACATCACTTTCTCAACTGCCAAGTGCGATCAGTTTTACCAGCTCCTGCAAAGGTTGCGCTAACAGAGCCCCCAGGAGCATTTCACTCTTGGATGTCATAGAGGACTGCAGCAGCTGCGCAGCAATCGCAGCTTTGCAGTGGAAGCAGCTGGGCTTCCGGCTAAAAGTGGGTTTTTTAAATGTAACTCCTGCCGGGCATGCAAATTTGGGACCAGTACTTAAGAATACATGACCACTTTCAGCAATACCCCTGTCAAAATACAAGGGTATTACACGTGCCGCACTGACTTTGCGGTTTATGTGCTACGTTGTACGTGCGGGTTGAAGTATGTCGGTAGCACTAAGCTCCAGGTTTACAATCGCATACTTCAACATCTTAGAGCCGCGGTCAACTCGGATCCCAACTATCCCGTTGCCAGACATTTAACATCAGCCCACAACAATAATCTGAAGGATTTGGATTATTTTGTGATTGGGGCCGTTTCCAAATCCATTCGTGGAGGCAATAGAGAGCGCCAGTTAAGACAACTTGAAACTAAGTTCATCCTCGAACTCGACACTAGAATGCCCAATGGGCTTAACATGGGGGAGGACCTGCACAATTTCCTTTAATCACATCCAAATAAATTTTTGAACTTGCTGGTTTTCAATATTATATCTGCTGCTACTGTATCATTTTGCTTCTTTAAACATTGTTTTTAGAGAGGTTTTAGGCTATTTATTCCCCTTGTCCCATTAAATGTGCCACATTTGTTCGATTTCCCTTTGTTGACTATTCCCTTTTACACAGGGTACCATCTTGATCTTATAGCTATAAGATCCCCTTTTTTTCATCAATTTTTCGGTTTGTTAAGATTTTTTGTCCAAGATTATACTGAGTTCTCTTTGTTGGGTAATGATTGTCTTGGAATGTTAAGGGCACTGGCCCGTTATATCCAATTCTGCATAAAGCATTTTTTTTTAATTCTTTTTCTTGATGCTGCTAGCCATTTAGATTACTTAATTTTTGCATTTCAGGGCTCACCCGGGGCTCCGGGGGTTATGTTCCGCTGTAATAAATTTTAGTAATTTTGAGTTTTTATACACAAGCACATTTGCACTTTTCACTTGTTTGCACTTTGGCGTTATGAAGCAGTCAACACAATTAGACTTGTAGCCTTTGGACTTGATTTTGGTTTTTAAGGACTACCGCGTATTTGCACACGAGTCCAGTTTACAAGCAGCAATTTGCACAATTTTCAGCAGGAGTTTTTCAAAGGATGCAATTTTAGATGGTATTAATACCTTGTATTACAAATTATATGCATCTATGGAATGATTAATTGTGTTCCTCCTGTTTTTACAATGTGGCATTGAATATTTATTGTTTTATCCTCCAATATCTATTTATAGTTCAATTAAATGTTTTTTAACTTTAAATCCACAGACAACTTTAAGTTATTTAACTCTGTGTGCAGTATGTTTTCTATGTCCATTTGACCAGGTTTTGAATTCTACACAGATGCTACGTCTCTGCCTATTGTGGTTTGATCAATCCCACTATTTATTGACTTACTGGTTTGTAGCGCGTTATGTGAACAAGACAGAGTTGTTCTGTCGAAACGCGTCATGCTGGGGGGACTGGCCAGGATTGACTGGTTGCTGGAGTCATGCTAACTAAATAAAGCACTTCATTCACCATTATCGTCCCCGTCTGTGTGCCGTGGAGGAGTGGTGCCATTCGGGATTTGTGTATGTGTATATGTGTATATGTGTATATGTGTATATGTGTATATGTGTATATGTGTATATATATATATATATATATATATATATATATATATATATATATATATATTGAAAAAAACCATAGGTTTCAGACCCGTTATAGTTAGAAATTAGCATTTAAAAAACCTTAGAAATTCACTGAAAAAAACCATAGGTTTTAGGGACAGTTATAGTTAGTTGGACATTGCACTCGTACAAAACCCGTGAAATTCCCCCGTTATAGTTAGTTCAGCTAACTATAACTCGCGCCCCCGCAATGCACTGCTGATGACGTCACATATTACATCACTCATGACATGGTCAGTGACATCACTGATGACATCACTGATGACATCACTGATGACATCACAGATGACATCACAGATGACATCACAGATGACATCACAGATGACATCACAGATGACATCACAGATGACATCCCTGATGACATCACTGATGACATCATCCAGTGACTGTTTCTGTAAAGTTTAAATATGTTTAATATACATAGGGAAAGGCGTATTGAAGAATGAGTGGGTGTATAAGTGTGTGAATGGATGATTTAGTACGTGCGTGACTGACTACAAGTGAGTGATTAAACGTATCTTACTGAATGCATGGGTTAGTGACTAAACTGTGTGAATGTCTGTATCCGTCTGTTTGTTGGTGTGTAAGTGGATGCATGGATTTGCGAATAGCTTCATGAGTGTCTATATGGGTTATTGATTGGTTCTCTGAGTATCTGTATGGCTGCCTGAGTGTTTGTGTGGGTGGGGTGTGTGGGACTCTGTACATAGATGTGTGTGTGGGTGATTCACTGGGTGCATGATTTGAAGAGAGCGTCTGTGATGGACTGCTTGGGTGGGTGAGTGTGTGTATGGGTGTGTTAGTGAGTGAATGTATATCTCAGTGGTACATGTGTGAGTAACTACATATGTGAAAGGCAGTATATATGTGTGTTGGAGTATATAAATGGCTATAAGTGAGAGTGTGGGATTGTGAGAGCGGCTGTATGGATGAGTGTGTACTTGTATCAGTGATTGTATAAGAGCGTAAGAATGTGCTAGTATTTGTATGAGTGAGTTGGTGTGTGTATAACTGTATAGGTGAGTAAATGGGTGTGTGATTAATTTTTGCATGACTGACTAGGTGTGTGAGTACCTCTATGGATGAGTGGCGGTGTGTGAGTGTTTATATAGGTGTATGAGTGCATATGATAGTCCTGTACTGAGTGACTGTAAGTATGAGTGACTGTACGGGTGAGTGAGTAGATGTGTGTGTGTGTAGACCTAAGAATCAGTGAGTAGGTATGTAGTTATTGGAGTGTGTATGGTTTTGAGAATGGCAGTCTGTAATTTAGAGTGGGTGTATGAAAGGTTATATTAGGGTGTGAGAAGATGCATGAAATTATCACATGGATGATGTCATCAGTGATGTCACTGACCATGTCATGAGTGATGTAATATGTGACATCAGCAGTGCACTGCGAGGCGCGAGTTATAGTTAGCTGAACTAACTATAACGGGGAATTTCACGGGTTTTGTACGAGTGCAATGTCCAACTAACTATAACTGTCCCTAAAACCTATGGTTTTTCAGTGAATTTCAAAGGTTTTTTAAATGCTAATTTCTAACTATAACGTGCCTGAAACCTATGGTTTTTAAGTGAATTTCAAAGGTTTTTTAAATGCTAATTTCTAACTATAACGTGCCCCGCCCCCTCCCTTCACCACTGTGCAAACGCGCCCCGTAGCGCGTTTTAAGTTGGGGGATTAAGTCCCCTTGAATGATGAGGGTCTCTGGGGTCCAACTAGCCCACCCTGTACCTCCAGTATGCGCCAGGGAGCTGCGTTGCAGAGAGGTGTTCAGAGGCAACGCCCCTTTTACACCTCTCTGTAACGCAGCTCTGTGGCGCTTTCTGGCCGTACCTGGTGGGCTAGTTGGCCCCAGGGACCCTCAGGATTGAAGGGATTTAATTCCCCATCTTAAAACGCGCCACGGGGCCTGTTTGCACACATGTCACCTGAAGCCCCGCCCCTCCCTTCACCACTGTGCAAACGCGCCCCGTGGCGCATTTTAAGTTGGGGGATTAAGTCCCCTTGAATCCTGAGGGTCCCTGGAGTCCAACTAGCCCACCATGTACCTCCAAAGCGCCACAGAGCTGCGTTGCAGAGAGGTGTAAAAGGGCGTGGCCTCTGTACACCTCTCTGCAACGCAGCTCCTAGCGCATACTGGAGGTTCCTGGTGGGCTAGTTGGCCCCAGGGACCCCCAGTATTCAAGGGAATTACTTCCCCTTCTTACGCGCCAGGGGCGCGTTTGCAGAGTGCTGCAGGGAGGGGCGGAGCCTCCGGCACGATGCCGGTCTTTTTTTTGTTTCTTTTTTTTTTTCTATGGGAGGGGGCTGCGTGGCCCCCCTTCCCTCGGCCACTTTTGGCCCCGGGGACCCCATCCCCCGGGGCCTGAGGATTTTCTATATTTTTTATTAATAAAAAAAAAAACGGGAAGGGGGCCGCGTGGCCCCCCTTCCCTGGGCCTCTATTGGCCCCGGGGACCCCATCCCCCGGGGCATGCCCTCTATTTTTTTCTTTAAGTATTTGGAGGGGGCCTGCGTGGCCCCCCTCCTCAGGCCATTGAAGGCCCCGGGGACCCCATCCCCCGGGACCGGCCTTTAGGTTTTTTTATATTTTGTAAAAAAAAATTTGGGGGGGGAGGGGGGCTGTGTGGCCCCCCTCCCAGGCCACTAATAGCCCAGGGGACCCCATCCCCCGGCCACTGGTTGGGGACCGTGGAGGGGTCCCCAATCCCCGCCGGCTCCCCGCGTCCTGCGGGAGCCGGCATTGCTTTTCCATAAGGGGAGCTGCTGACATGCAGCTCCCCTTATGGAAAAGCAATCTGCTTTGCTTCATTGAAGCGAGAGCAGGTTTCCTGCTCTCGCTTCAATGAAGCAAAGCAAGTTTGCAATGATATTGCGGGAGCCTCACGGCTCCCGTCCTGTCATTGCAAACAGCAGTGTCCCGGGGGTAGGCACCCGGGACCCTGCAGGAGCCGGCCCTGGGGGTGGCGGTCCCCAGGGCCATGGAGGGCTCCAGGAGGGGGCCGCGCGGCCCCCTCCCTTCATTAGTAAAGCCCCGGGAGGTGGTGGTCCCCGGGGCTTCGAGGTCCGAAACAGACCCCCACATATCTTTTCTAAGTGCCCCGGGGAGGTGGCGGTCCCCGGGGCTTGGGGGGCCTTAGAGGCCTCCCACATAAAATATAAGGCAACCCCCGCATGCCCCCGGGACTTGGGCCACCCGGGGGCAAAATACCACCGAAGCGCGGGAGACCGCGCTTCGTTTTTTTTTTTTAAATCTGCGGAATCCGCGCACCCTAAGCGCATCCCGCCGATTTTTTTTTTTAAATGCTTTTTTCTGCCCAGGGGGTCCTTGTGGGACCCCCTGAGCAGACCTAGGGGGTCAGGGCGTTTCTACCCTGCCCCCTTTTTGCGTTTGCGCACTTGTTTCTGTGCCTCGGTTCTATTGAGGCATAAAATGGCTGCCAACACTTCCTGATTTGGAGTGTTGACAGCCACTTGACTGCCAATTAGCATGCAGCTCGTGATCGGGAGGGTACGCGGACCCTACTCGGCCATAGATATATATGTGATTTCACTTTTGATTTTCTCAGGAACTAGTGAACGGATTTACACCATTTAAGCAAAAGGCACGACACTGAACCAAGGGCTACCTTTTTGCCAAATTTGGTGTAATTCCGTTCAGCAGTTCGGGCTGTAGCTGCGATGAAAGGTTCCTATGGAAAATTGCATGGGGAAAACACGTTTTGGGACCCCCCCCCCCTTTTTTCTCGGCCCCCGCTTGCCGAATCACCCCGAAACTTTCAAGATCGGAGCGGGCCACAAAGTTTGAAAATTTCGCGATGATTCGTCAACCGGTGCCAAAGTTATTTCAAATAGAATGTTGCGGATTTCCTATGGAAAATAGGTCCTAACTATAACTATCTACTGGCGACCGCGGAGTGTGCACCACCCCGTAAGATTGGGGGCCACGAAAGTGGAACAGCAGCTGTACATAGGATCGTGGACGGGCCCACCTGTGGGGTCCATACAGGACTTGATTATGTGCTACCCGCACTACACTTCCCAGAAGGCACAGTTTCATTTGAGCCTCCCATTGGGGGTGTGTCAGTGGGTTAGCGGTTGCGCACACCGTTCCATTTTAAGCCTCTGAAGAGAATCGTATGGTGATTCGAAACGCGTCAGGCAATACCACTATGGAGCGGCTCCTACGGGCGGCTCCCCGTCCTTACCTACACATGAATCAAGCTGTTGCTCGAGTGCTACTTACAGGTGGACAACCTTGGAGCAGTGATTTATAACGCGGCAGTCCAGCCGCGGAGTGTGCACCACCCCGTAAGATTGGGGGCCACGAAAGTGGAACAGCAGCTGTACATAGGATCGTGGACGGGCCCACCTGTGGGGTCCATACAGGACTTGATTATGTGCTACCCGCACTACACTTCCCAGAAGGCACAGTTTCATTTGAGCCTCCCATTGGGGGGGTGTGTCAGTGGGTTAGCGGTTGCGCACACCGTTCCATTTTAAGCCTCTGAAGAGAATCGTATGGTGATTCGAAACGCGTCAGGCAATACCACTATGGAGCGGCTCCTACGGGCGGTTCCCCGTCCTTACCTACACATGAATCAAGCTGTTGCTCGAGTGCTACTTACAGGTGGACAACCTTGGAGCAGTGATATATATATATATATATATATATATATATATGAATTCCATTTCCTAACTATAACGTCGCTGTTACCTTTGCTTTTTTCGGTGAATATATACACACACATATATATATATATATACACATACACACACACACACACACACTAAAATCCAGCATACACAAATACACACAGGCAGGTCCCAGAGTCCCACTTCCTTTTCTCTAATGGTAGTGGTTATTCTCCATTCACAATAGGCTACATTCAGGTTAAGCCCCACTAGTAGTCAGAGTCTCAAGAGGTCCAAGGTGAACAGTATTGCAGCGCCCCAAGCACTATGAGAACAAGTTTCCCATGGTCATAAGGAAGTGCAATCTTTTTTTATTATATGTTTTAGTAACATTTTCTTATGGGTTGCAATTGTAGAATTACATCTGTTGATATAATAAGCAACAGTACAGAACAGCAATAGTAGACATTGTTGGACACTGTTGGCAGATCAAACAGAGCAGGTATACAAGACCAGACAGTTTTCCCCTTGTGGTTGGGGATCAACGGGTTCCCCCATTATCCTTGCATGCGTGTTTCTTGGGGCGATGTGTTGCCCTCCCCAAACGTGAATCCATAACGAAGCATCCAGGGGCCCCATATTTTAGCAAACTTCTTCGGGCACCCACGGGCCTCATACATCACTTTCTCAACTGCCAAGTGCGATCAGTTTTACCAGCTCCTGCAAAGGTTGCGCTAACAGAGCCCCCAGGAGCATTTCACTCTTGGATGTCATAGAGGACTGCAGCAGCTGCGCAGCAATCGCAGCTTTGCAGTGGAAGCAGCTGGGCTTCCACAGCGCTTCCTCCAATGAGACGGCAAGTTCCTCTGACCCTTCTTCCAGGTAGGGGGACTATCGCTCAAGATCCGATACTTAGTCTAGGCTCGGACACGCACGCGTCATCACGGCGTCCTTTCCGCTAGACATCGGCGGAACCAGGCACTGCTCCTTGTTCTTCACTGTGGTCCCCTTTGGCATATGTGGGTCGCAGACGTTCCTCCACACACGGGCGATGGCCCAATTAGCTATGCAGTAATTTCCTTGCCACAGCGGCCCCCTCTGGTATAAGAGGTCACCAAATTTGCTTTGCACATGGGCTACGGCACAATTCACCGCAGTAATGCAATCTTACGGCAGCCCTCTATGACATACAGGGTTGGCGACTTGAATCTGCACACGGGCGACGGTCAAATCCATGCAGCAGCCGTCACCTCACCCCTCACTACAAGGATCCACTCGCCAGGATGCCATACTGGAACTCACTCCCTCCAAGTGCTCTCATCATCTTCACAGCTCTTGGCAACCAGGCAGGAACTGATGCTCCAGGGCAGGTTGTCTCGAATCCCTGGGTGATGTCCCCTCACTCAACTGGGAGACTGGCAGCCCATTTTGGGGACCTCGAGCTTCCCTTCTCATAGTCCATTTCCAGACACAAAATGCGAAACATGGTCTGAGTCTTTGAAGTTTGTGTTGGTGGTCTGCTTCCTTTTGAAGTGCCCTCTCCACTGTCCTGCCCTCACTCCAGAAAGCAGTCTGTCACAGCAGAAGCGACTCCAAGCCCCACAACTCAGGCCATGGGAGAGACCAGAGGTTCCCACCTGGATGTCAGCCACAGTGATACGTGCATCAAAAGGTTAACCAAGCCCTCAAGTCCTACTCTTTATGATTCTTTTATCAGCCCCATCTCCTTCCTGTGATATGTCCAGGACCCATTCCCGTGACCTCTCTCAGAATCAAAGAGTATACTTTGAGGTCTACTGAAAAGCCTCTCTCCAATACGTGTCCCATCCAGCCCTCAGGAATGTAGCAAACCACAAATCTGTCTACCTGCTTGTGCTTCTCCAGTCAGACCTGGGTCTCCCAAAATGGAACCCAGAGACTTCCATGTATTGTACCATCCACCCAGCGCACACAGGCAAACAAATCAGCTGCACAGCACTACATACTAACTTGATGTAAGCCAAGGGTGAGTTAAGACATAGCAGCTAAACTTTACACAAGTGAGCCTGCAGGCCTCACTCCAGTGACATAGGTGAAATGGCGTGTTACTCCTACTGATCACTAGACAGTAGGCTGCCACCAACACACCTGTGCTACTTAACTCCTGGTAAAGGTTATAGCCTTTTACCACTACGAGGGTAGAACTTTGGGAGCCCCTCCCGTCCCATTAAGACTGCAAACCACGAGACAAGCCAAGGTTATGGCATACACGCATGATCCACCCAGGATAACAAAAACCAGCACCAGGGATCCAGATACCATTGCAGCTTAGGCACTCAGGGCAGGGGTGCACGTGCGTCACCATGTGAGGGACTTTTCCGTCCCTACAGTGCACAACATGTGGTTACATTAATATGATAATGCACCAGCAGCAGAGATCCTCTCGCAGGGCTGCCGATGACAAAGCAGGTGACAAGTTTCAAATACCAATGGGTATACCTCAATTGCATTTTCCCAAGATTAAGAAAGAACACTGGCAAATGCAAGATTATCTACAAAGAAAATACCTGCTGGAGATGCTTGGGTGGCAGCTCAACCACAAACATTTTAACTCCATGATTTTATGGTAAGCCAATTTCATTTGAGTAGCTATGCTGACGACTATGATAAAAAAGCAATTCATAAAACAAAGCATTCGTTGCTCATAGGAGTGTCTATTTTCTGGTACCTCTAACTGTTTATCTAGAGGTTCAAAGAGCACAATCTTAGGGCACTTTATAGACCTGACAATTCATGCATTCATAATTTTCCAACACCTTTTTACTGACAAAACTCA
This sequence comes from Calotriton arnoldi, assembly GCA_963921515.1. Lineage (NCBI taxonomy): Eukaryota > Metazoa > Chordata > Amphibia > Caudata > Salamandridae > Calotriton > Calotriton arnoldi. The sequence goes on from CAWUFW010013512.1 coordinate 51,041, forward strand.
CTCGTAATCAATGAATGGGGACACAAAAGCTGAGATACAGTAATATTTCAATTTTTGGGAGGGCAGGAATTGAAAGTTTTCATAAAGTGTCTCAAGTGTGGGACCGCCATGCTATACAAATACAGAATGAATATAGAAACATCAATTTAAAAAAATCAAAACATTCAAAATCAGGAAACAATAACTAGTTCTTTAGCACAATTTTATAATTTAATCTGATTGCTGGTAACACACTAATTTTTAACAAAAGATCTCCAGTCTGTAACAAACAAACAAAGAAGTCAGAATGACATGGATTCGATGAAACATTACCTCGGTTTCTTGGTAACTTTTCCTTTCTGAAAGTGCCTGCTGCCTAGAAGAACGCCTTGGAGGGGGCTGGGTTTCAAGAATACTCTTTGATATATTGTGTTGTATATTTTTTGCTTTCTTCACTAGTTTCTTTGCTTCAGACACCTTTTTCGAAGAGCCAGTTACCTAAGTTCAAAATCAATACACATCTAAATGCTAAACCAGCAAAACAAGCATTTCTAGAGAAGGACACTATAGAAAAAGGACACTAGAGATCATGCCACAAAACTCAAGGGGAGTATGTGGGTTAGTGTAAGAGCTTATGAAGCTAAAAAAAAATATCCAGTTAGAAAACAGTCATCATCAATCAACTTTATTATTTCGGGCATCAGACCATAAAAGTGCAGAGTGCATATGTAAATTGATTACCAGATTTACATGTAAAAAACAAAATGCATTGTTTTTCCTTTAAAAGATATTTGATTTGATTCACAAAATTATATAAAAATATGAACCATATAAAAACTATACAAGTTAAAACTTCACATTTAGCTAGTGAAATAAGAACATCAACAATCTCTAGGGACCTAACGTCCAAGGCAGTAGGACCTACTCTATTATCTGCTCTTCGCATGCACATATTTAAATTCCCTGCTGAATAAGCCCAATAAGGTTCATACTATTGAGCCTAATGGGTGGGATGGTAACTTAAGCTTTAGGGCCTTCCTTCTTATTCCCCACATTTGGCCTAGAAATTTTGCTAGTGCACAGGCGAATGGAGGTCTTGCATCAGATTTTAGGATGCGTAGGGCTACACCATGTTCTCTGGTTCCCAGCTGTTTACAGATAGGGGTTAACCACATTCTTCTTGGGCCAGAATATGCTTTACAGCCAGAGGACGTGGGCGGTTGATTCAGTAGGAGCAGAGCAACAAGGGCAGCCCTTACTCTGAGCTATGTTAGCAACTAGGATATGAATGGCAGTGGTAAACACACCTGCCAGCACCTCCGTTCTAGTTACCCAACAGTCCAAATTTCAACAGTCAGTATTTTGGCGTGCTCAATGTATCACACTGTGCCACTCACCCAGTGTTAGCTAGTATGGAGAAAACTTTTCCCCACACAAATAACATATTTAATTACAGAGCACAGCCATCAATAAGTTTCAATGCTGACTTTGTTGTCAGTTATTTAATAATAAACAAGAACATTATTCAATGTATATTCAAAACAATGGTCTTTCCGGTACACAACAAATCAAAATTACAACAGGTGATCTTGAGTATGTTGACACGTAGTAAATATTGTAGATGCTGACAGCCGACACGTGTTTCGTTGAAAACGACTTCAAGGCTCCAAAAATGTATTGAGAAGGACGTTTATTCAAATCTTCATTAATCCCCACATATAGGGTGAGATATACTGCAGTACTGGAGTTGAGCCAAATGCTTGTTGTTTTCCAGGTTTGGCGAATAGAACTAATGTACTGTCCAGGATCGGAGAAGTAATATAAGGATCTAACACGACGCGTAGAGAATATGACTGAAACTCAGTCTGTCCAGTTTTCAAGTGTATATACTCGTAATGTGTGAAGAATCACAGAAGCATAGACGCTCGTATTAGAATATCGCGAGCCACATCACTCCACCTGGTAAGTACAGTAGTACAGCAGCAGAATCCCTGCTGTACACGTCCCGGTATGAGGAAACGTGTCTCCACTCGATCCGAAAACCCTCCTCTACGCGTCGTGTTAGATCCTTATATTACTTCTCCGATCCTGGACAGTGTACATTAGTTCTATTCGCCAAACCTGGAAAACAACAAGCATTTGGCTCAACTTCAGTACTGCAGTATATCTCACCTATATGTGGGGATTAATGAAGATTTGAATAAACGTCCTCCTCAATACATTTTTGGAGCCTTGAAGAAGTCGTTTGACGAAACACGTGTCGGCTGTCAGCATCTACAATACTTACTACGTGTCAACATACTCAAGATCACCTGTTGTAATTTTGATTTGTTGTGTACCGGAAAGACCATCGTTCCGAATATACATTGAATAATGTTCTTGTTTATTATTAAATAACTGACAACAAAGTCAGCATTGAAACTTATTGATGGCTGTGCTCTGTAATTAAATATCTGAGCTATGTTACACAACCATGAATTTGTGAAGGAATTCAAGGGGAGTGAACCGTGCCTGAACTGAATATAAAGCTTTCTATCTGTTGGCAACTGTATGAGGTCATGGTAGCCTTCCAGGGAACACAACGATTTAAAATCAACAAATTCCTCAGTTAGTCTGCCCAACTTGTTTCATTCTGGGCTACCCAATCCAAATGCATAGCTTTCACTTGCTTCTTTGTGGGAGGCCCTGGGCGATTAGTGCTACCTCACTGGCCCTTTAATCCAATACTATCAAGTAGGCTTTTGATGTTTCTGACCCAACCCATCTTCTTGGATGTATCTAAGGTACAAACTTCATCAAAAGCTGAAACATACGCGGACAGTTCAGGGGTCGAAACTAATCTCTGCCCGAAGAAGAGCGGGCGGAGTTTTGCTAGGTCTTTGATGGATTTAACATCCATATTCAGTTTAAGAGGATGTAGTGGTGTACTTAGGGGAAGTGACACTAAGTTCCTTAGAAATTTGTTCTCATTGTCAGGTCAAACAACCTTTCAAAACACCACAACTCGGCCCCTTAAAGGGCACAACTCACGGCCTTGCTTTTATAAATATCTAGGGCAGGTGCACCATGTGTAGTGTGCGAACAGCAGTGTTCCTTCCTCAAGGCCCCAGCTGTTTGCTTGAACTTTAAATAAGCCTTAATTAGATGTTGCTTCCAGGACATGTCTTCGGACATTTTAATGCCCAAATATTCAAAACTATTCACCCTCTCTAATGGAATGTTATTTATGGTTAGACACCCTTTATGTGATTTGAAGGGGTTCAACATCATAAGCTTTGTTTTGGTAGTGTTGATTTCTAGGCCTCTCCCATCACAGAAAGCCTTGAATTGATTTAATTGTGTCTGAAGGCCCCAGGTGTTTTTGAGACAAGAAGGGTATCATCCTCAAAAAGAAGTGTTGCGATTTTCTCCTGCCCTAATGTCGGTGCATCCGCTGGGATCCTAGATAAACGGTCAACAACTTGGTTGATATACAAGGAAAATAGCGTTGGGGACAGGACGCATGCTTGGTGGACCCCCTGCCGATTTTAATGGGATCAGTAACTTGGCCCTGATCGTCCCATTGCACCTGGCATGGTTATCCTCATGGAGGCGAACAACTAGTATCAGAATTTCTGAAGGCATCCCCATGTCCTTTAGTGTCTGCCAGAGCACGTTGCGAGGCACAAGATCAAAGGCGGACTTCAAGTCTATGAAAGCTACATATAAGCTCCCTTTGCCCAGTATCACCACCTTCCAGTATAGGAGGATAAATCAGAAAACCTGATCGATTGTACCGGTTTTCTGCCGGAATCCTGCTTGGTAAGGAGACAATATATTATTGTCATCCATCCACTCCTGTATCCTCACTAAGAAGGTACGACAGAATACTTTCTGGATGCAGTCTATAAGGCTAATGGGCCTATAATTGGTGGGATTATTCCTGCCTCCTATTGAAGACAGGAATAACTTCCGCTCCCTTCCATGAATCAGGAATTGGAGCGGCCCCTGCGATAGTGTATGAGAGTGCCAGTATGTAGTCAGACCAGTTGTCTTTGTCAAAGCGAAATAGATCTCCTGAGATTCCGCCAGGTCCAGGGGCTTTTGCTGGGACAATGGCCTCAATTGAGGACACAATTTTATTCTTAATAAAGAAGACCTTGCTTTTAGTTGAGTACAAGTCAACAGGGGGAGTCCACGTGATAGGACAGATGGAAGTAGTATAAAAGAGCACCAAAGTGCTCTTGCCAGACGCTAGCTGGAATGTTACTGGCTAGCGGAGGCTGGTTTTCCAGATTCCCCCTCCCAACAGGGCACAACATTTTTAAAGATCTTTATGAGAGCATGCCTCCCCAATTTGCCTCCACTTGTTCTCATCCCGGTGCCTCTTGGCCCTAGCTATAGCCAGTTTATAGGACCTACTTAGCTCTCGCACCAAGGCCATGTTCTTAGTTTTAATTGCCTTGGCGAGTTGACACCTTAGTGATCTACATTCACGAGAGTACCAGGGATTCTGTGTTATTTCCCCAGTCCGTGTTTTGAACAATGAGAGTAATCAACAAAATGTGTGGCTAGGTGTTCAAAGTACTTTGTGTGTAGCTCACTAAATCCCTCCTTGCCTCTCATATCATCTGAGCAGAATTGGATCTCGATCAAACAGGCTACTAGTTCCTGCTTGATGTTGTTAAATTAAATCTCGTCCCTCAGGACCATAGGCCATTTGAGACGATGTTTATCATTAGTGGTAAGTAGCTTCTTTGAGATCATATTACGCTTTGGGGCACTTAATGGTTTGCCCCAAGGAGACACTACACCCAAACATAGTGGATTATGATCGCTATTGCTACAGTCCTATCAATTGGGGTTGGCCACAGCCAAAGATTCACTAAGATGTAATCAATACGACTTGCTCCAGTCGGACCAATAAAGGCCAGCTCTCCTCCTCTATCTGAGATTTTTCTCCGATTAGTAGCTCTCAGCCTATATTCAATTGCCACTGCATTTTATTGTATGGCTGGTTGTGACCATTTCTTAATTGGGGGCAGATCAAAAGATGGAACAGACCACAATTTATCCTCCTCTTTAACGTCCTGAATGTTATGTGTAGTACATAAGTCTCTGTTCTAGTCTTTCTAGAATGCTATTACATGATATGTATTCCACCAGAATGCTCTTACGTGTATGTTCGCTCTTGAGTAAGGGTTCTGTTCTACGGCAGTTGCTTGTTGCCTCCGTGGAAAGGAGTCCGCTCTGGTCTCTTCCCACATACTTGGAATAAAGACCTTCTCAACTTACCTGCCGTTCCATGCTGCCTCATTTACCACAACATCCTTGTCTAAGGGCTCAAAGGTCAAATTAAAGTCACACCCTACAATCAAAGGGTGTGGGGGCCGCCTCATATCAAGGAGTTCGTCAAGGATTTGTATGGTTGTCGATTTACCCCCCATTCAACCTCCACCCCCCTCTAGTACCTCTGGCATAGACGTTGTAGATATCAAGAATCAAGCCTGTGTTGCCCTTCAGTCAGACCGCTAGAATATCTGGGCTGTTGGTAGGTAACTCTTCAATTCTACAGTTTAGCGCAGTACTGATCCAAATCAGCATTCCGCCAGATGGCCGACCCTGGTTAGAGGCAATTGCGGGCGAATGGAATGTCACATAGTCTGGCATAAACGTTGGCGTTAGGCTCCAGGTTTCTTGTAAAATACATATGTCAAGAGAATTAATGAGCTTTACGCAACGCGGAAGGCACAGTTTTCTTCTAACCCCAGCCACATTCCATGAGATCAATTTAAGCGAGTGAGGGCCTGTGGACAGTGGGGGCCTGAGATGGAGGAGGACATCCTGAGGCTCATCTTCTTGGGAGCATGTTGAGCTGGAAAAGGTATTTGGTGAGATTTGGGAATGGGCTTCATCTCCTATATACGGCTCTGTAAAAGGATCAATTTACTTTGGGCCAACCCTGGAAATTACTTATGATGTTAACTCACTAGATAATATTGATCCTAAATTTAGAGGGGAGCTAAGTGTACTGGTTTCAGTCATTTTCGGTACAATTCTGGTCTGCAGTCAATCGTTTTCCGCTAAGGGCAATAGAGAAGATGGCCTGCTAGACAGCAAATTAGGGACAATCTGGGGTGAACGGTTTACCATCTGTCCCTTAAATTTAATATTTGTCGTTGCTGGGGGGCATATCCTAACTTCTAGATTAAATTGTGCACAAGGCTCTCATCCACCATAGTTAATTCAATTGAATCTACTGGACTGTTGGGTAGAACACACCTCCTAGCTCTTAAAATGTCATGCCCAATTATAGATTTACACCCTTTTACATGTCTGATCCAGTGAATGGATTTGTTTTCAAGGGATTACTCATCCTCTTGTCTTGCAGCGTTGCTACATTTAGATATATTGATCATATAAATAGTATGTTGTTGCAGGGTAAGTGGTTTTGGCCAACTTATTCGGCACTCATTTCAAAGCTGACTTGCTACTGTCTCTCTGCCCAATGCTTCTCTAGAAGGGGATGAGTAATCCACGGGTGTCCTTGCATAAACTAGAGGACCTGAACTTTTCCGTGGGCCTTGTTGTAGCCTGGATACCATTCTGCTATGGACATCTGTTCTGTTGTCCACAGTCAAAGGGGTGGTATAAGATACTTTGTTCAAGGGTTGCTTTCAACTATCTGTTACTTTCAAGGACTCCATAGCGGGTAAAATATCAGGCTCACTCGTCCCTCTTAGTCTGTCAAGCAGCTAGTGCATGAGCCCAGTTAGCACTCCTACTGTAGATTTAAGGGCTATAATTTCCATACGCAAGTCCAATATAGAGGTATCAAGCTAAAAAAAATACCCAGTTAGAAAACAGTCAACAATAAGGTCAGTGAAAAGAAATAAAAGTGGAAAAAAGTAGTAAGAAAAGGAGGAGAAACAAGAGGCATATCTTTTTCCCCAATTATTTCAGTTACAGAAAACTATAATCCCAGTTCTACCTTGTATAACGTTTATTTAGGAGATTTTGTGAAGAGCTATTTGTCATCACAACATTACTTCAGAGTAGTGAGATATACAAAAAGGAAACAGATGAGGAGAAAACACCTGACATTCTTTCATCAAGGACCTGGAAGATTTCAGTCGTATGATCTCACTTTGAAGGATTTGAAGGTAGCAGATACACCCACAGCTGAGAATCAAGGCTGGTCCAAAGTTTAAGACCCAACACTCAAAAGAACACTCAAAAGGGATGGCTGCTACAGATCTTGAAACTGAAAGGGCACCTGCATGGTTAGATTCAATGATGGTGATCGAAAATGCCTCATAGAAATGTAATATAAAGGGGGAGCAATTTGGGTTTATGCGGGGTATTGTTTCCATCATTTCCTAGTGGATAATACAGAAAGTTATATATTTAATCCTGAAATCTCAAACGAGATGGCAGAGTGCTCTTTGCTGGTTTGTCTTGTTTATACCTATCTAAACAGGTCCAGGCACATACTCAAGTCTTTGAAGACAGTTTATAAGATTCTACGAGAGGCCTAGAAAAATGATACAGCAGAAGCCCAACCCTCCAATAACACATGTTGCTAAATAATTTTGATTCAGATTAGTTTGCAGAAGAGGGAGGATTTTGTGAAACATGGCTAGTTGTACATGGACATCATTAACCAAAGAATCAACTTGAGAGGCTCATGAGATTTGAATCTAAAGGAATTCTCAGATTTTTAACCTTCTGACAATAGGGGAAGGGGGGGGGGGGGGGGAGGGAGGAGAATTGGCCCCTGGCTAGTTGGTCAGTTAAATAGGAGTGGTGATGTCTAGACTTCGCAGAGGTAAGACTCAAGCTTTTTCTCAATTTAGGCAATGGAAACTTTCTTTCATCTAATGTTGGATGTTAAAAGTGTTATGTTGGGCACTCAGTTCTTTTCCTGACGAACAGTGGTCTGTGTACAATCAGCATACATTTGGAAGTGAACCCAGCAATTTTAGTAGCCGTGAAAGGTGACAAGTTCTGCATTTACGCAATAGCAAGTTAAAGGGCTGCGCAACCTGTACTTGGTGTGGACTGTAAATCACAGCGTGCATTTTGAGGGCTTGATTGAATATCACCATTCTCCAAAATGGGCTACTGATCCCTACGACACAGAGCTCCGACTAGACAGTGTGAATAGTGTGATTAAGGCTGTGATTGAGCGGTTATCTACACCGCCTGTGGAGTAAGCATTCTCTGCTTGCCATGACTACTTTTGAAAAGTCGAACATACAAAACTGTAACTTGGTTATGGAACTGGCATGAAATAGTATCTTAGGCGTAACAACCTTCTGCTTTTATCCTCTTATCTGCAAAACACTGGGAGCATTTAGAAATATGCACAACTGAAGCAAGAAGTAATATGAAGAAAACTGGGCAGGAGCCACAGGAGATCACAGAGGAGGGAAGTTATAAAAACAAAAAAGAAGAAATAAATATCCTACCCACTAGATGTGGCTCAGTGGGAAGGTTTTAGCCATTGTACTAAAAGACTTGACACTGAACTTGGTCACAATATCTTGGTAGTAATCACAGTTAGAAATCCAAGCAGGGCTCCAACAACATTTTATTTCTCTTGCGACAGTAGTCCCTGACCTCTACCATCAAAACCAATCTCTTCCCACTTGAAGCATAGAGATCAAGATGAAAACTTGAGAGCCAGAAAGCATGGTGTTTTATTCCTCCTCCTCGTGTGATTGTGTACGTTGTGGCAATCGGTTTTGAACATAAAACACTGGTAGTAAGAGATATACGAAAACTGGACTGAAACCCAACACGCTGGATTTTACCCACTAGGGAGACAGCACCCCGCGTCATAGTTCACTCACTAAAGTGTAGTTTAGTGGGAATTAAGGACCCTAAAATAAGCAGATTTGTGCTGCAGTCTTGGCACTCCAACTACATAAAATTGTTTATCTGGGGCAAATCATGCTCTTAGGAATGCCTTTGTTGTTTTATCTGCCATTATGTGAGAACTTCGAAACATTCTCTATAAAGGAAAGAGGTACCAAAATACAACAAAAATGAAGTAAAATCCCAGGACAAGCTCCCATATTAGATTTCTTCGTACAGGATTATGACTTATTTATAACTTCATGGTTAAATTATGGTTATTTGAACTATAATAACTACCTAGACAGCCAATGTCCCTGACTATTAAAGCACTGTTGCACAGTATTCAGTATCAAATTTGGTTTATAATCTTCCACTATTGTAAATATAAAGCTAGGGGGCAAGTATCAAACTCCCAACATTTCCCTTATTTATTGATTAGAGATTCCTGCAGTCAAAACATTTTTTTTTTTACAGGGAATAAAATTGGTTGAATTATTTTCGCAACTAGTCCCCAAGATGGCCATTAACTCAATTGGATTAAAGATTTTATGTAGGTCCACTTCTGATGTGGAATCACTCTCCTGCAGTTTAATAACTGTTTTTGTAGGGGTTCGCACTCCTCCTTGTTAGAGTATCCAAACAAGGATGTTTCTAAAACTGAGATGCATGCCACCTTCTGTGCTACAGGCCCTTAATAGTAATAACCATTTAAATAAAAGCTCGTCCTGACTGCTGCGGTCAGCTCAGTGAAACAGACAAGTGCCAATATTAAGCACAGGGCACATGAAAAGGCTAGGCAAACAGGGTGCACAAGGGGCCAGGCAAGTCTGAAGGACCAGGGGTACAATGAGTACCCCTGGTCTAGAGTGTCTTAAGCCCCAGAAGAAATGTCAAGAAGAGCAACTCGTTGGCTTCAAGTGTAATGAGAAGTTCCTCTATGATGTCAGTTAATACAATTTCCACCCTACCTCCCCCTTTGAGTATCTGATCCAAGTTTATGCAACATCTGATAATATTCAACATATTTTTGTAGTGTCATTACTGCTTATTTTCAGAATTTTGCTCTGAGTATGGTAAATAGTTAGCAGTCGGTCAGAGCTATGGCTGCTGCAGTATTTTATTGTAGTTGGGATAGGTTTGTGTGTTTCAATTGGCCAAGGACCAAGCGCAACATGAGGAATTCATGAAGTTGGTGAGGTCAGCTGTTGGTAGGCTCACTTACCAGCAAGCCTCGAGTCCGTGCTGCTGCATTCGCGGCCATACAGCTTCTTTGTCTTCAGCTGCCACACGGACTGGGACAGTGCATTCTGGGGCAAGCCTAGGTCCTGGTGGCGGTGTCTCTGAAACACCATCGACCAGAAAACTAATGCCTGCATCGTCAGTTACGATACAGGTTAATCTGCAACTTCAGAATATGGATCCAAAAATACTGTACATATTTAGAACATTTGAAGTATTTAGTTTTCTTGCAAGATAAAATCTTTGGGCAATGTCATACTTATATTTTTATTTAACACTTTAAATTATACAAAGCAAGATGGTGTTTTTTCCTTCCTGTTTCTCCACGGGTTCACTTCCTGCATTGGGACAATTTAAAGAGTACAAAGTAGTTCCAACCTGTGTCGCAATTACGCTTTTGCCTATTGCTCCCTCATTGGACTTGTGGGATTCCTACATTCAACCTATTTTCCTTAAATAGTCTTCTCTGCTCATCCTGTTTGGCCAGGCTTGGTGGAAATTTCTTTTCTTTTACTGCCTCCAGTATATATTTTTTTCTTTCTGCCACGATACCTCTCCTGGTCACATTTCTTCACTTTCTATGGTAGCCTCATGAAGTGGTTGGCAGTGCCTTCGTTTGAAGAAGAGATTAAAACTATTGCCTAGAAGACTTGCCCTCGACAGTGGTCAGGAGATAAATAGTGCTTCATGCAAGTACCCGTACAGGGATACTCATGAAGATAAGAAGCTTTTATCTTCATATGGAAATATGGTTATTGCCTCCAAGATTACAGGTTTAAAGATGGTGAAGGATGCCTGCAGTGGTTCAAGCTGGATGGGTGGTTAAGGAGAGGAGTTTGCAACCACAAATCTTTTTCATTCAAGAAAGAGCAACAGGTCCTTCAGGTCGTAGGCTAGCTTAGTGTGATTCGTAAATTTCTTACAGATATTGAAAATGTTCCCTCTGGTGGAGTCAGTGGTTTTCGACAAGTTAAGACCTTTTTGCTCAACATATAGTTTTAAGATAGCCTCTTCTGCTTCTCTTGTCAGATGTTTTGTGAGTTTCAGACAGATTTATGCCATCAACTCCCAAGGGTTCTGCACTGCCTTTTCAATTTGGATATTTCAAAATTGAACAATTATTTGAAGGATTTGGATTTCCGATTGGGTTACCTTTTTGTTTTTTTAATTCTGCTTAGTTCAATAAAGATACTATAGCAGATGGTCTACAAGAACCTCAGAGTTATCTGGCGGCTTTAAGGCCGGTTGTAGTTCTTGGTATAGGTACTTGCTTGGCTCTTATGCAGGCCTTACAGATGCAACATTTTCAAACAATGGAGAAAGATTGAATAATGATGGACAGAGCAATGGTCTGACCAGATTGGATTACTTTCAATACTGTGTGTGAATATTACATCAAACATGTAACCTCTGTGTTTTGATCCATTAACAACTAATGTGAAAATCAGGCACTCTTATTTTTCCAATCAACTCTGCTGTATGGCCAATGTTAAACCGATCTACCATTATGATGAAATTGACAATTTTTGGTGCTAAAGTCTTCAAGTGTAAGAAAAGGGTGACATTTCTTTCCAGGAATTTTGATTTGTGTCCTGTGGTTAGTAGTATAGTTAACAGGACATTTTCTGACCACACATTACAATGGTTGTGGTGGGTTGTTCAGTGCAGACAGAGATCGACTGAGTGAATTAGGGAATCTACACCACCTTTTTGGCCTATTCCTTTGTGAAACAAAGAGTTCGGCATGTGATAAAATGTTGATAGAAGATTTGTCATTAAACAATGTCTTGGTATGTGGAAGTCGCTATCAACGATGAGGCAAACACCATTAGTGGTTTCCAAGCAGAGTCGGTATTGATGAGCCCAATTAGATTCTGTCTTAATGGAGATAATAAATTGGTGGATGTGTGCTCTGCTTTGGTAGTTCGCTTGAGATAGTTATACGATTTGGAGTTTCGCTCTGAGCATCTTCGCTGACTACAAAGAGTTCAGGGAGTGATCGAGACAAAATACTGGTTTCTCTTATGATACATGGAAAAATTCTCGGAGGGTTAATGCAAGTCCATGGCAGGGATGAGAGACTATTTTTATTGGTGGGTAGATTTGTGAACAGATGGCTAATGTGGGCCATACCAAGGTTTTTTTGGAGGGTGGGTGCTGCAGGGAAGCTTCTGAAGCTTTATAAGGCAAGTTCTATTTTTCTTGCATGACGAGTCAGGTTAGGTTTAGGATTGCGTTATTTTTAAGGAGTGTTAGATGGGGTGGTTGTGGGCTTCAATGCAAGGTTGAAACTAGTCTGGGATTGCTTGTTTGAATCTACGAGGGAAGAGGTGTGGCGCAGCAGCCAGGGCGGCTCACTCGGGAACACGGGGGCTTACAGTTCGATTCACGGCAGCAGGTCAGCCCAACAGCATGTGACTCTGGGCAATAGCTCGCTTAATCTTCCCGATGGCCCCCAGCGCCTTGACGCCCTTGGGTAATTGTTCGCACTTTACAAAGTCTGGATTTACATTATTTTACTTTGTGTGGCCTGGCAGTTTGGACTACAATGTTTCTAACTGAACTAAGTCTTCTCTGAATATGGCTTGACCCTGACTTAGGTGGCATGGATAGCAAAAAGATGATGGACTGGTATGTTGCCTTAGCAATTACCAATGGCAGAGACTTTTGTAAGTATTCCTCTCATCACACCTGTGTTTAAGTGCATAACCAGTGGAGATAGTCAAGGATGTAGATTAACTTTTTGTTCACTAGAGAATATGCAGTTGTTGTACCCGACAAATTTGAACAATTCTTATATTGATCCAAGATTAAAGATTAGCTAGCTGCAGCACAAGTCTGCATTCTACATCACACTTATAAGGTTAGTTTTGATGATTCCAGACTTCACATTTGTATGTAAATCTACAGTGAGAATCTGAGTATATTCTTTTAATATAATTTTCCAATTTCTAAGCAATCTAGGATAGCAGCATATGCTAGTTACTGATGGCCAGCTTGAGGCTAGGTACTTATGATGAGTTAAGTTGCTTTCAGTCTGTAATCCTATGTAATTGGCTAGGAACAAGTGCTAGTACCATGAGGTACCACAAGACACATGGCAAAAGTGTTCTCAACCACTAGCATGTGTCTAATAGGCTTGCGTTTCTTAGATATTGGATTTTTAACTCACTGAATAAATTCTTCAGTTTCCCAAAGCAGCGAGTTAAGATTTGATGGTTTTATTCTTGCCCAAAAATATTAAATTGTAGCCATTAATCTTCACTGCTATGTTTTTCAGCTAAATGGTTAGGCATTTCAGGTCATTTATGAAAATGTATCACACGTGGGCTAGAAAACACATCGACAAGTCGATCACTACAATTAGTTACTGTCAGCTGAATGAACCTGAGAGCATGGCCTTCAATGCTTATCAAGATTTACTGCCTGGTTTTAAAGCTCACTCAAGTCTGATCGAGCATAAAAATAGATGAAGGCCCAACTCTTATTAAAATGTCGAATCAGAAAGCAACTAAAAGTGCAAGAACTTTACAGTGTCTGACTTGAACATCGCCACTCCCGGTTGCCTTTGAACAGAAATAGAAGACGGCATTTGAATCTGCATGGACCTTTCCTAAAAAAAAAAGCATCAACTAGGGCCCAAAAAATATAATCCCTGTGCTGCTGTTTTTTTTATGTTTAAATAAGCATACATCTGTCTGTACACTTCTTGGCATGATTGGCAAGTGAATGCAGTGTCGGACTATCATGCAACCAGCCTAGTCTTATGCATAAAATAGAAACAGTTGCAAAGGTGTGTTCCCAGCTTTGCAGGTTAGCAGTCTAAATGTGAACTATGCTTCTGTATACAGTAGGGTAACACCCCAAGTCCCTATACCTCTTTGTCTGTCACGTCCTTCACAATGAGGGTGGCCAAATCACACCAGTCTTCTCCCTGGCCCAATCACCAGGCACCAAGAATAGTTCGGCAAATAAGGTGACTGTTCAGTCTCACATAGTTGTTACAAGTGTGATCTAGGCAGGTTGGTTTCAGCTCAGGAGACCCTTTTTAGATGGCTACAGATGAAAGAGAATGAAAAGGTTGTGTAGGGGGAAAAAGAAGGTTTTAAGTCTGGGTTGGGAAGAATTGAGAGCATTGACAAAAAACTTTATGCCTCATGCAGGTATCAATTCAAACTATTATCAGAGGGGTCTCTTCACTAGGGGGCTTTGATGGAGCTACTACATAAGTAGAAGTATATTAAAATATATTTCTTCTATAATTACCTTTTTACTTCTTGGGGTAAACTCAGCATCTTCTCCAGTTTCAGAATCCTTTTTGCGGCTGTTTAGAAATAGTCGCGTAAACCGCATCCTAAATTAATAAACAAGCAAGCATTAAAAACATTTAAATTTAAACTATTCAAATAACCGTTTATCATTCGACATGTTAGCAACAGATTAGGGAAATAGCATAGTTGTGTGAAAGCATACTGTTCCATCCATGCAATATGTAAACACATGTAGGAACCTCAAGGTCCCTTTCAATCAACACTTAACTAAAAATCAGCAATAGTAACATTTTCCAGACTTGGTTGCCAAAGAGAAAATGTAGCAAGTTTTGAAATGAGAAACATTTGAACATTTCTAGATGGTACCAGAGTTCTTAAAGTTGTTAGTCCAGTAGGTCGAAGCTTTTTAAGAAATGCTTTGTAGAAAAGTAATAAGTACCACGAGAAAGACAAATTTATTTTGCTAGAATATGGAGAACAGGCACAATATTTTTGAGAATAGTAAACGGTTTAGACGATATTGAAGTGTTTTTGGTAGGACATTACATCCAGGGAAGACTACAAGGTAAGAATAAAGGAGTAGGATTATCCTAAAAAAAAGTTGGTTAAAAAAGGAGCACACCAATGGGGCGTAATTGGGTGTGATGCATTTTGTATGACAAAATGGGCCAAGTGAGAGGAGAAGACCACTATGGTGAAGAAAGAACATGTAGGATAAGAATATTGATCATTGTTCACACAGTTGAACTAAAACACTTAAAAAGATCAATCATTTCTCAAACAATCCAGAAGACTGACAAAAGGCTTAATAATGTAATGCACAATGTTTTTCATTCTAGTAACCAAACAAAATGCAATAAAATAGAAAGGTCGTAAAAACAACCTTTACTTTGAACTTGGATTGATTCCCAACATTCATCAGCTCCATCGACTTACTAGAGAAAACAGCTGCACTCACATTATTAATGAAAACATTTACCTTATTGGACTTTGGATTTCAGAGGATGTGATCATCTCAGACTTGTACACTTTACTTTTTCTCAAAGATCGTCTGTTAAGCTTTGGTGTAGAAACTTGTGAAGGACCATCAAACATTTTTTTAAATGCAGAATGTTGAATACTGCTCACTTTAGGTGTGGAGACTTGTAATGGGCCATCTGTTGGTGGAGTCTTAGACGCATCATCAATTTGTATCTTAGTTGGAGTCTTACTTTGGGATGTGTCTGGGGTATGCTGCCGTGAACTTCTCCTCAAAGCAACTCCACATTTCTCTAAAACTGGAGATTTGTTTTTGTTTAAACTGTCACCCACAATGACTGCGTTTGTGTCAACAATTTCACTTTGCTGGTTTTTAGAAGTATTCTGTGTTCTTCTTGCAGTTTCTGCTTCATTGGATAGTTCAACGTTTTTTCTTTCTTTCCTGAACGCTTTACTTTTAACATTTCTTTTATCAAATGTTTTAAGAGGCGGCTGAACAGAGTCATCAGAAACAACTTTAGCAGTTTTTTTAGGTTTTTTCTTGCTTTTATTTGAATCTGTGATGCTCCCTTCATCAATACTTGTTTTCTCAGTCAAAGATTTGTTGTTAATTTCAATAGGCTTTCCAGCAGCTTTCTTTTGGGCAGTTTTTCCAGCATCCAAAGAGGGTTGCCTAAAAGCTTTCATAAACTGTTTTCTTTCTTCTACAGTGCTCTTTGATTTTACTGACTCTGAACCACTAACTTCCAGCACTGCCAATTCCAAATCTTCCTCTTCAATAACAACATTTGATTTTCTTTTCAGTAGCATTTGTTGAGCCTGTTCATCACTGGTAAGAGGCTCGCATTCTGTTTTCAATTGTATATTTTTTGGCAAAAAAATTGAAGCTATCTTTTTTTCAGGCTTTTTGTGTTTCAATTCACTGGAAGATTTTGGAGGAGAGGAATGAACTTGCACAAGAACAGTCATTGTTTTAGTACACAGTGGGTTTTTCTCACTTCTCTCAGTTCCGCTGCCGCTTTCATCCGCGTCATTACTCTCAGCAGGCTTCTTAAGCACAGAATCCTGAGCTACAAAACCATGATCTGCTTCACTTTCTTGGCCTTTTATAAAATCTTCAAATGAAACTGTTACAACACTATCATTGTTTAACCTGGAGGTTTCATCTATGTTAACTTCCAAGCTTGAATCTGTTAAAGTGCTTTTGTTTTGAATGAGTGACGACGAAAGTATTTCTAAACTATCAGGTTTGTTTTTCACCTCTTTAGTCCGCTTGTCCTCACCTGGAGCGATCTCATTGTCGAACTTTCTTTTCCTCGACTTCCTATCACATTTTAGAGAGCTTTGTATTGCTTTGGTTTTGCATGCAGTGTCTGATACGTCGCTGCTCAGCTCGAGCTGTTCCCCAACTTCTGACAGTACACTTTCATTACAAATTTGAGCAAGCAGGGCAGCAGTGTCACTACCCATAAAGCCAACACTCATACAGGCCACGTCAGGGTCCTGGCTTTGACGGCTGACGTCCGTAATGATTTCCACAGCAGACTGGTGCTCAGACGGCTTTAAATCGCTTAATTTGGACTCTAAATTCACCTTCTTTCCTCGTCTTTTTCGCTTTAATTGCACCTGCGAAGTTGTTACTGGTGACTGAGGATATTCAAGATTATTAAAAGACTTTACATTTTCACAGGTTTTTCCATCGTTTTGAGGTAGATTAGTGTCCTTTTTAGGTGGAATGCTTTTGAAATCTTTGTTGTTACTGGATTTTGGAGGCGAGAACACTCTATCAACACTTTTCAGCAAAGGTGAAAAATAGTTTGTTATTGTTTTGACTGGAAGATCATCATCTCTGCGTGGCTTTTTGCATGGCTGGGGAAAAAAAATTTTTAAACATGAAGCAAATCAATTATAAAAACACTGCCTAGTTTGCATATAAAAATTGTTTCCAAACAACATATGCAGTCAACGTTGGTGACACATTGACGCTTCTTACGAACCTACTATGTAACAGAACCACAGGAGCAATGAAGAGGATATAACGCTACTTTTAAGATTTGTAGTTGTCTCTACTGAGTCTGAAAACAACCGGTGATCCATCAAAAATGAAGGGCTCACGGAAAAATCCTATCACATTGTCAAACCAATTACAAAGGATTTAAGCATACAGATTAAATAAGCATTTAAAATATAAACTGCATGTTTGTGATCACAAAAAAGTTGACAAAAACAGAATGCAACATTAGAATAAGCTAGAAAAAAAATCTCTACGTACTTATGAAAAATAAAGAGATTCAAATCAATTCACTTACGCAGTAGGACTTCTAATATTTTTCATTCAAATTTGCGCTACTAGCTCATGAAGTACATCTGTTCAGTACACAACATTTAAAAGTGGACATGCACAAAGACTGAGAATTTAGGACGATTCTGATTTTCTACTTCATTCAGAATACTATTACAAAGAATTGTGTACATTACTTAAGGAAGGTAAAAAGGACACAATTAATCGAACAAGAGAACATTTCGGACCACTCAATAGCAGTTACCCAAAACAATCTTGTCTTGGCAAAACCTGAATGAACCATTAACTGACGCCCATGAGCTGCAGGACGCCTAAGATTTAGTTTTTAAGTAATCATTATAGTAACCCTTCACTGGCAGGACATTTGCACTTATCTGTACAACAGCAAAAAAAGAAAATGGTGTTAGCCTCAGGCCTATGTACTGGTGCAAACCATGCATCAATATTTAACAGCAGCCTGAAGATGTAATGAACAAGCATTGACAAATCCACTAAGTCTAGATTTGGCGGTAAGCCTTTTGGCTTTGCCGATGCTGCTTTCATTTTGCCAAGATTTTTGAAAACTTTATTGTGCGAGACCTCACCAACAAACAAAATGTTGGCCAAAATCATATATCTAAAAATTAAACACACATTGTAGTAGTAGTTCAAGACACTGAACGGAACTACACCAAGTGTGGATATGACCCTTTTGAAAGAGCACAATGCCCCCCACTCAGAGTGAAGTTAGCATACGCTACATTGGGCTGACCTACTGTTCCATGCTTTGTACTGTAGTGGATGGAAGAAATATGTTAATGCTGCAACAACAGAATAATGGATGAAGAGGGCTGGCTAAAAGCCCTAGATGAAAGTATGTTATAATTTTATTAAAAATCAAGAATTTTTGGCTAACATACTTAAAAATAGTTTAATTTTTCAACAACTTTCCTCAATATTAAGTAGTATCTCAAATGGTAAAATAAAAACAAGAATACTAATCAAGGAAACGTTGCTTTGAAAGTCTGATTCAGCAATCCAAATGTGTGTGTGTTTTCCTGAATGCAGTCAGCACAATCAATTACATAATATTAGCACAGATCACAAAATTGTTGTTACGGTGCACTGTTCGTTTGAGAATATATCAAATTTAGGCCTATATGCAAAGTGTAAATAAACACTATGTAGTCTCTAATTCTGTATGATCCAATTAAGCTTTTGGTGCAAGTCAGATCTTCCTTACTGTCACGGACTGTCAACACATTGAACATGACACTTGTCAGATATTTAGATTTATTTTTCTCAAACAAATGGTAATTCCCTCCAGTCCAGTTGTACCAGTATTGGTTTACTATGGGTTCAAGGGGCTCAAAGGCAATGAAATGGGTGCAGTGCATTTTAGAAATTTGAAAAGCAACTGCAAGCAGACTGCTGGTTTAGTCTACCTGCCTTTTTTGTAGGGTATCATTCCTGGGCTGTAAAAGTTGTCCTAAGTTTAGCACTGCGCACAAACTGCTGGAGACATGAACAAAAGTACCAGAGCAGGCCAAGCTCATGCCAACTCACTACCCTAACCAATGCTACTGGACTGTAATACTTCCCTCTGGACCACTTAAAAGGAATGAGTTGTAAGTGACCATCCATCCTCTCTCCTTAAGCAGATTCTGGAGAGCGATTAAAGTCTGTTTCTCCTTACCATATACCCTTGGCCCAAACTTTCCAGTGTCTGCAGTCTGGTTTCATTGGAACGCATTAGTGCAGGGATAACCAATTGCTGCCCCTTTGTCAAGAAACACTCACTCAATCTATGGACCAGATGTTGAGTTACTCTAAGCATTTAGACCACAATTTCAAAAGCCACCAACCTTTGCCAAACAGTCATTCATCATGGTGTCAGATTTCTTTACACATGACTTAATATTCCGTTTCAGTGCCATCTTAGGGTCTTTTGGGGTGCTGGGAAAGATATTTTGGAAATCCATTTTCAGAACATCTTTGTATTTATTACAGAATTTCAGCTCATTTCAGCCTTAGTGATGCCAAACAATATTTATACGTCAAACTTTCAGAAGCTAGGGCATGCAAAAACAGTTTGAAGCTCAAGCTGCCCAGCATCAATCAACTAAATAGTACTAAAAGAAAACTTGATCTAGCAAATATTGATAAAGCCATTTCTTTTTTAATTTGGACCTATATTTTTTTATTGCCTTGCAACCACAGTATTTTACGTTGACTTGGAATCAAGTACTGAGTCAGTCGGTACCTTCTATTGCAGGAAAGTCAGGGTAAAGGAGACTTTATTGATGTTTGGTGCATAATATTAAAATAAGATATATGCATAAGGTAGTTAATATTGTATCCAATTGCTGGATAGTCATTATCACAAATAAACCCCACTTCACCACTAGCATTCTCATTGCAATAGTGAAAATCAAACACTGCTCTGAGGATTTTCATGATTCCATTGGTGAAATCTGATCATTTTCTCCTTAATTCTCCTCCCTTGCCTTTTCCTTCAACTCCTCCATGCGTGCAGTCCTGTTGAGACAATGACCACGACTCTCCGAAGTAAGTGAAATGGAGATAGGGGAAACAGGAGAAGAATAGAGACGTAAAGAAATCTGTAGCGAGAGAGATGAGGTACAGGGAAACGAAAGGCAGAGCGAGAGAGAGAGATTGGTGAGGCAAGTAGTGAAGTATGGTACATAGAGAAAAGTGAGGTTGCATAAAGATACAAGGTAGAAAGAAAAAGAGCTAGGGAGAGAGGCAGAGATAAGGAAGAGGTAAATTTATAGAGAAATGAGTGGGATACACCAGGGGTGAAGAAGAGAGAAAATTAAGTCAGAAATAAAGGTAAGTTAGAGACCGATATAAAGGAAGGCGGTGAGGTAAGATATACAGAGAGAAGCAAAGTAGAGAGATGTACAAAATTAGAGGAGGTATAGAAAGACAGGTCAGTTGAATACAGTACTGAAGGAAACAAAGGGAGAGGAGTTAAGGATAGAAAGACAGATGAGGAAAGGTAACGTAGAGAAAGCGGTATGGTTTATACAGTATTAGAGGGTGTAGAGATAGAGGTGAAGTAGAGATGTAGAAAGAGAGGTGAACTGAAGGTGAGCCGAAACAGACGAAGATGTAGAGAGAAATGAGAGAACGTTGATAATGATGGAGAAAAGAGATTGAGGTAGATTAAGCAGTAATGAAAAGGAGCGAGGTGGGGTACGTGATGAGGTATTATGACCAAAGGAAGAAACACCGAGGGGTTAAGTAGTGAGATCGTGAACAAATGGTAATATAAATTGAGAGGTTGGGTTGTGAGAGATATATGGGGTACACAAATGAGGAAGTGAGAGATGGGAGGCAGACCGTGAAATGAGGAATAGAGAGAGGCAGGGTACAGTATGTTGAAGTACAGGGAGCGGTGGTGAATAAAGAGATGACTTAAATGGAGAGATAAGACAGAGAGGTAAAGTAGATACAAACCAGCCAAGAGCTTCATGCCTCACTCTCACATGTGCAGAGTGCCAATCTGGCTATATTTGAGCCATAACCAAATTAGTGCATGTCCAACTACAACTTGCCGAACATTAGGAGCATGAGATATGCCTATGGTGTAAAGTCCTGCTCAAACTTTGGACTGGCCCTTCTAAGGTCGTGTGGTTTCTTCTCATATTTCCAACTTAGATTACTCTTCCAATCATTCTCTCACTTATTGGGCATAAAACGTGCAGCAATAGGAACAATACATAACTTTAAAATGATGTATGGATCCTGCTCATGTCAATAATTGTGACTGCTACTCCAAATGTTTCTTTGCTAATTCGGAGTCATTTAACCAATTTGGCAGTATATGCATATTACCATTTGGATTACTTGGCCTTCTGTAATAACGCTCCATTTGTGTCAACAGATAAAGCTCACCACTACCCCACTGACTAGGCTGGCATAATGTAGACGCAAATATGTTCAACCCTCCCCATAAAGAATAAGTGATAGTCAGCAGACTTTTACTGTGCAGTAGATCTAATCCGTCATCCAACCAGAAGCAAGTGAGTGCACACCTTACGCAGGCACTGAAGTACAGATACACCACATAGTTAGCTATCACTATGCTCACAACAGCACACTTATCAAAGAAACAATATACAAACATTGAACACAATACATAATACATCACTTTCTATAGCCACCTGTTATAATGTTATGTAGACATGCTGCTCAGTGATTGTTGTCACAGCGATTGGAATTATGTGTGAGGTAATGGAATCTTCGTGCAGCGGTGGTGACATTTACAGATGAGCAGGCGAGGGAGCTCCATGTACATGGCTGCTTAGGAAATAAACGTAATTACCTTCTTACACAGTCTCAGGAGTTAACTTCAATTTGGCGACGAGTGCCTTCCATAAGTGGAGACCAGCTACGTGGGAGCTGGACCCAGCGGAAAAGAATTTCCTACGAGGATGCTCTCAGGAGTTTAAACAGCCAGTTGTCCACAGCAGTACAACGTGTCCCAGCTTTCACTGGGCAGTCACTTGGCATTTGCGGGCAGTGAGTACTGGATTTCACCCTATTTACTTATGGTGTGGGTGTCTTCAGACTAATTAACGTCAAGATCGGGGCACGAGCCGAACCGGCATTAAGGACGGCGCGGAGGAGACCAGAGTGCAGGGTTCGGCACGTGCTGCATTTGTTTACAGTTCATGCTGAGAGAGAAACGTGGGCAATTTAGAGCACACCGCGAGAAAGAGCATTTACTTACTGAAACTGTTGCGGAATAATGTGCATGGTATCACTGAGAGGAACCTTTAGGGGACCAGGATTCGAGAGGCATCTGGGAGTGGATGTGAAAAAAATCTGTTTTTTTGATGACCGGAGCAACGAAAATGAGAAGAAAGACCAAACATTATGCAACGGGTGAAAAAGGACCAAAATGTTCTGCACCTGCATTGTCCATAAACATAGAAACAGGACTAACTTTTAACCTGATCTAGAGTAAATAACACATTTTACAGTGTGTATCCCTTCTGGCACCTCCAATGTCCTAGCACAAGCTGGTCCACCTCCAATTGAATGTGAGGAGTGGATTGGAAATTTTGAGAACTATCTAGAAGCCATTGACGGGTTGATTATTCAACCATCAAGGAAAAGAGCATTACTGAATAATGCATTGGGAAAGGAAGGTCTACACATCTTCAAGTTTCTGCCCGCAGCTACAGGAGCAGACAATGGAGAAATAGCAGATCCTTATATGGAAGCGAAAAAAGACTGGAGGTGTATTTTGTAAAACAAATGAGCATAGTTATGCAACAGCATAAGTTTTATACTCAACATCAGAAAAGTCATGATTTGGTGGATCAATTTGTGACTAGATTATGGGAGTTGGCCATAAAATGTGACTTTGGAAACATGACTGATTAAATGATTTGGGATCAGTTAAACGCGCAGTGCAGAAACAAAAAGTTGCAGGAAAGGTTATGGGCTGCAAGAAATCCTAGCTTTCAAGAAGCAATGGGTATTGCAAAAATAGTTGAAGAATCTGCTTCATGTATTAGGCGAATGCAACAAACTGAAGCCAGGAAAACGGAAAAAGTCAATGTGGTAGGCAAAAAAAAAATGTGTTACTCTGAAATCTTCTAAGGACATGGTTGTTAAAAACAAAGGTTTTGCAGAGAAGGGAAAGACACGTCAAGCAAAGTATACAACAGTTTTAGGTATAGAAATGTTATCGGTGTGGAAGTATATCACACTTTGTCAACTACTAGGGGTGTTTTGCACCGGATAAACAGTGTCATAGGTGTGGAAAAAGGGGAACTTAGCAAGGGTTTGCAAAAAGATACCCAGAAATCAGGTGGCCTGTGTGGAGGGGGATGACTGAATACCAGAAAGGGAGAGGTTGTGACCCAATGGCTAGAACGGTCAACCTCAAAGCTGGGGAACCGGGTTCGAGTCTCGGCAGGGACGATCAACATACTCGGATTCTGGGCAAAATCACTTAATCTCCCTGTACCTAACGAAATGAATGTGTCCGTCTGTAATGCAATAGGTGCTCATGTAAAGCGTTCTGATACCTTCGGGTCGAGTTCGCGCTATATAAAACTCCCCCAAAAACCAAGCATTTGCAATGCAATCGGTCTCGCCTTTGGGACCTTGTGTATTTAGCTATGCAGCACATTAGCCTGGGTGCTGAAACATCTACTGTTCTTTAACATGGAGGGAAAGTAAGCACCAAACTGCGTGACACGCCAGGTATGGGAACACATGGAGAGAAATATTGCCTTTCAGCGGGAAATGGTATAGCCCAAAGCTCTGTTTTTAATATAAAATCAGGGCCTTCAGTGGTCATATCACTGAAAATACAAGATTTGAAAAAAATATTGTCCAGGGGTGCTCATGGAAGACAATTTCTATAAACTGGAATCTAGACAATGCTAAAGTGATTCTGGTATTTTACTGACCTCTGCTGGTCGTTTTCTATCAAGAAAGTTAAGTAGAGGCAGCTGCCAGACAAAATTAAAAAAAGAAAGTCCCTCAGCAGAAAGCAATTCTGGTATTTTACTGACCTTTGCTGGTCGTAATCTATCAAGACAGTTAAATAGAGGCAGTTGAACAGAAAATAAAGTCCCTAAGCGGAAGCAGACACGTCCTAGGGCTGATCTCCACAGCCCACAAAGTACATACACATAAGTATATAATAAGTATATGCTAAAGTACATACAAGAGGTCTCGAATGCTCGACCTAAAAAAGTGGGGCTAATGCAAGAAGTAATAGACCAAGAGCTGAATTTATAGTGAATGGTATAGCAATTAAATTGATGGTTGAGCCAGGATAAATGTATACTGTTGTAACAGAAAGAAGTCCAGATAACCATAGGGTAGATTGCAGAATAAGGTTTATGAAGACTTAGTTACAGGATTATTAAGATGGTAAGTAAGTAGCGGATAGCCCCGCCAGGAGCAGCATCCTTGCTGCTCAGCCCACACACTCCAACTGGCACTCTCTCAACCACACTAGGCACTCCAGCATTTCATTACATCACATCCATACTGGCTGAGCAGCAGGGAACAGGTAACTAAGGGAAAGGATGCACAGTGACAATTCAAGTCACAACATATACCATTGTTCCCAAAGCTTTGTTCGACACAACATGGCCAGGAACTGCTTCACAACCTAGCAACAAACAACCCAAGGGATACGGAGGGGGTAGTTATACATATTGTAAAATCCACATTTACATTCAAAGGGAGAGTGGCAGAAGAAAAATGTACGTGTCGTGGGATGGTCCCGTCATTTTAGGTTGGGTACAGCAATATGACTTACACTTTGTCCTTGATTCTAGATCCAGTGAACTGCACTGCAATGACCGACCGGCACCCACAAGGGGGCTCTTTGCCGGAGATCTTTTGCTTAGCCGTCTGGTGAAGTGACCGGGCTCGGAAAATCCACCCACCCACTCGCATTGTCAAGCAAGATTTATTCAGGATGAGCTATTTTTTAGGGACTACTCGCCCTTTCTGGGAGTTGAAAATCCTCTAACTTAAGGGAAGACAAACTGACTATGACCTCTGTCTCTGAAAGCAGAGCAAATGTGACAAGATAAGATTTAAAGGCATCTTTATTGCTCACACAGTGAAAGAGCAATAAAAAATGCCATTAAATCTTGCTATCTTGTCACATTTGCTGGTTTTCAGAGACAGAGGTCAAAAGTCAGTTTATCTTTTTACATTTATTTTTCTGTGACTTAAGTTACAGGATTTTGTAAAGTGAAGTGTGTGACAATTGAACTGTGCAAAGCATGTTAAATGAAAGGCTGTAAGAGGTCAGGCTTTTTCTAACAACACTGAACTAGCTAAGTGAACTGTTCAAACATTTCAAATATATTTCACTAGTTATGAAGACCCATTTTTGTAATTCTGTGGAGAAATTTTTTTATAGGATCAAAGCAAATTAGAACACTTTACTTGGTGATGTGCAAATTTTAAATATTTTTGCTGAAACCCAATTTCCAAAAATTGTTTACGCGCTATCAGTAAAACTACAAACTACATGTTAGTGGGAAAGTTTTGAGGCCATTTCAATGGAAAATATGCTATCTGTAAATGACAATGCACTACCACATCATGCTTTGGTAATATATTTATGAAAAGTAAGTTTTTAAACGTGAACTGGGAATTATACTGCTCCTGCCCAGATGCCAATGCTAATAGTGAACTAAGAGGCAAGCCAGGAATCATGTGTACCCTATATATGGGCTTGATTCTTGTTATACATGGAGCAAACATTTAGTCTAGTACATAAAAAGTGTTTTTTTTGTACAGCAGAAATAGTGAACTTGCATTTTTGAAGGTGCTCTCTTATTTGAGAATAAAGAAAAAGGCTGCTCCATAAGACAAAATATTTGCCTAGGATCACACAATGAGATCAGTTCACAGGTCGAGTACATTACAGTTAGGTCAAGTAGATTATTAAAGTTACTAGACCTGCAGGTCTAGTAACATTTTTATGATTTTTCAAGCCCTGAGGGGTGTGTGGGCTAGACAAGTGTAAATGGTGAAAAAGTGAATTAAAATAGGTAAAGTGACACTCTGGGTCAATTAATTTAAGAACAAACCTCGAGGAAGCAGAGCTGGGGTACGTCTTGCGACGGACACCTCTCTGCGTCCTTGACGCTAATAGGTGTCCCCTTTGCTTTTCCGCATGGGGCTTGATTGAATACCCCAATTGGGATGATTTTACTTGCATTAAGGTAAAATTCTTACCATTTTAATGGCTGTGTGACTGGCAACCTTGATTAGTTATTACCTTCACTGAAACCAGTCACAGTGTAGTTTAGGTTTGTCCTTTAGGTCCTGATAAATCGCCATTTGATCTTTTTTTACATAGTTAGGCGAGAAACATGTTGAACCCCCTAGACTAATCTGTTCACCAGGCTAGCAAGGACCATTATATACCAAGTTAGCAGATACACTTTTAACTAGGTTAGTGAGCTCACTCATTAAATTGACTATCACTTTACCTATTTTAATTCACTTTTTCACCATTCTACACTACACTTGTCTAGCCCACACACCCTCACTTCAACAGACAGCTAACCAAAAGATCTCTGGCAAAGAGCCCCCTTGTGGGTGCCTGTCGGGCACTGCAGCGCCGGCCCGACAAGGGAGTTAGTCCAGTGATTAAGCATGACATCCATTTGGAGTGTGAGGGCCCATGATCCTATTGGAGCATATTCCTTTTCCTGGAACCTTTGACTCTAGATATCCTTAACGAGGAACTGCACACAATATTTGCAATTTGATATAGGGAAGTAGCACATGTGTAGGACCTCTCTCGCCCCTGGTTTCCCTCCTTCATAGCTTCCCCAATGGTGATCACAAAAAAAGGGGATGGTCGGTTAAAGTTGTGTGTGGATTTAAGGACCCTGAACCAGTTTATAGTGATGGACAGTTTCCCTCTCAAACATATCTGAAATAGTGTCACTACTCAATGATGCCAAATATTTAACCAGGTTAGATTTCAAGTCTGCATATCATGAGATCAGGCTAAATCTCAAATCCAAGAACCTCATAGCATTCATTACTATGGAGGGAGTATTCCAGTTTACGAGGCTTCCATTTGGTTTGGCATCAGCTTAGAGCGTTTTCCCGAAAATGAAGAGCAGATTATTTAAAGACACAGCAATTGTGTTTTTTCCAAGATGATATTTTAGTTTTAGGGTCATCGAAGGAGGAACACAATGGGGTTCTGGTTAAGATGTTGGAGGTGTAAGGGAAGCAGAATTGACACTTTGCAAAGAAAAGTAAATTTCTATTGAAAGAAATAATGTATCTGGGGTATACCATCTCTGAGCGTGGTGTCAGGTGCAAGGAGAAATTAGTTAAATCAGCCTGGGTCCCTCGTCTGATCATCTGTAACTGTCACCCCCGCTGCGTGAAGATTCCATAACCTCACATAATACCAATCACTGTGGCAACAATCACTAAGGAGCATACATTATAACAACACAGCTCAAATATTCCATGTAGCTGGATATCAACAAGCTCCTGACAGCATGCATGATGATAAACACATACAACAGGGCAGACTGCATGGAGTGACACACAAGTGTGGCGCAGGGTACATGTAATTAATATGTTGTTGCTATGCACATACATGCACAAGTTCAATGACACCACTAAATCGGACCTCTTAGAGCACCACAACAAACTAAATCAAAACCCACTCATGGACCACACCATTAGTTTGGTTAAAGGGATAGATACTATGGACACTAAGAAGACAGCATACTCAATCACCTCAGATACATACTTCAAGCCGGGAAAAATACATCCCATTTCTTCAGATGATAGACTTTTTAAGTGGTAAAGACGTGCAGTTAAAAATGTCAAACTCTTCTGTTGAATCCTCAGTGAAAGAAGTGCAGGAAACAACAGGTTCAGTTGAGCTGACAGGGTGAAATGCTCAACTGAACTACAACAGTCCAGGGCAACAGAACTAAACAACATGACACTCAAAAGAATACTAGTGTCCTACTTACAGAAATATACATGAACAAGTAACTAATACAGTAGTTCCTACAGTAAACTAAAACTCACAATACAATATCTACTAACCACTATTACACATATACAGCCAAATATATAAACGAAAACAACATACAGTTTACATCAACTCATCTGATTATCCAACTAAACCAGAAGTCAGGCTACTGTCTGTCAATATCCTCAAGGCAGTTGTGTGAAAATACAAACTACGATAGCACTGCTGGGTCAACTCGTGTTACATAAATCTCTATAACAAAGTAGTTCTAAAAAAAAAACATTAGAGCCCATCCAATAACTTAGGATTCACACCTTTACACCTGAAACAATTTACTCACACGAGAGGCTATATTCAGGTAAATGTGCAATTAAAAACCTGAGTAACCAAAGCACACCTTTGACGACTTGACGTATGGAAGGCTCTGAACATTGAATTCCTCTATCAGGAAGTGTGACGGTCATCAATGCTGCTCCAACTGGCACCGGCGAAAGCCAGGACGGATCTGCATTACATTATATAAACGACACCTTAGTGCACTGCAGTATTTACATTAAGATCTTTTCAGTATTTGCATAGACGTTACAATGCAAAACATGTCTCGTTTGCTGTGTACAGAGTATCAGCAGGACATTGTGAAGTTGCATCCGGCAAAGAAATTATATTGGCTGTTTCAGTCAACCAGAGGCGCCTCTTAGCGTTAAGGCAAATATAAAACGATTAATGACCGTTTTAATACTGTGGTGCACTAAACAAAGCACTGCAATGAGGTATCGAAAGCACAAGACTATTAACCAGTGTTTCTAGGCAAACGACGTCAGAAGTATGCTGCCTAAAAAAGGGGGTGGGGAGATCTGCACTTAATCGTCACAACTCCAAACACAAATGTGTAATCACAGACAATAACGAGAGAGCGACATAAACTTACCTGGATGCCATAGTCCTCCACTGGAGATGTCATTGTAAGTATCCCCACCATGCCCAAGCAGAGGCAGTTGCGAGAGATCAGGGGCAGTGGAGTACCACCACAAGGGCCATGAGATGCACTACTGGGCAGAGAGGAAAAATGTTCTGTAAGAACACCGGAGTCACCACATCAGGCTGGGTTACTGCGGATGGAGGCCTGGCCTCCAGGCGCTCGTCTGCGGTATGTTCAGGTGCTAGTACCATCGGGTACTCCTCCTTACTCTCACTAACACGAACAAATATATATGCGGACCATCTTTCCATGCATGGGTCTCCTCCAGTTTACTAAGTCTCACTGCCTTGGAGGTACGTTTCTCCCTCTCACACTCCAGAATGGCGCTGCGAGCCTCGGTCCATTCAGTTCTTCAAACCGCTTAAGGCTGTGCGATCTTTTCCTTCCCCGTTCAGTTCCTCGGCTAGAACCCTGGAAAAGTCAGAACTAGCGCCGCCGAAAAGGATCTCGCGAGAAACTAAAGCGCGCGCCGAGGCCGGCGGGTTGTACGGCGGTGTTTACTTCCTCCTCACTGCTGGGCCGAGTGACAGTTCTGCTTTCCCGCCATACAGCAAGGGGGCGGGCCCGTCCGATTTCTCCCGAGTAGGAGCCAGTAATGGGTCGTCTGCAGGACGCAAATCCGAGGGAGGATGGCAACCAGAAAGGGTCATACCAAGAGCAGATTCAACAGAGGCGTAAAGCTGGAACACCTATGGTTCATTCGAAACGTCGAATCGGAAGGTAGCGGTGGGCGCCATGATGCTGGAATAGAAGATGTGAATGTGAATTTTTACTGCTTTTGCATCTGAAAGTTTTCAGTTCTGTTAAGGAAATGGAGGCGGATCTTGTGCCTTCTTTTCTCTATTTCAGTATATAACCAGCAACCATTTACACCAAATAAAACCGTAAAATAACAAAAGACTAAGTGCATGGGTGCAAAGTTAAGTGATTGCTTATTTGTGACATTTCCATGTTTTCAGTGTGCTGATGTGTGACATTTCAATACCTTCAGCCTGATTCTTAGGAAGACCTTAAAACTGCCTGAAGTCAAACTGGAAATTCAAGACTTACTTTTTTGTGCTGAACGGAAAGGAGATGGCCTTTGCTGTGCAGCCCTCAACAAATGGAAAAAACCCAGTCGGGGCACAGAAGCAAAAATCTCCACCGCGATGGAAAAGATCAGAAAAACATTGTTTTTCTTAGAAAACCCTCACCCACCAGGGTTGCCCCTTGGTGGTATGCTTCATCATTGGGGTTCATCCCGATCCGCTGCGGATCGAGGCGTGCTACAACCAAACGGATACGCAGGAGCACTATAGAGATAACGTCTATGATAAAGACTGTGTTTGGTGCAGGGAGTGGGAAAATTGTGCTAACAGGTTAAAAATACCTTACTAGTAGGACCCTTACTTTATTCCTGCCTCTAGCTGGTATAGTTAAAATCAGGGGGTGCTGTTTGAAGAGGTAATTATTAATGAGTTTAACTCTTCAAAGTGGTCAACATGTTTCGAGCCTTTCCCCTAATGGCTCTTCGTCAGGACCGATAGGAAACCTGTTCTTAAATATACGGAATGACGTTACAGGTTAAACAAATCGTATGTATGTTATGTGAATTGCGCATGGCATGCTAGACAAAGAGTTCCCATTAGAGGACAGCACGGAGTGGCACCAGTAGGAACAGGTTTCCTATTGGTCCTGACAAAGAGCCAAAGAATCCGCTATCCCTGTGGATCCGGATATATTAGCTGGCTGGACGTAACGAGCCATATGTTTGCTGGGGAATGCGGATTGCGCAATTTCCACAGAACAACGCAAATCACTGCTCATGAGAATGGACTCAAACCTCACCGAACTGGCTTCAGCAGAAGCAGGCCCCTCAGCAGAGGGTAATCTTGGTACATTTACGTCTTTAGACAAAGCTCAGTCTAACTTCAAGAGGGTCTTCCAAGCGGGCCTTTTTAACAGGGACGGGCGAGGCAGAGGACGCTCACCAGGCCGCTCCTAGTATCAAGGTCCCCCCAGAGGAGGCTATGGACGGGGCAGAGGTGTTTGGGACTCTACCAGAGGTGGTACCTTCTACCCCACCCGTCAAAGATTCAACAGAGGCGGACATAGAGCGGGATTCCAATCCCAGAATTCCTCAGGTAAGACTTGTCAATACATCAGAGTTACCTTTGGGGTGTCGTACTCAGTTCTTCCTCCACCATCGAAGGGCTCTGTCACAGGACGCATGGATATTACAAACAATACAAGGCTTTCACCTGGAGTTTTATCAGACTCCTCAGCAAGATTCAGCTTTTCCCATCAAGAGTGTGTTTTTATAGATTCAGAAATAGAGGAACTGCTGCAGAAACGCGCAGTGGCTTATTGCGACAACGAGGCTCGCGGTTTCTGCTGCAACGTCTTCTTGGTTCAAAAGAAGGGAGGTGGTCACAGATTGCTTCTAAATCTAAGAGAGTTCAATCATTTCATAGTGTACAAACATTTCAAGATGGAGGGTATCCATCTCTTAGCAGACCTACTGAGGAAAGGAGATTGGATGGTCCGTTTGGACCTCAAAGATGCGTATCTGACGATCCCCATCTTCCCTCCTCACAGGCGTTTCCTACAATTCCGGTGGAGGAACAGGTGGTTGAAATATTTGGCCCTTCCTTTCAGGCTTTCTTCGGCTCCATTGTGTTTCACCAAAGTGATGAAGCTGGTGATAGCCCATCTGAGAGAGCAGGGAATACGCATGATAGTGTACCTAGACGATATACTCATCATGGCTCAAGCATTGGCCACCCTCCATTTATAGATGACAATAACACTCTTGCAGAAATTGGGTTTTGTCATCAACAAACCCAAATCAGTCCTTTGTTCATCTCAGACGATAGAATTCCTTGGATTTGTCATAGACTCCCAGACAGCCCAACTGAAACTTCCCAAGTCCAAATTACGAGATCTCAAGAAAGAACTGACATCTGTCCTATCCCGACAGGTAATGTCTCTAAGAACAATCGCCAGATTAGTCGGATTGTTGGCTTCTTCAATCCAGGCCATATTTCCGGGCCCACTTCATTACCGGGCTCTTCAGAGATTAAAAATCCAACACCTCCAGAAAGGACTGTCGTACACAGATCTAGTTCAGTTGACACAAGAAATGAGGGAGGAAATTCACTGGTGGTTGAGACACATATATGCGTGGAACGGCAGAGCCATCTTCGGATCCCAACCAGAGGTGATAATAGAGTCAGATCCCAGCTGATGGGGCTGAGGAGCCTGCTGTAGGGATATCTCCACCACAGGCAGGTGGTCGTTTCAGGAACTATCTTTACACATCAACTGTCTGGAGTTGTTAGCAGGGTCGTTTGCAATACGGACACTTTCTCCCAAACAAGTCTCTTGTCGCATCCTCCTCGGGATGGACAATATGGCGGTGAGATACATCAACAAGTTGGGAGGCACAAGGTCGTCCCTTCTGGTGGAAATAGCCAAAGATTTTTGGCACTAATGCCGGAGTCACCAGATATCGGTAATAGTGGAATACATCTGTTCCAATGGATACAGGCAATGTGGAGTCCTTGCGAAATAGATCTGTTCGCCTCCCGCTTGAATCGACAGCTACAGGCGTTCTTCAGTTGGAGGCCGGACCTGCTAGCGAGAGCGACGGACGCTTTCTCCCAACACTGGTCAATGACTCTGAACTATGCGTTTCCCCTATTCATTCTCATTCCCAGAGTGGCGACCCAGGTAGCCCGGCAAATGGCGGAGGTGGTTCTGGTGACACCTCTGTGGAAGTCACAGCCTTGGTTCCCAATTCTGTTGGAAATGACCTGCGATTTCCCCCGGATACTTCCTTGGTCTCAGACGATGCTCCAGGGCCCTCACGGAGAACTGCATCCAATGATACTGTCGGAGCAGTTGTCCCTGATGGCATGGAGGCTTTCAGGCAACAATGGGAAATGCCAGGCATTTCGGACACAGCTTCCAAATTCATTCAATAAGCCTGGGACCCTTCCACCAGAAAGAGATACTCGTCAGCTTGGCGATGCTGGGTACGTTGGTGCTTGGAATGGCACGTGGATCCCGTGGGGGCAGAATTATCCCAAGTTGTGAATTTTCTGTCAGAAAAAGCTTCAGATGGTTTGTCTTATCGATCAGTAAATAATTTCTGATCTGCAATATCAGCGTGTCATAGCCAGGTGGATGGGAAACTGGTAGGTATGCATCCAGTGGTGTGTAAGTTGCTTCAAGGCATCCGCGTGGCTCACCATCCTAAAGTGAAATATTCATATTTATGGGGCATTTCTTTGGTCCTGGCTCTCTTTGACAGATGGCCGGATAATGCTCTGTTATCCAGGAAACAATTGCCAATTAAGCTAGCTATGTGTAAGGAAGTGGGATTCTGTTGCAGTAACCCCCCCCACTTTTTGCCAGACCACTGATGCACTTTGACTTGATGTGCCCTGGGTCCCTGCCAATCAGGTTCCCAGGGCCTGTGTTCTTTCCCCAAAACTGTACCCAATTGGCATCTCTGGCCACAGGTCAGCCCCTGGTAAATGGTACCACAGGTACTCAGGGCACTGTGACCAGGGAAGACTTATGCCATTCACTATAAATCTAACAGGTCACCATGCATAAAAAATAAATAATATTTCTTGTGTACATTTAGTCCCAGAAGCATGTAGAGAAGGCAAAGTATGCTGGTCAATGTATTTTTAATGACACTTTCTATATGCTGTTGTTTTCTAATGTTTTATTACTCAGTGCAGCTGCTAAGGATTGCCATTAAAGGTATAAACGAATAATTCTAGCATTTGCGTTGTCATTAAAAATCTAAATTCTCCTGATACCAGTTTGGAGAATCATCATTTTCCTACAACCAAGGGTCTGATGAGTCGGGGAATGCATCAAGACATAAAAAATGTACGTCCCTTCTGTAGGAAGCTGGGTTTCTGTTGCAGTAACCCCCACCCCCACACACTTTTTGCCAGACTACTGATGCACTTTGTCGTGATGTGCCCTGGGTCCCTGCCAATCAGGTTCCCAGAGACTGTGTTCTTTCCCAAAAACTGTACCTTGCACCCCCAATTGGCACCTCTCTGGCCCATTTCAGTCCCTTGTTAAAGGTACCATGGGTACCAAGGGCACTGTGACCAGGGAAGGCCTCTAAGGGCTGCAGCACTTATTGTGCCACCCTTAGAGGCCCTGTACCTTTACACACACACACTGCCTTTGCAGGCTGCGTGTTTTGGTGCAGAACAAAGTGAAGAGTCGACATGGCACACACCTCTGTGGGCCATGTCTACAACCCACTGCCCTGGCATAGGTCAGTCACCCCTCTAGCTGGGTGCACTATACCAGTGGTGAGGGTACAGGCGCATGAGCCCTGTACCCCTACAGTGTCTAAGTCCATTCTTAGACATTGTAAGTGCAGTGCTGCCATTAAGAGTATATGGTGCTGGGAGTTTGTCATTACGAACTCCACAGCACCATAATAGCTGCACTGAAAACTGGGAAGTTTGGTATCAAACTTCTCAGCACATTAAACCCACACTGATGCCAGTGTGGGATTTAATGAAAAATGCACACAGAGGGCATCTTTGAGATGCCCCCTAAAAAACGACCAGCCTCTGGTGGGTTCCCTGACAGGTACACCCCAGCCTGCCACCAGGAGACATGTTTCTGGACCCCTAGGGTGGGAGCCTACGCTCCCTGAGCCCAGAAACAAAGCCTTTCCTGGGCGGAGGTGTACACACCTCCCCCAGGCCAGGAAGAGCCATCTGTGGCAGGGGAGCTTCAAAGGCCCGGCAGCCTTTGTAATGCAACCCCCCAGCCTCTCCTGCTATCAGGAGCAGGCCCCCTTCCTGTCTCCCCTCCCTTTCGGCGGGAAGACAGGCGGGAAAACTAGCCAGCCCAGGAGGTGTGCCCACCTCTGCCAACTCCACCCCTCAGGTGGGGGAGGCGAGGTGAAGCCCACTCTCCAGTGCTCGCCATCTTGCAGATGGCAGGCACTCCCCAATCAGGACTAGGGATTGTGCTCACTCCCCCACGTGGGGTGAGCACAGCAAGGGTGTTGTCACCCTAAGGTCAGTAGCCCATTGGCTACTGACCTCAAGACCCCTAAAACGCCCCCTAAATACAGTATTTAGGGGGCAGCCCTGAACCAGGAAGGCAGATCCAGCCTACCTACAAGAAGAAAAGAAGAAGAAGGACGAAGAGCCGTGCAGAGCTAACAAGAGGACGACGCCCACTGACTTGGCCCCTGCCCTACAGGCCTGTCTCCCCTCGAACCTGCTCCTGCAAAACCCCAGCGTGTCCAGCGGCCAGCAACCTCAAAAACCCCGGAGGACCTGCCTGCCTTCACTTTCCAAGCTGTTTCTCCCGTGAACACCGGACGTGTTTGAACTGCAGCTTCTGGTGCCAGCCAGGAACCGCGAATCCAGCCCACTCTGCACCCGCCGAACCCGGCCCGAGCTAGAGTGGAAAAATACCACGAGGAGGTCCCCCCGTCGATCCTGACCCAAGATCCGGCGACCCCTGACCTGCCTCAAGCCTCCTGACAATGCCTGCAGCCTCAATCCAGAGGACCCCCCCTACCGCGACCAGAGCGGGTAAGAAAATCCAACGTCCCAAGGCACCCCTGCACCCGAAGCCCCACGGCCTTGTGTGCCCAACCCAGCGGTGCCTAACCAACCCTCAACATCCCAACTTACCCCTCGAAGTGGTGGTCACTCCTGGAAGATCCTCGTCCCTGAGCCTGCAGTGTTTCTTTGTCCCGGAGAATCTCCATTGAAATCAACAAGGCACCCGACCTCAAAACAGCACCCTGCACCCGGCCGCCCTAGTGCGGCTGAGGGTGCCCCTTTTGTGCTAACTTGGTCCCCAACTTGCCCTGAGCTTAACCCTAGGCGCTTTGCTCCCACAACCCCGTGGCCTGCTTGCCAGCAGCCACCAACCGGAGACCCCCTATCCTCCATAGGATAACATTGGGCCTCAACACTCTGCACCCGGCCGCCCTAGTGCCGCTAAGGGTGCAATAACAGTGCATCACTGACCCTGGGAGACCCCCGAACCCTAACTCCAAAGACCGAATACGTACCTCGAAACCGATAACCTGTTTTTCCTCATAGGATAACTTTGACACTTTTTTCTCCCAAAAAGTTTCTAAGTGTCGACTTTTGAAAACTAAGAATATTCCTTAAAAATCGCACAAATAACCTAAACGAATTTTCTCAACTATTTGCAGGAAAGGTCCCAGTGCTGAATCTAGGTATCCAGCACTGAGTAGGAAAAGTAACGTAAAAGTAACTTACCTGTGAATTGAATTTCCTTCCATAGGATAACATTGGTGGTTCTATGTGAAAAAGTTTCTAAGTGTCAACTTTTGAAATACAAGAATATTCTTTAAAAATCGTACATCTAACTAAAACGCATTTTCTCAACTGTTTTCAGGAAATGTCCCAGTGCTGAATGTAGGATCCAGCACTGTGTTAGAAAAAGTAATCCGAAAAGTAACTTACACGCAATTTACAGGAAAAGCCTATGTATTTCAATGTACTGGTCCAAAAAGTTTCTAAGTGTGGACTATTGAAATCTGAAAATATTCTCTAAAAATCGTACAAACTACAAAAACGTAATTACTTACCTGTTTTAAGTAAATGTCCCAGTGCTGAATCTAGGAGTCCAGCACTGGATTACAAAAGTAACGCAAAAGTAATTTTACCTGCATTTACCTTAAAAAGCCATTCATTTCAATGTACTGCATTTACTAAGTATTGCAACCTACTGCATCCCCTGTAAATCAAATCAAGTACAATCTTCATTGCTTTTTAAAACTGTGTACAACAAGTAACTTATTACTGAAAAGAATTGAAAGCTTACCTGTATCATGCTTGCTTGGTTCTAAAATAAAATAACAGGATATTTTTTATACAAAAACAATTGGCCTAGAGTTCAGTTCTTGAGTGTGTGAATTCATTTGCTGACTGAGTGTGTACATCAAATGCTTAACACTGTCCTCTGATACTGCCTTACTGCTCGGCCAAGCTACCACTTTGGAGAGTAAGGTTCTATCTAACTTTAACCTCTGCCTACCTCTGGAGACCCTTGGACTCTATACACACTGAACCTCACTTTGGTGCAGTATATATAGAGCCAGTTTCTTACTCTATGCTTTTGTGTCTATCTGCCTGCAGACTTACTTCGGATGTGAGAGTTCTGGATTTTACAGGTAGAGTTTCTTTTACCATAACTGGCAGGACAAAACCTTTTTCTCGTTGTATAGAGTATAATGCTTTTCCTAACAATGCTAAGCTGTGTGTAGTTCAATATCTAAAAGCATATGAAGAATGTACACGACCCTTGGGGGCGTGGCCAAGGAGCCGAGAATGGCGGACGCGTGAGCTCGGAACTCCGCGCCGGCCCGACAATTATAAGCGTATTCCTGCACAGCTGGCCCCGGTGACCGCGTCATCACCTGGGCGGCTGTGAGGAGCCCGGACCCTCGGCTGCTGCCGGCGCTCGTTGCGGCCAAGATGGCGGCCCGGAGCTGAATAGCCCAGGTGAAGTGGAGCAGTGTTTGGGCCTCACCGCAACCTGGGCTGTGGTCCGAAGCTTGCGGGCAGGGGCTCATAGAGAACTACGGAGTGCTGAGAGGGGTAGCCGGAGCACGGAGGCAGCGGAGGCACGGCGCCAGACCTACTGCACAGAGGCACTCGGAGGCTGAGTGCGGGACGGGGCAGGTCATTGGAGCCCGGTCGAGGCTCGTAGATTAAAGCGCGGGCTGCGCCATCGGCCTTATTGTTGCAGCAGGGCCCAGTACCGGGGCCAGAGGGCAGCAGCGGGAAGACAGCTGTAGAAGGCGATCCCCATTGGGCCTGAGAGCTACCTGAGGGCCTCACTGGGTGGCGATCTTAACCCGCTGGGGTGGACTGGCAGTGGCTGGGACCCGACCCATGGATGGTGGGGCGCCACCCCCCAAGAAGATAACCTGGGTGCAGGGCACTGAAGTGGCCAGAGCATATCCTACCTGCTTCCTGTGGGACCATTTAGAGAAAGCCAGGCCTTTGGGGGCGGACATAGAGGCCCCGTGAACATTGAGACTGAGATGGCCGTGGCTGAGCTGTGGGGGGAGTGCAAATTGGATTGCCCTCGCCTGGACCCGGTCAGTGGCTGTAGACCTTGGAGGGTACCCCCGAGGGAGATAGGGGCAGTGCGGAGAAGGGGCCTCCCCGGACCCCCTGGAGACATTGGAGGAGGAGGATCATCGGCAAGGAGGGTGAAGAGTGCCTTGGGCTCCAGGGGGGCGTGGGGGCCCGAGTGCAGGATTGGCCCCTAGCGCTGGGTAGTGGTTCACTGGCCAATGCAACCCCTGTTGGGAACGCACCCTGGGAGGTGACAGTGTCGGGACCCCCCGAGTGTTATAGTCCTCACCCACGGGGTAACCAATGGGCCTTGGAGCTGGTTACAGAGCAGCATTTCCTCCTCCGGCGTGACTAACCGGCCAGGTGGCCTATCCAACGCAATGGGAAAACCTTGGGGTCGGCAAACTGGGGCCCTACAGGACCCAGATGATAGCGCTCTGGAGCAAGCACAGAATGCCCTGGAGG
The DNA here is from genome assembly GCA_963921515.1 of Calotriton arnoldi. Lineage (NCBI taxonomy): Eukaryota > Metazoa > Chordata > Amphibia > Caudata > Salamandridae > Calotriton > Calotriton arnoldi. Next base: position 89,718 of record CAWUFW010013512.1, read on the forward strand.
ACCCAGTGCAGTTACAGTTGAGTAAAATACTGGAAGCCATAGCGGACACAAAAGCCACCCTCCATCAGGACATCAGCACGGTGGCGGTGGCGCTTGGCCTCTAGCGGGAGGAGCACAAGAAGCTCTCTGAGAGGGTGAAGGAGACAGAATCCAGCCTCACAGCTAATGCCCCCACCCAAAAGGCTCTAGAACAGCAGATGGGGGCCCTCATGGACAGGGTGAGTGTGTTGGAGCGACAGGCTGAGGACGCGGAAGGGCGCAACCGGCGGAACAATGTCCGAGTCCTGGGATTAGCGGAAGGTGTGGAGGGCAGCGACATGGTGTCCTACTTGGAACATTGGCTGAGCACGGTGGTGGCACCCGAGGGCCTGTCGACCTTCCACACTCTTGAAAGGGCCCACAGAGTCCCGGCCAGGTCTCTGGCGCCGGGGTGTCCTCCCCGGCCAGTGGTGGCCCGGTTGCTTCACTTCCGGGACAGAGACACACTACTACAGAAAGCACGTACAGAGGTCCCCTACACTGTTAACAACAGCAAAGTCTCCCTCTTCCCGGACTATACACTGGAGGTACAGAGAAAGCGGACCTCGTTTTTGGAGGTCAAGAACGCACTGAGGGAAGAGGGCCTCCAATATTCCTTAATGTTCCCAGCCAGATTGCGGATTATTCTAGAGGGCAAAACTCATTTTTGCGGCAGTCCAAAAGAAGCCTGGGAGTGGCTGGAGTCCTACAGGGCTGGGGTCTCCTGGCCCGCGGGCCCAAGATCTGAGATGAGGAGAAAGTCGGAGCTTGGGAAGCGAGCCGGAAGGCGTTCTCGCAGGGGAGCCACTAAAAAACCGACTGCCTCGCAAACAGAGAAGGAGAGGGCGGAAGCCCTTCAGGTGGTGGCGGCACTCATGCAAGGCAGGAGTGCGTCCCCAGAGGGGGGAGCTCGCACATCAAGAGACACTGGGGACAACGACTCCGACACATCCCACAGTGACAGCGTGAGGCTACCTGTGGTAACACCGAACACGGCTGTCGAAATCGTCTGAGACTGCCAGAACCTAAAGTTGCTCCTGACTCCGGGGTCGCGGATGAGCTAATGTTGGCGGACCCTGGTCTCGAGCTGACTGGAAGTCAGAGGGGCCGACGCGCTCCGGACGGTTTGTTCGCCAGATACATGTTTTTGCTGGTTCACCCCCCACTGAGGGCCTTTCTGGGTAAGGGCCTCATCAAGGGCTATGTTTCACGTGTCGTTTGGGCGACTGGCCGTTGTCAGGCTGCCCTGGGGTTTGGGAGTTGTTCAGATTGGGGGTTCATCTGTTGGTTTTTTTGGTCTGATGTTTGCAGAGGAGGGAGGGCGTACATGAAAGTTGGCGGGGGTGGGGGGGTTCACCCCGAATGGGTGTGGGGTGCGGATCGATGGCCATGGCAGGCACACTTAATACTGTAAGGTTCCTTATGTGGAACATTCGAGGGATGGGTACAATGGCCAAACGCCACAACATTTATTCTTATCTGCGGCGCAGAGACGTGCATATTGCTTTCCTCCAGGAGACGCACCTTAACAGGGTGGAGGCTGCAAGGTTGAAGATGAGATGGAGAGGGCAGATTTTTGCAACCACCTTCTCAGCCTTCGCTAGGGGGGTGTTGATCTGGGTGAGGCCCGGGGTTCCCTTTTGTCATGTTTCGGTAGTTTCCCTCTCCCCCGACCACCAGGTATGTTTGTGTGCTCGTTTGTACCTTCACTCGTGCGGAACGTTTTCCCTCACTTCCGGGTTACTGGCGGTTGGCGGTTCAGCCTTCCTTGCTGAAACCACCGCCACGTCACTCAGCGTTTCCGGGGGAAGCCACTTAAAAACAGTGATTCCCCTCGGATCGGCGCTTCGTATTAACGCCTGTACCTGGACAGACACCTTCGCAGGTATTTCGGAGCTGCGCAGGAGCGCTGCCGTTCTTCTTGTTTTTTCTCTCGTGACATTTAGGATATGCTACCTTCTGCCTCAACGCGCTGGAGCGCTTGTTAGTTATTTTGTTATTTCGTTAGTGTTTTCCATTTAGAACCAGACCGCGCTGGAGCGCTTGTTAGTTATTTTGTTATTTTGTTTTGTGCCTAACGATTAGAACCAGACCGCGCTGGAGCGCTTGTTAGTTATTTTGTTATTTTGTTTTGTACTTAACGATTAGAACCAGACCGCGCTGGAGCGCTAAATTTTGGGTTCTAATTTTCACCACGCAGGAGAGTTTCGTTCCTTGGGATACATTGCGCAGGAGCGCTGATTTCTTTTGTGGGTCATCTGCGCAGGAGCGCTGATTTCTTTTTGGTGTGCCTCGCTCTGAAGCGTTAGTTACCTTGGTGTGCTTGCGCAGGAGCGCCATTCTGTCTTACCTTGAGGATTTCAGAACAAATGATGTCCAATTATGAGGTGACTGCTGTTTTCCGCATGAGTGTATGGTAGTGAGTGGAAGAGGTTGTTTTGGGCTGATAGTAATAGGTGTCTCCTTGTTTCTCTATGCAGTTGGTGTCCACAGTTAATCCGAACTGGAGGACGTCCTCTACAGGTCTTCCGGACACACTCCTGCAATCCCAGCTTTCCTCCCCGCTCCCATCTTTATCCTAGATCGTTTTCAAGGCTCGACTGGGGTAAGGTGGGTACTAGGGTGATAGCTCATGTCATCTCTGCGAGAACTCTCCGCAAGAAACAGGTAAACTTGTGGGGTTACCCGACAGAATACGAAGCCCAAGTTTAACCACTCGCCCGGACGACATGACCGAGGTCACACTACAGGATATAGCAGCTATGCTTGCTACTATACAAACAGAGAACCTCAGCTTACGCCAAGACATGACGGCCCTACAGGGTCAGTTGGCGGCCGGGGTTTCAGGTCCCTGGGGTCCTTCTCCCTCTTCTAGGGTTCGGCAAGAAGGGTTGCTACGGCCACCGCTGTTCACCTTTGAGGGTTCCTCCTCTACTACGCAACAAGAGAACGCCATACACGTGATAGCTCCCCATCCCGTGCAATTAGCTCCTCCTGAACGTTTCTATGGCGACAGCGCCAAGTACAGTGTCTTTCTTCATCAGTGCCACTTACATTTCATGGCCAGAGCAACAGCCTTTCCGGATGACGCATCCAAGATCGCCTTCATCCTATCCTACATGGGTGGCGACGCCGCCCAATGGTCCATCTCCCTAGTGGAAAATGACGACCCCATGCTTTATAACTTGCCGGTTTTCAAGGAAACACTACGACGGATGTTCGCCCGTCACACCTTTGTTCAAGCCGCAGACAACGAACTACTCAATCTGAAACAAGGCAATACTGAACTGCTCCATTACATCACAACCTTCAGTAGACTCGTCATTGAAGCCCGTTGGCCAGAGACTAAGAAAATATCCGTGTTTTACAGGGGTTTACGCGACGAATTGAAGGATTTGATATCCCAGATGCCTGATCCCCCTGACGAAATAGGCCCTTTCATCGACCTAGTGGTTAAGGTAAACTACAGGATCCAGGAGCGAAAGAGTGAGAGACTCAAAGGAGGCGACAACCGATTCCTGTCCTTCAAGGACAAAACGAAGGACGAGGCGGCTCCACCTAGTGACGCGCCAGAACCGATGCAAATAGGGGGATAAGGGGACCTCTCTCCAATGAGGAAAGAGAGAAAAGAAGAAAACTAAACCAGTGCCTGTACTGCGGTAAAAACGGGCATTTTGTCAGGGAATGCCCAGTCAAGCCCACCCGAGCCAGAGGAAGAAGACCGTACGCTCTACCTGTATCTAAAGTCGACAAAGCGGGAAACGAAGAAACCCAGTAGGTAGTGGGGTCCAGCTACTGGGTTCTTCGTCCAACAAGACTACGACCCCTGCCTGTTTTAGTGGCAACCACCACCTGGGTGTTAAGGTGGACCTCCGATCATGGACCGACCAGGTATGGCACGTTACAGCCCTTCTTGATTCTGGAGCCACCGGTAACTTTATCGACACCCAGTATATGAAGGATATGGGAAGACCCCTGAGGCAGTGAAGGCAGTGGACGGTACGGATCTTACCTCCGGTCTTATCCGGTACCAAACTGAAGATTTGGTTATGACCTTTGAAAACAAACATACGGAAACCATTGCCTTCGATATAATAGATGCACCCCAGTTTCGAGTTATTTTGGGACTTCCGTGGCTAGTGAGGCATAACCCTCGGATTGACTGGACATCCGGGACCCTAGCATTGGACTCAGCCTGTTGCCATTCTTCCTGTTATAAACTGACCGACTCCTCCGGCGTGCGTGCCGTACAGGCCCACGCTCTACCCGTGACAGGAATGGGCATGACAACACTGGAAAACGTACCAGAAGCATACATTGACCTGGCAGCAGTGTTCGACAAAAAGGAGCCAACACCCTTCCTCCTCACCGTTCGTTCGACTGCAGGATTGATCTGATTCCTGGTTCCACGCTTCCTTGTAGCCGGATTTACTCTCTCACTAACAAGGAGAATGAACACCTCCGCTCCTACCTGGATGAATACCTAGGCAATGGGTTTATACGCCATTCTAGGTCCCCAGTATCCTCTCCTCTTTTCTTCGTGGCCAAGAAAGAGGGGGATCTCAGGACATGTATTGACTTTAGGGCTATGAACGCCATCACTATAAAGAATAGGTACCCATTGCCTCTGATTTCCAACCTGTTGGATCAAATGAAGAACGCCTCCATCTTCACCAAACTGGACCTTCGGGGAGCATACCATCTAGTCAGAGTCCGGAAGGGTGACGAATGGAAAACAGCATTTCGGACCAAATTCGGCCTTTTCGAATACCAAGTCATGCCTTTCGGGCTCTGCAACGCCCCAGCGGCGTTCCAGTTTTTCATCGACGAGGTGTTGAGGGACTTCATTGATATATTTTGTATTGTATATATCGATGATATACTGATATTTTCACAGTCCTTGTCAGACCACGTCCAACACGTACGCGCCGTCCTCCTACAACTAGGACGACATGGTTTGTACGTCAAACTGGAGAAAAGCATCTTTCATACTACGACTGTCGAGTTCCTGGGACATGTAATCACTCCGACCGGAATCCAAATGGACAACAAAAAGGTAGAAGCTATCCTGAAATGGCCATCTCCTACCACAGTGAAACACGTCCAGAGGTTTCTGGGTTTTTCTAATTACTATCGTCGCTTCATCACAGGTTTCTCCAGGATCGTCACTCCCATTACTCGTTTACTGCGCAAGGGGGTCCGTTACTGCTGGGATACAGAAGCCGAACACGCTTTTCAGGAGCTGAAAAACAAATTCACTACAGCTCCCATCCTTCGACACCCCGACTCCGAACAACCGTTTGTCGTGGAAGCTGATGCCTCACAAAACGCTCTGGGAGGTGTGTTATCTCAAAGGAACACCGAAACAGGTCTCCTACACCCTGTGGCGTTCTATTCCAGGAAACTCCAAGCTGCCGAACGCAACTACTCCATTTCAGACCGAGAACTCCTGGCCATCAAGACAGCGTTCGAAGAATGGCGCCACTACCTAAAAGACGCCAGACATCCCGTAACTATTTATACGGACCACAGGAATCTACAATTCCTTCGCTCAGCCCGTGCCCTCACTTCCAGACAACTACGATGGACTCTGTTTTTTAATGAGTACGATTTCCGCATTACGTACCGCCCAGGGAAGGAGAACGCCAAGGCTGATGCGTTATCCCGTCTAGAAGACACCGATGACATTGTGTCAGTCACCAAGCCGTTGCCCATCATTCCCGAACACTGCTTCCAGGGTGTGGTTCTAACGTCTGATTTTCTTTCCCAGCTTCATGACGACATGAAACAGACTGATCAGACATCCTTGGTAGAGAACCACACGGGTGTAACCACACAGAACGGGTTCTTGTACAAGGACGACAAATACTACCTTCCTTTGGTAGCCCACCAACAACAGGCCCTGTTTACGTGTCACAACCATGTATTGTCCAACCATCCAGGCTATCACAAAACCATGGAACTGTTGCAGAGGCATTTCTGGTGGCCCACGATGGAAACAGACACCAGGTCCCATATCGCTCGTTGTACTGTGTGCGCCCAAGGAAAGAACTTGTCGGGACCATCCGTTGGGTTGTTACACCCCATTCCTGTTCCTCCTCACCCTTGGCACACCATCTCCATGGACTTTGTCGTGGAATTACCAGCCACCGCATCTGGTTACACCACTATTTTGACCATAGTAGACCACCTCACGAAGATGGCTCATTTCGTGCCCCTGAAGAAATTGCCCTCGGCAGCTGAACTGGCAGTGGTATTCCTGCAGAATGTGGTTCGTCTGCATGGCATACCGTCTGTGGTCATAACAGATCGGGGTTCGCAGTTCGTGTCTCGTTTCTGGAATGAGGTATGCACTGCCATGGGCATGGACGTTCGCTTGTCATCGGCATACCATCCTCAGACTGACGGTCAAGCCGAGAGGACGAACCACACCATGGAGCAGTACCTCCGTTGTTTGCTTCTAACAGTTGAAAAGGAATGGGCAGAGGTGCTATGGATGGTGGAATTCGCGTATAACAACAACATGCATTCCGCCATCGGAATGTCCCCCTTTTGCCTACAGGGCAAACATCCTAGAACTATGCCATGGGAAGAACCACAGAACAATCCCTTGCCCACGGTTCAGGCATACCATGCCAAGCTCTGCACTCTCTGGCAACAGGCTCGATTTGAGCTGGCCAGGGCAAAAGAAACCTACAAACAGTACGCAGATGATCACCGGAAGACGGAGCCCGCATATAAAAAAGGAGATAAGGTGTGGCTTTCTATCCGTAACCTTAACGTGCACGGCCCCAAGAAACTGTTGCCCCGTTTTGTAGGACCCTATGTCATTGACAAAGTGATCAACCGTGTGTCCATGAAACTCTTGTTACCTCCGCAGATGAAAATACACCCTGTTTTCCATGTCTCCCTTCTGCGTGCTGTTCACCCTGAGTGCACTGTGTCGGCCCCTCCTTCCCCAGTCCTTAGAGATGATCACATTGAGTACGAGGTCAGGGCTATACTGGGTTCCCGTCGTACCAGGGGAGGCTTTTTATCTAGTAGATTGGAAAGGGTACGGTCCAGAGGAGCGGTCCTGGGAACCCCTGTCTCATGTACGCCATGCTTCCCGGTTGGTTCGTGTCTTCCATGTCAGTCACCCTCTTAGTCCTCGCCCTGCCACCCCTTTGTGAGGCTACTGTTGCGGGTGGGGGTCTGTTTTGGGCGGGGGTGCTGTCATGTTTCGGTAGTTTCCCTCTCCCCCGATCACCAGGTATGTTTGTGTGCTCGTTTGTACCTTCACTCGTGCGGAACGTTTTCCCTCACTTCCGGGTTACTGGCGGTTGGCGGTTCAGCCTTCCTTGCTGAAACCACCGCCACGTCACTCAGCGTTTCCGGGGAAGCCACTTAAAAACAGTGATTCCCCTCGGATCGGCGCTTCGTATTAACGCCTGTACCTGGACAGACACCTTCGCAGGTATTTCGGAGCTGCGCAGGAGCGCTGCCGTTCTTCTTGTTTTTTCTCTCGTGACATTTAGGATATGCTACCTTCTGCCTCAACGCGCTGGAGCGCTTGTTAGTTATTTTGTTATTTCGTTAGTGTTTTCCATTTAGAACCAGACCGCGCTGGAGCGCTTGTTAGTTATTTTGTTATTTTGTTTTGTGCCTAACGATTAGAACCAGACCGCGCTGGAGCGCTTGTTAGTTATTTTGTTATTTTGTTTTGTACTTAACGATTAGAACCAGACCGCGCTGGAGCGCTAAATTTTGGGTTCTAATTTTCACCACGCAGGAGAGTTTCGTTCCTTGGGATACATTGCGCAGGAGCGCTGATTTCTTTGTGGGTCATCTGCGCAGGAGCGCTGATTTCTTTTTGGTGTGCCTCGCTCTGAAGCGTTAGTTACCTTGGTGTGCTTGCGCAGGAGCGCCATTCTGTCTTACCTTGAGGATTTCAGAACAAATGATGTCCAATTATGAGGTGACTGCTGTTTTCCGCATGAGTGTATGGTAGTGAGTGGAAGAGGTTGTTTTGGGCTGATAGTAATAGGTGTCTCCTTGTTTCTCTATGCAGTTGGTGTCCACAGTTAATCCGAACTGGAGGACGTCCTCTACAGGTCTTCCGGACACACTCCTGCAATCCCAGCTTTCCTCCCCGCTCCCATCTTTATCCTAGATCGTTTTCAAGGCTCGACTGGGGTAAGGTGGGTACTAGGGTGATAGCTCATGTCATCTCTGCGAGAACTCTCCGCAAGAAACAGGTAAACTTGTGGGGTTACCCGACACCTTTGCCCTTGAACACTCCAGGCTTGACTCAGAGGGACGGTATGTCCTACTTACGGGGAGACTGGTGGGACAGGAAGTTACGTTAGGTAATATATACGTGCCTAACCAGGATCAGATCGGTTTCCTGGAGTCTTTTTCTGCTCCATTGGCTCTTCACATGTGTGACCATCTTATTATAGGGGGCGACTTTAATTGTGTCGCAGATGTTGCGGTGGATCGCTCCCACCCCCCATTGCCGGGAGCTCAGCCTCACCGTACGGCAATGGGTTTCCGTAATTGGATGTCCCACTGGGGGCTCGGGGATACATGGAGGCTGCAGCATACAAGGGGCAGGGAATATTCCTTTTTCTCACCGGTGCACCAGGTACATTCTAGGCTTGATGTCTTCCTCTGTTCCCCGGCTTTTAATAGTTCTGTCTCCCACGCTGAATATCTGGGGCGTACCCTGTCAGACCATAGCCCATTACTAATATTGTATCAGCCAGCTGGGCGGCACCCTCCGATCCCCACTTGGAAATTAAAGCCGTCATTTCTGGACGATGCCCCCTTCCGGGCCTTGTTGCTAACACTACTTGAAACATACTTCCCCATTAACACCAACACAGCCTCATCTCCCCAGATGGAATGGGAGGCATTCAAAGTGGTCGTTCGGGGCCATTGTATGGGTCAGGCAAGTGGGGCACACAGGGAATTGCGTCAGGAGCTCCTGGAACTGGAGAGTGACATTTGCAGACTTGATAACTTACAGGGGAGGGTCGAGGCAGCCCGGGTGTCTCTACAGGAAGTGCGGAAACGCTATAACGACGCATTGGGCAGGTTAAGGTGTTACCATTCTAAAGACTATCTGGACAGAGTGCAGAGGGAAGAAGGGAGAGCTGGCCGCCTATTGGTGAGGCTGATTAAGCCTGAGCTGAGGGGCGCGCCTATTACGCAACTGGGCTTGGACTCGGGAGACGTGGTACATGACCCGGACGTAATCAATGACTCATTCCTTATGTACTATGAAAAACTATATGAAGCTCCTGCCGTGGCCCCTCTGCAGGATATACGAGACTTCTTGGGTCCCCTACCGCTCCGTACACTAGTAGATGAAGCCCGTGAGGAATTGGGAGACCCGATTACCTTGCAGGAAGTCAATGCCGCCATTGCGGCGCTTGCGCATGGTAAGACGCCGGGGCCTGACGGTCTCCCGGCTGAATTCTACCAGCGTTTCGCTGACACGCTATCCCCACACCTGGTTGCGTTATTTGCAGAGGAGTATGAGGGGGGGGGGGTTGGCTGCCGGATTCCACCCAAACGGCGCTTGTGATCCCTCTTTCAAAGTCCAAGAAGCCAGGGGCGGGAGTGAGAGACTACAGGCCCCTATCCATGCGTAATTTAGATTTTAAGATCCTGAGCAAAGTGCTGGTGGGTAGGCTGCTACCGCATATGAAGGACCTGATCCACCCGGATCAAAATGGGTTTATCCCAGCACGCACACCTCTTACAACCTCCGTAGACTCTACTCTGTATTGTACCATGTGGATGCCCCAGCCCACCGATGGGCGGCAGTCCTATCGGTGGACTTGGAGAAGGCTTTCAACACGGTGGGCTGGGAGTACCTGTTCGAGGTGATGCTGCGAATGGGCCTGGGAGAAGACTGGGTGCGGTGGGTGTGGCTTCTTTATGCTTCGCCTACAGCGAGAGTTCGGACGGGTAGAACTATCTCTCGGCAGTTTAGGATATCCCGGGGGTCGCAGCAGGGGTGTCCCCTGTCACCGCTACTGTTCGCCCTGGCTATTGAACCCCTAGCTGAAAGGTTTCGCTTGTGGGGGGCGGGGTTGGGGATGTACCTTGGCGGGCAGCGACATCACATCTCTTTGTACGCAGATGATCTGCTGATATATTTGTCGGAGGCGGTTGAGGGTGCAGCTGCAGCTTTCCTTATCCTGGACAACTTCGCTCGGCTCTCAGGCCTTAGAGTTAACAAATCCAAGACGTACCTGTTCCCGATTGCGGGACCAACGCCCAGACCAGTGACGCTGCCTACCGACATTCTTTGGGCCCAGAGTACATTTAAATATTTGGGTATCCACATTTATCACGATTTAGATGACTTACGAGATGGGAACCTGGGAGGGGCACTGGGTTCACTTCGTTCCTGCGTTCATTTCTGCTGCACACTACAGTTACCCATTATGATGCGGATTACCCTGTCCAAAAAGGTTATGCTGCCCCGGCTGTTGTACTTCTTCGTAAACTTACTGGTGTTGATGCCAAGTGGTTGGTTCCGCCCCTTGAACACCCTCTTGCGCGAGTTGGTGTGGGGGGACGGGCGTCCGAGTGTGTCTCTATCAATTTTGCAACACCCCATGCTGGAGGCTGGCCTAGGGGTTCCAAATTTTGAACACTATATGCTGGCTGCCCAGCTGCAGTGGTTAGCACAGTGGGTGGAGGAGGTAAATGAGGGGGGCACGTGTCTGTCAGACCCGAAGTCTAGCACTAACCGGGTGACGGCAAAACTGCTGCTTCCATCCAGGCCTACACCTTACTGCTCCCTGCTGCAACATACGGCTTTCCAGACATGGAGACGTTGCTGGGGGGGGGGGGCGACGGCCTGTCGGGTATACCCCCATGCTGCCCCTAGTGGGGTTGCCGCATGGCGACCCACGCTCCATATTTACGAGCGAGCAATTGGTGCGGTGGTCCAAAGCTGGACTGGATAATGTTGGAGCTGGTTGAGGGCTGCGGGCTTCATCTGGGTCAGTTCCTTCAATATGAGGCGTTGACGCGCACGTTTGCACAGCTATGGGGCGGCGGGAGGGAGGAGCCTGAAACACACCCGGTCCTCCATGCCCTGTTCACGCTTGGCACTGCGGGCCATCTGGTTAAATGGTTATATGCCGCCCTAGTGGACGCTTCTCTCACCCCCCTGGACGGGCTGCGTGCAAGGTGGGATAAGACTGGGGGACGGGCCCTCACCGACGCGGAGTGGCGTAAAGTGTTGCGATATCACAAGAAGGTCTCCCGGAACACCCGTCTAAAATACATTCAATTTAACTATACGCACATGACATACATGACCCGCACCGGCTTAATGTGGCATACAGAGGGGAAGTGCGACACTGTCCACGGTGTGCTTATCCAGATGCTGATTTTGGACACTGACCTGGGAGTGCCAAGGACTGCGCTCTTTCTGGGAGGCAGTGTTGGTCAAAATTAAGGAGGTATTGGGGAGGGAGCTGGCTCCCACGATACAGGTATGTCTGTTGGGTCTCTTTCCCGGACCTCCTAAGCGCATAGTTGGGAACAGGTTGGTTGATCTTGCACTAGGCCTCGCTAAGAGCAGGATAGCGATGGAGTGGAAATCGGCTAGGGGGCCACAGTTCACAGCCTGGAATAAGGATGTGATTGCATGGGCCTGAGCTGAGGGCAGGATACTGAGCTGGGAGGAGGCACGGGGAATGAGAAAGTGCCCTATTGCTGGGCAATGGAGAGAGGCTGTGACCGAGTGGGAGAATCCTGTGGGTGCCGGCTGGGAGGTAGATGGGCCTGATCAACATAGTTCATAACTGGATGCCATTGCACGAGGTGTCCTCCCGAGACCCTTTGGAGTTGTGAGGGTTGGCTACTCGAGTGGGCTGCATAGAGTTCCAGCTTACCTTTGGCTGGTTGGCAGAAAGTAGATGGGAAGTGCATGGTGGTGGGGTGTCCCCCTTCCACCCTGGACCTGTTTGTGGGTCATGCCTGCTGCCAATTTCGTGGGACTATAATGCAGTAACGCTTACGCACTACTCCTCTGCACAAGTTACTCTATGTTTCTTTTTTAATTGTTTGGGTCTTCTTTTCTTTTTCCTTTTTCTTTTTTGAAGTTCACTTTCTCCTAACGATGGCTTGAACTCTATTAGTAGTGTGATGCGAACACAAACCTAACCATTGTATCCGCAGGTTGGACTAAGTCTGGACGGCTGCCCTTATAATAGATGTAAATTTACTGTAATAGTGGAGCAAGCACTGGTGAATGTGAACATTACAGGGAGATGTAAATAGCCCCTCCTACTGCTTTGATTAATGAATGGTTGTTGGGTGTGGCGACATGCAATTCCTGTATAAGCATTATTATACTAAAAGTAAGAAGGATTGCTGAGGGCGCCAGTGGGCTATTGTTGACACCTTTGCACTGCACGATGTGGACTCGTCTGATATTATGTCCTCCTCTTTTGTTTTTTTCTTTCTGTGTTATGCGAATCCTGGTTGACGATTTGTATAAAATGCCAATAAAAATATATATATAAAATTAAAAAGAATGTACACAACCCTTACGACCGGAGGGATCGACACAATGGTTAATTGCATTGCAGAAACCGTTTAAACCAGTATCTTCTGCTACAATAGCCAGATGGTTAAAATCGGTCATGAAAGAAGCAGGTATTGATACCCAAGTTTTTGGGGCTCATTCTGTATGTGTGGTAATGGCCTCCAAGTCTTTTATGTTGGGTTCAGCCATTCAAGATATTATGAAATCTGCTGATTGGTCATCCGAATCTACATTCAAACAGTTTTATTATAAACCAGTTGGGGATATAACTACTGTGGTGTTTGATAAGCGTTAAACTAGCAATAATCGGAGCCTCCGGTCCTGAATTAGAATATAAAATTTGTTAGCATTTGCGCCAAGAATTATCAATTCTATTAAGGACACTGAGGCGAGGATTATCCTGTCCAATGGTAATACAATTGTATTTGTAATTGTCATAATGATAACCCACCCGTATATACTATGTAGTTGTTTTACAGATGTTACAGGTTTTTCCTTTTTACTTTATTCTAGGTTCAGAACAGAAAGGGGATTGATTCTGTCTTTTTCTGGTCAGAAGTATTTCGTCGTTTTCTCCAGTTCCTGGTTGAGAAGTTGATCTCATGTTGTATGACCGGCGAAAGTGGTCTTGTTTGATGATTATGTTACGCACTTTGGATTAAAGACTATCGGAGCAAAGAAAGAGGCTCTTGGAAAGGAGATGGTGACTCTTATAGGGCCTGCTGGGACATGATTGGTTGTGAAGCATCATGGGAAATGTAGTTGTTTACAATATTAAAATGTTTTCATTGGCTGCTGTGTTTTTTGCAGTAATGAAAGAGAAGCAATAATCTTCGCCTCCGTGTCCTTAATAGAATTGAAAATTCTTGGCGCGAATGCTAGCAAATTTTATATTCCATTAAGGACTTGGAGACCAGAATTTTGCTTTCTTTCTTCGCTGTTTATTAACTCAATTTTCACAGCAGCCAATGAAATTTTAACATTCACAAAGACTACATTTCCCAACATTCCCTTAATGACATCATGGGCAATACACCAATCAGCCTATACCCTTGCTGGTATAATGCCAAGTCGCCGTCTTAAATCCTCTTTCTTTTCCATACAGCAGCGAACAGTCCCAGGAACCTGAGTATACTTGTTGTCCATTCAAACTGGAATAGCCAACTGCCCACTCGACTAACTGTCCAGGGCGGAGCATTCTGCTGCAACGTCCGGAAGATTAAATGGAACGCAAATCAACCTCTTGGAATTCGTCTATTCCTGCTTCTGTTCAGAACCTAGAGAGAAGAAAAAACATGTAATTTCTAATCCACCACTGAATGAGTCTGAACAACATCATTAAGCAGACATTAGGGTGGGTATATTACATCATGCAAGATCCAATAATATTAACTTGTATGATGGTCCGGGTGCAATAATCTTTACCTCCAAGTTCTTAATAGAATTGAAAATTCTAGACGCGTTAGCTAGAAAATATTTAATTCTATGTAAGGACCGGAGCCTTCGGAGTATGCTTGTTCAAAGCTGATCTAACACCACTGAGGCTATGTCTAATATAGGTTTGGCAGTAAAAGGTCCTAAAGGTAGAACCGGAGGACCAATCAGACACCCTCATGATATCCTGTAATTGGGAACCCAAGTGAAATGATTTAGAAGCAATTGCTCCCCTGACCGACTGGGCACCAAATCTACTGGTGTCTCCCCCAGTAGCCACTTATTCCATCTTGCTAGGGTGGCTGAAGAAAACGAGTTATAAGGCTTCTGAAGGGAAATTAACAATTGGCCACCAAGGATTGTCGAAGTTCCCTAGTACAATCCTCATATTCTTTGATTTGATTTTATATTTATAAAGCGCAAACTACTGCCTGGGGACGTCTAGGTGCTAATAGCCAGAGATAGGAAAGGAGTTTAGGCTAAAAGAAGGAGTTACAGATAAGTCCTATAACTATTGAGTGAAAAGCCATGTTTTGAGGGCCTTCCTGAATGGGAGCAGTTTGGAGAAATGTTTTAGATGCGCAGGAAGGGTGTTCCACAATTTAGAGGTAGTGGTAATAAAACTTCTGCCTCCCCAGTTTGATAGCCGAAATCTAGGAACCTCAACGAGGTCGGCAGTGGAGGAGTGAAGGGTTCTAGAGGGGCCTTACCAGTGGAACCAGTGTTTTATGTACTTGGGTCCGGAGTTGTGCAAGGCCCTGAAAGCGATGCACAAGGCTTCAAAATCAATCTGTTTCTTCATAGTGAGACAGTGAAGGGAAACAAGTGCCTGTTTGGCAGACTGATGCCTGGGAATCCCTATCAAAAGTCAAGGAGCAGCATTCTGGAGAAACTGTAATTTACCAAGAAGTCCTTTCTGCAGACTGACAGAGGGCATTACAATAGTCTAATTTGGAAAGAATAAGAGCCGAGACCCACTGTTTTTTGGAGATCATTAGGTATAAATTGGAAGACTTTCCTGAGCATTTTTAGAGCATAGATGGTGGAGGAAGTAGTGGCGTTAACCTGGTGCTTAAAGGATACAGCCGTATCGAAGATTATTCCCAGATTTTTTGCTTTAGTGACAGTTTTGGGAGCATTAAATGTGGAGTGTCGTCACGCTCCACCTACCAGTCACACAGCAAAATAGAGAAATATTAAGAAGACTCCATTATTAACCTTTAACAAGTGGATTTTGAGTACAACATGGAGTGCATTCTATCACTTACATGGATATTCAATTCATAATTGCCCGTCGATCGTTTGCACCCAGCACGATAAAGCAGATTAAAAGACAAAAGAAAATAATATCACATGCAAGGCTGTTTTGTAACATCTTGTCCACAAGAGGGAGTCTACTTCGTTTTTTTTAGACCTATGAGAGATTTTTTAGGAATATAAGATCTGAAAACATCGTTAATTATTTATTATTGACATTCCAGACATGCAATTTTGTTAAATCATTGCATAATGTTGTAAACATAAATGTGCAAATTTCAAGTACATATAGCAATGTGTTAACATAGGGAACGCAGTGGTTTGTAGGACTTGTATTTTCCTGATGTTGGTTGTTTCAATTGGTAATTAGCGTCATGTGTAAGGTTGGAATTTAAGCAGGAAGTTTAGATAGAGCGGTCACGCTCGAGGTGGTTAAATTGGGATTGCTCTGCTTGAGTTGGTGGTTGTGCACTTTTACGGTGGCGTGAAGGGGAGTGAATGAGGTGGTTTTACTGCCAGGCACAGGGTCAACAATTCACAGGTACTAATTAATATTCTTTATTGCTTTTTGCAGTTATCACGTTGTGGGTGTTTATTTTGAGCACATTAGGTTTTATTTAGCTGCATGGGGAACACTTCTTTCATTATGTTTTATTTGATTGTGTATTCATGTTGTTTTGCACGGTAACAGTGGAGATATGGTTGGCACAGATTTGGATGAAATGGGTTTTTTGTGAGGCATGGGTGATACTTGTTGTGAATGATAAGCTTCTAAAATGCATGGATTGTAGTTTGCAGAATGAGTTAAGATATGTAGAGTTGATGTTTCATGTCCAATGTCGCAAAATACTAAATGGTGGTTTAACTTTGTAGTTACCCCTGACGAAGGGCTGTCCAGCCCGAAATGCATTGGGGTTATGCGAATAAGGCTGCCCTGGATGAACCGTGTATTCCTACATGCCATTGAAAAAGGCCTGGATAGGCATTTCTTTAGCATTTGAAGTAATTGGGAATCACAAAGCTCTTCATGTGAATGGAGAAAGCAATGAAACATTCATGAAATAAAAAGTGGAGTAAAACTGATTAAAATGGATTACTTAATTAATAATGGAGTCTTCTGATTATTTCTAGATTTTGCTGTGCAACTGGTAGGGGGAGCGTGACGACGCTCCACATTTCATGGAATCATATATTTGTGCTGTCGGACAGGGCACGAGGCAAGTCTGCACACAGAAAAACTTTGCCTTAAAGCAACCTTTCACAAGTGGAGTTTGAGTACAACATGGAGTGCATTCTATCACTTACATGGATATTCAGGTTTAGGAGCATGCCAAGTTTGTGGGGCCACCAACTAGGTGACCAAATAGAGGTGTTCGAGCCAAAAAGAACGAGCTCTGTTTTGCCAGAGTTCAATTTCAGGCAGTTCTCCAACATCCACCTGCTGACGTGTTGCTTACAGTTATGAAATCTGGCTGCTGTATACTGAATGTTTCTGGTCACTGACACGACGAGCTGGGTGTCATCTGCATAGGACACTATAGAAAATCCAAATGACTTAATGAGACTTGCCAGGGGAGTAACATATAAGTTAAAAAGGGTAGGGCTGAGCAAAGAACCTTGAGGAACACCACAGGGAAACCTAAAGGGAAGTGAAGCAAATTTGCCAAGTTCAACAGATTACTCTCTTTCCAGTAGGAAAGATTTCAAAAGTAAGAGAGCTAATCCTTTGATACCTAACAGGTTGAGACTGTCAATCAATAAGCTATGGTTGACCGTGTTGAAAGGTGCAGAAAGGTCTAATTGAGTGAATGCAGTGTTACCTCCTTTATCAACCGAACATCTGATCTCCTCAGAGGCAGTGATCAGAGTCAGCTCAGTGCTGTACTCACTCCTGAAACCATCCTGAGTCAGGTCCAGGTTTCAAATTGAGATGGACCATCCAGTCTCTGTCCTGGAGAAGATCTCTGAGGAGGTGAATCCCCTCCATCTTGAAATGGCGGTAAAGGGTCCAACTGTTGACGTCTTTCACATTGATGAACCTTGATGAATGGGAACCTATTCGTTGGGACCACAAAGCTGTTGCTGCAAAACCCAGAGGGATCGGGGTAGAAGTGGTAAATTGCTCCTTTCTGGAGGAGTTGGAGTATTTCATCCTGAATAAAGGACTGATCTTGAAGGGGGAAAAAGGAGGGGTTGTGGGGAGGGAGGGCTGAAGGGGCCTCCCAAAAAATTCCAGTTGGAAACCAGAGTCGGTCTCCAGAACACATGGATCCTGCACGATGTCCTTGTCGAATTTGTCTCCAAAGAGGAGGCCGTTAGCCTTTGGACCCGGTTCTGAAGTGGCTAGTTCAGCCAACCTGGGGTCTATGCAAATGAGCATGGACCTACGGTGCTCCACCGAGAGGGCGCAGTTAGTGTTTCCCAGCAGGCATAACGCCCGCTGGGCCCAGCCAGAATTTTACAAAGGTGCTCTGTCAAGTCGAGGACATTATCTTGAAAGGCCTTCCAAGACCTGTCGATCCCTTTCTTTGGGTCCTTAGATGAGCATTTGAGGAAAGTCGCTTGATTAGGATCCAATTCTGAGGTCTCCTTCACCCTATCTGGGGGGAACTTGGAGCGCAAACGGATGCAGAACCGGGCCCAAAAGCTAACAGCCTCCTCTTTGGAGACAAATTTGTCAAGGACATTGGAAAGTTTCTCCATATGTTCACAGCCCTTGACAAGGCGCAGTCCTCCCTGCAAAGGTGCTCCACAGCCAGCACCTTTTTGGACTGGCCGGTCATTACAGAGGGCTTTCGACCTTCTGTCCATATACACCAGGCCCTTCCAGAGCCTATCAAGGCAGAAACTGCTCCTATGGTGCTGAGTCGCGAACCACTTTCAACCCCTCCAGAGGCAGCAGAGGGTGCTCCTGATATGATAGTGGCTCTTTCCGAGGCCAAGTCAATTTCAACGCCGCTTCCAGCACCTCAGGTAAAACTCATTCCTCCTTCATCAGTAAAGTTGGGGGGCAGGACAAAAGATTTCCTTCCCATTATGCAGGATCCATGGGTTCTGGAGACTGTCTCTGGTTTCAAATTAGAATTTTTTGGGATGCCCCTTCAGCCCTCCCTCACCACAACCCCTCTTGGTCCCCATTTATTATACAATTAAAGTCACCTGCCCAGATGATATCGCAGCAATATAGGGGAAAACCTTTGCACTATGTCAGGAAAGAACTCTTCCTCATCTACATTAGGTGCGTACACATTTACCACAATTTTTAAGTCGTGTGAGTTAAGTGTTCCTGGCTCTATTGAATATCTTCCCTCTTCATTTACCACCAGGTCTTTCTAAAGAAATGGAACACCAAGCACAACCCAGGTCAACACCCCTCTGGCGTGTCTGGAATAAGTGGTTGCGTATAGTTGCCCTCTCCATTTCTTATGATCCTTGGGGACATTGTCCCCTTTTCGGTGTGTCTCCTGTAGCAACGCTACGCCAACTCCGTAGCGCCTGAGGTACGAGTGTTTCTGATGGCACTGTGTTGGATTGTTTAAGCCCCGGACATTCCAGATAACCAGTTTATATATGCCTGCCATGGTGTCAGCATTTCTGTTGCCCTCTGGAATCCGCAGAGACATATCACCCTCTGTCTGCCTACGATGATCAGTAAACCCTGCTATTGGACTGTGGACATCCAACTACAAAAAACTCACCCAACTCCCCTTACCCACCCCCGAGTAGCGTTATGTACCCCATTCAACCTCAACCTCCCTCCCCCCCCTCACTTAACACTTGAACTAAGCCCTCCCAAAAGGGACAGGGCAACAACGAACAATTTGGTTGTACCGCGGAGGAGCAGCCCCCCATCAGCAAGCACCCTGCCCCCCAGCATACGCAGTGGACTGGGATGCTCATATCCAGATAGTCCTTCATTGTGCCTCTTGTTGAGTGTGCATCATAAACAGAGGTGTTGAAACCTGCCTCAGACATGACCCATATTGCCCTCCTGGATAAAGTGGCAGCTGACACTGGGATAAATGGACTCCAAAATGAGATCAGGAGCTGATTTGCATGCAAAGGTCTGTATTCAGCAGAATGCACTAGCACCTGAAATGTATTCTGCAGCTCGAAAGGCTTGACACCTGCCATCAGTCCCAGAAATCCTCCATGTCACTAATCACAGATAGCCTTCAAACATAAATGAATGATGATTGCCCAGAAGGTTCGTGAGCAGGTCTGGAAAAACTGGTAATGGAACTGGGCAGTTGCACAAGAGTTCTCACAGGATCCGGAATCACACTTGTGACCTCTAAAAGGGTGCTTTTAGAAATAACTCTGCTGCTTGGCATGGCATGGCTTGGCGGCTGAACATGGCGGCTGCCTCTGAGTAGAGCTCCCGGGATCTGCGCCTTCTTGTTTCTCTATACCAGAGCTGGAGGCCCTAGATATCTACACCTGGGCGGTGGAACACATGGAGCTTCATGGGCAATGCACTGGGCTCATGGCTGATCGCAGAGCCCCACGATTCCCATTCGACTGCCGGAGTATGACAACACCATTTTACAGCGCCGCCTTGGCCCGGGCCTTGAAGGCGAGGCGGCTTTGGATTGCACATTGGGACAACTGATTCTGTGGCCCCTGAGTGAACATGGAGCCCTGCCCTACCTGGTCGAGTGCTACAGCATATGGTCACAATTTATGCAGCATCGCCTCAGGGCCCAGGCAGCCCCGGGTTATGGGCTGAGATGGTTGATCCTGTGCACACGCTGTGCTTATTCCCAGCTGCCTGACTTGTGGGGTTGGTCCTTATTTTAATACATATTGCCCCTTCCGATACAACAAACTGGAAGCCGCCCCCTGGATGTTGATTGCAGAGAACACAATGGCCACGCCGTCTATGCACGCTGGATCGGCTGCGGGGGGCAGTGGGGTAACCACGCCACATGCCTGGTTTCCAATGGGGACTTCCTGCTCAGTGCCTGCCTCGACACTCTGATGAATGACATTATCACTCCTGGAACACAAGGTACTGTGCACCAAATTTAAACACTTTCCTTAACATAGTCAGCCCCCCAATTGCAGCTCATCTGTGGAGGTTTTGGGGTATAGAGTAGACTTTTTAAGATGCATTCCCCACTTCACCACCCGGACTTAGCCTATATCTCGCTCCTATATTCTCTTTGTGTGTTTTTCCGCAGTTCTTTCCTTAGGGCAGCATGTACCCTGTGGTTGAACTTTCTGGACATTAGTCGGGTTCCTCGGCTGACTGTTTTTACTTTGAGCAGCTGTGCAGCCCTGCTGAGCTGTTAGTGCCGATATCGGCAAACCCCCCTCCCCGCTTAGCAGTAATTAGTCGCTGTGCACAAATAATCAGTCCACACAAATTTTGTTGGAAAACAGTTTGCTGCAGGTTTATTTCATACAAGGAGTATGCCAACATGGTGGGTTAACTTACGGGCGATCCAAGGGCAGGCAGCGGTGACTAACCTAAGCTGCCCTGCCCGCCTGATGAGCCAAACTGCACCATGGCCAACCCAATCGGTGCTACCATTTATGTGGGGATTATCCCCCTTAAATACCATGGACCACCAGTCCATAACTTTACTCACGCCTTTTTAGGGGAGGAGCGTGGCATGGCAAGCCCCTGGTTGCTCAGGCTTACAACTGCCCGAAGGACTAGCGGGGTGCCGACGTTTTTCAACCAGGGTCCTGCCGTAAAGACTCCTGGGATTTTGGCATAAGGCACCCCTATTTTGCTCCTGAAAGGCTACCCCTATGTACCAATCAGCCTCCGGATCGCCCTGTAACTCCGCCTGCAACAAAAAAGTATACATTAATACATTCAATTCCTTTGCCAGCCATCCCGCCGGCACGCAGGGTTAGCGGTTGTGAGGGTGACAGCGTGTCCAGCGGGGAACAAAGAGGATGGCCAGTGGGTGGGGGCAGGTATAAGTACTTGTCCCTAGCCCTCTGTGCACCGGATATGCCGCCGCAGAGACGCCAGGCAAAGGAGGGACTCCCAAAGGAGGGGGTCCCAGTGACAGGGCGCGGGGATGTGCCTAATGCGGCACTAAGGGGGCCGCCGTCTTACAGGGCCCACTGCGTGCGCCCGCATATCCTGGCTTGTGGCTCCTTCATCAAGGATTTTTCCCCTGTCATTATATCCTGTGCATCAAGCATAGGAGACACCTACTGGCTTCTTCATCTCCGTAACAGACTCTTCTTCTGACTTTCTGGGCTGCACTTGCCCCCTCCGTTGTTGCTCTCCAGGTGGTAATTCCTGACTTACAAGGCTGCGTGTAGCAGGTCTCTGCTTCTAGTCTCCGACTGTCTTTCGCTGTTGATCATCATATCTCACTCACTGTTAAGCCACAATCTTGGGCGTTATCTCTGACTGCACAAGAAGCCTACAATTGATCATACCCCCTTCACCTCAGAATGGGGAGAGTAGGGGTGCTTGCAAGATTATTCTAGACGCATACCTGCAAACCAGAACAAAAATCTTACTGTGTGAGGACGGGGCGGGGCCTCGTGCTGAGAAGTGCCTAAGAGGCACTTTTGAACCCAATCTCCTTCCTTCAAAAAAATAAATAGCTTGCTGAGGCTGGTGTCGCTCTCCTGGGGTGTTTTCACACCCCTTAATATACGTCAGCTGTTCAAAGCCTTGAAAACGAGATGGAAAACCACTATTTACAGTGGTTTTCAGCTTGTTTTCCATGCCACTGTGTGATATTAGCTTCTCACTGGGAGACCGTGTGATGGGAGCCGATATCGAGCGTCACACGGTGGCACCATGTGAGTTGACAGTTATGCAGACGGTGCACCACAAAATCCAGCAATGTCTTCTGATACTGGAGGCAGGGTGTCACCTGTCATGTTGAGTTCATCTGGAGGCCTGAAAGACCACTCTGATAAGTTGGACCACATTCTTGCAGTGATTGAGGCGTTCCAGTCAACCCTGGAGGCTAAGGTTGATGCTTTGATCTCTGATTTTTTTTCTTGCTCAGGAAAAACCAGCGTAAAGTTTCTGGAACGGTTTCCACAAACACCATGACCATTAAGGGGCTTACGCCTCACATTGATGATGTGGCCCAACAATCTCGAACACTCACCACTGGTCAGGGCTGGCTTTAGGGTGGTGAGACCAGTGCGGCCGCACTGGGTGCTAACATGACCTGGGTGCTCACCTCAAGGGGGGCTGTGTTTAGCAATAACGTAGGATTTAATAGGCACCTGCTGCAGAGTACCTTGTACGTCCAGCTTTCAGGCAGCAATACAAATGTCAAGAGCACTCTTGTGATTAATGTTCTTGCTTGAGAGAGCGATCAGAGTTTTGTCTAGTGGCAGTTTTGACTAGCCATAAAGTAGTGCAGAGGGTTAATAAGCCTGCTGCAAAGAGCACATCTGTATTTTATGTGCATATTGAGTGGATTAGTAAAGCCAACCTTTACCATAAAAATTAAATGTATGTGAGAGAGGGACTATGGCGAGATGTGGGGCACTTTTGCCGGGTAGTAGTGAGGGAATCTGAGGAGGAGGTCATGTGGAGGGGTGTGCAAAACAAATGTTGCACTAGGTGCCACCAGCGCTAAAGCCGGCCCTGCCCACTCAGATGTGTACGATGGAGGCCCGGTTCGACAACACAGAAAGTCACTCACACCAGAATAATCTTCAGCCTGCCAGAGGGTCTTGAAGGCACTGATTGACCAGCTTTGAAGACTGGCTCGAGTCTGCTTTAGCGGTGTACCCCCTTTCCACATTCTTGTGGCAGAACGGGATCACGGAGTCCCATGGCTCCGGCCGCAGCCAGGATCATCACTGCAGCCAATAGTGGCTAAATTCTCAATTTCTGAGATCAAGATTCTATCCTGACTGCAGCATAGCAGAAAGAGGATATCAGAGTTGAAAATTCAAGGGTTATGTTGTTCCAGGATTGTACACTGGCTGTTCGGTGTAAACATTAATCATTTTTACAGGTGAAGTGCAAGCTCCAATCCTTAGGGTTGAAGTATGCACTTTTGTTCCCTGCCATGCTAAGGATTTCTGATGGGCAAAACTCACTGCTTAACAGTTCCTACTGCAGTATGGCACCCATACTCACCCCTACCCTCCTCACACTGATGGAAGTGTCATCTGGCGGCCGCCCTGTGGGTGGTATGCTGGACCTCTCCTCCTGACTACCTTGTGCATCAGCGTTTTTCATGTTTCTGGTGCACCTGGTTCATGCCCCCCTTAAATTTGCTTGTTCCTGAGTCAGGAGGACTGCCTTTTGGTCTGGAAGCTAGCTATCTAATGGGACAGATACATTTGGGATCCTGTCCCTACTGGAGGGACTGGTTCAGTACTCCACCTGTTGTTGGGATTAATTATTCTCCCAACAGCTGTCTATATTCCTTTATCCTATTATTTTATAGTGCTACTATGCTAAGCTCCGTGACATTCTCAACACCTTGTTCAAACATGCTTATTTCCTCTTGTTAATCCTTTTTCGCTACATCATATAAGCTGAGAACATGGAACGTTAAGGGTATGAACTCTGTTCAGAAGCTGTATAAAATATACTCAACATTACTATGCTGGAATACCCCTTTGTCTTTCTGCAAGAGACAGATTTAATTCATGCAGCGTTGCAGCATAAATGGCATGGGCAAATCTATGGTACAGGTTGTTACGCATACACTAGTGGGACCTTGCTTTGGATTAAGACTGCTGTCCCTTTTGAAATGGACACTACGTGTATTGATGACGATGGGCGCTATGTTTTATTCAAGGGCAAACTGGATGACTCTCCAGTGGCCCTAGGAGCACTGTATGCCCCTAACACCACTGACCAAGCCAGACAATGGACTAAAGCCTTCACCGGTCTGTCAGATGGGACACTTATTCTTTTGATTTTTAGAGAGTGATATTAACTGTGTTCTAGATTTGTAACTTGGTGGCACCCTCCCTCCTCTTCTCTGCTGCCAAGGTGTTCACTGGCTTGAACACCAGGATTTGAGGGGATATCTGGCAACTACACTTTCCTGTTTGTCAGGAATATTCTTTTCACTCTCCCACGTACAAGATGCACTGTAACTTGGATAGGTTCATATGCTCATCTGCCCTTCATACACATGTCTCCTCTATCTCTTATTCCCACAAGACACTTTTCAATCACATAGTTACAAAGTCTTCATTAGACTTCCTTAACCCTACTCTGTGTTCTTCTAAAATGACACCCTTATGCTCCTTCAGCAGACTCGGGCCTAGGTACTCTTTTTGCTTCTCCTACAAAGCTATATAAATGTCTCTAACAAATGCACAGTTCAAATTAACTGATAATCCCATCCAGAATGAAATGGCTCAGTCTGTTTGATGGTAAAGATAATTCAAAATGCAATTTGAACAGAATGTTTAGTTTAAGGAGGTTCAGTTGGATCTGCACCGTTAATCCAAAATCCCCAGAATTCTCTCTCTCTCTATCATTGGCAACAAAGTATGTCCATTAGGGGGATGGGTACCTCCAACAGGGCACTCTGGCTCTTTTCAATCTCCTAAGTGTAAGCCCTTTGCCTTCTTAGTTGCTCAAATCAGAATCCTCAGTATCCTCCGGAATGGGTTGGAGCTCACATTCATCTGGCGGATTCGTCTCCCTCTCTCTTGCTTTCTTGGCCTATGTTCTCCAGCTGCCACTCACATCTCTACAGCACTAGGCCCTTCAACAGGGTCTGGATCTGGCTCAGTTACCACCACAGAAAAAGCCTCTCCGGATTCAGCTCCACCTGTAGACTCCTCAAATCCCCCTCAGGCCGAACAAGTGCTGTTTCCGATTCTTGCTGTCCACCTACTGCTTGACTGGCCTGCTCCCGTGGTCTCCCATTCACCACTGCCACTTCTAGGAGAGGTGCTGTTACATTATCAAGGGGACATGGAACTCTGCGAGTGTGAGCAGCATGCATCCAGTTGGGGAGACCACCGCGTTTCACAGCAGATGTGACTAGGATCACCTGGTAAGGGCCACGCCAGCGTGGTTCAAACAACTCCTCCTCACGTTTCTTCACCAAGACCCAGTCGCCAGGACTGAGGTCATGGCGCTGCTCCTGATGAGGCGGGCTGTGGCTGCTTCAACCTGGTGAGACACAGAAAGCACTACATCAGCCCATCCTTTGCAGTAATCAAGAATCATGTCATCAGTAATGTTCGCAAGCACAATGGCAGGTACAGCTGGCAGTCTCATTGCTCTGTCCATGATAATTTCATGGAGGGACAATCCTGTCCTCCTATTAGGAATGCTGTGAAGACTCATCAATACAAGATGCAAAGCATCAGGCCACTTCATGGACATGAAAGCACACACTTTTGCTAGTCTAGATTTCAACGTGCTATTTATTTGCTCTACCAGAGCCAAAGCCTCAGGTCGATAGCTATAATGTAGTCTATGTTTCACTTGTAAAGCTGCACACAACATTCTCAGAATCTCATTGTTGAAGTGTGTACCTCAGTCTGACTCTAGAGAAGTCGGGAACCCGAAACAAGTTCTTAACTCCCTCAATAACAGTTTCCCTACTGTGAGACTGTCATTTCACCTGGTCGGGTAAGCTTCAACCTATCGTGAGAAGATACACACAATAACCAGGGTATACCTTAGCCCGTTGTACACAGGCCTCTCAAGAAAATTCAACTGCATCCTGTTGAATGGACCACCTGATCTCCCTACGTGGCTCAATGTTACTGTGGTTCTCTTTCCTACATTCATCTGTTGACATACAACACATCCATAACACAATGCTTCAGCCATCAATTCGAATCGGGGGTAAACCAAGTCTGTCTAAACAGTTGAACCATGGCATCCCTCACTACATGAGCAGGACTATGATAATGCCTAACCATTGGTGCCAAAGAACTATTTGGCAACACAGGTCTTCCATCTCCTGAAACCCAAATGTCATCATCTCTTTTGACACAACGTGCTCTAACCCTACTTTGTTGTTCTGCCTCTGACACCTCTTCCTGAAGCCTCTTTATCTCCTCCCATGTATCAGCAATTGTTAACAAATGATTGTAATTGGTCTCATCTGTTCCCTTACTCGTATACTCCCCATTAAAGGTACAAACATTATGGGCACAATACTTTGCGACCTCTTCAGCATACCTGTTGCCCACTGTTACATAGTCCTCTCCACTGCGGTGTGCAGAGCATTTTACAACCACAACTTGGGCAGGCATTTGCAAAGTCTCAAGAAATTTCCTCACTTGCTCACCATTTCTTATTGGGAACCCTGAAGAGGTCATGAATCCCTTATTGGACCATAACTGTCCGAAGTCATGCACAACAGCAAAGCCATACTGGCTATCAGTGAAAATTACCTTCAGCTGGTCTGAAACACAGCAGGCTCTGGTAAAAGCAATCAATTCAGCCACATGTGCGGAGAATACTCCTTGAAGCCAGGAATCGTCAACTACTCCTGAAACTGTACAAGCTGCATAGGCAGCTCTCAAATTTCCTCCATGGTCCCGCAAACACGAGCCATCCACAAACAGTACAAACTCAGATTCAGGTAGTGGCTCATCTTGTATGTCTGGTCTTGGCATGGTACAGTGACATCGAGACAGTCATGCTCCACAACACCATCATCACTGTCATTGTCGAGAAGGTGCAATAAAGTAGCAGGATTCAAAGCAGCACAGCGCTTCAGTGTGACATTTTCTGCCGCAAGTATGATTTGCTCATACTTAGTGAGGTGGCTGTTTGTTAGGTGCTGTGTACGCATTCTGGTTAACAATATTTCAATGGAGTGGGGAACAAAGACAGTCAATGGATGACCCATCACAATGTTTTCACACCTCTCTATGCTGACACCTGTTGCTGCAATGGATTTAAGACATCAGGGCAGCGCTGCAGCTACCATGTCAGAGGTAGCAGAGAAATACGCGAAAGGTCTTTGAGCACCTCCATGCATTTGTACAAGCACTGAGAGAGCGCTTCCCTCTCTCTGACTGCAGAAGAGCGCAAATTATTTATTGTAATCAGGCATTCCCTGTGCTGGGGCATGACAGAGACATTCTCTCAGCTCTTGGAAGGCAACCAAGCAATCGTTATCCCAGGGTACTGGATCTGACACATACTTGTGTGTCACCCTCTGTAAAGGCTTAGCCACTAGGGAAAAGTTAGGTGTCCACTAGCGACAGTAGCCTACCATTCCCAAAAACATCCTGACCTCGACTGTATTGTTGGCGGATTCATTTGCAGAATCGCCAAGATTCTTTCCTGTGACACCTTCATTGTTCCTTTCTCAATGTGATGTCCGAGATACAGAACTTCTTTTAAACAGTACTGCAACTTATTTAGGTACACTTCATATCCATTCTCAGCCGGGTGGTTCAACAGTGCAATAGTATCAATCCTACAAGCTTCTTGTGTATTTGACGCAACCAACAGATCGTCAATGTATTGCACCAGGACGGAGTTACAAGGCATGATCAGCGACTCCAGATTCTTTTTAAGGATCTGGTTGAATATGGACGACTCACGGTATAACCTTGTGGGACTCGGCACCATGCGAAAACATGGTTGCCGAACCGAAATGCCAAGAGGAACTTACTGTGCTCATGCAAGGGTTTGGAGAAAAAGGCCTGGCAAAGGTCACTGAGAGACAGTGAACCACTCAGCTTCACATGGAATCTGAAATAAAATCACAGCTGGGTTTCGGTACCATGAGACAATGGGGAACTACAATAGTGTTTATCTTTCAGAGATCCTGAACTATGCGGTACACACCGCTAGGCTTCTATAACCCCATGATGGGTGAGTTACATGGACTCCCATAACCTCCTTTAATATGCCTTGTTTGATTATTGACTCAATCATTGGAGTAATCTCAGCAATAGTTTTAGGAGTCAGATTATATTGTGGGGTTCTCGGGTACTAAGCATTGGACTTTATTTGTATACAGACAGGCTCAACTCCTTTGGTGAGTCCAATGTCCTTTCCTGGAAATCCCAAACATCCGTCTTCACCGTGTCTTTGAGATCTAGAGGTAACCCTTCACTTGTCATCATAGGAAACAGGTCAATTATTGAACTCTGGCTGGCCAATTTAAGAGTGACGTCCTCATCATGAGCTTGGAACTCCTCACCCTTTGGTTTTCAATAAATGGTACAATTCAACCAGGAGCGGCCCGTGCAGGTAAGAGCGGTGGGTTGGAGTGGAGGGGGATTCGACAGACGACGCAGAGGAAAAATTAAATAAATAATTGATTTTCCCTCATGGTCGTCTGTCGAATCCCCGCCACCCCGCTCCACCCCTCTTACCTGCATGGGCCGCTCCTGAATTCAATTTGCACAACAAATTTCATCCCAACAGACTCACAGGACTCGAATCACATACCAGAAATTGGTGATTCTCCTCGAATGACCCTATCTTTACCGGTGCTTCCTCTATTATGGGGCTTGTCATTTGCTTATTTGCAACTCCTACAACTTGGATTCTCTTTCCCGAGAGGGGTAGGTTTGGAATTTCCACTGTTCTAACAGTAGAGTGGGTAGCCCCAATGCCGATCAAAAATGACACGGGGTGGGCATTTATCTCACCAGCTACAAATGGACAACTCTGGGTTACCTCAAAGACTGTGCCAAGCAAACAATCTACTTCCCCCTCTCAGGCACCATCTGGCAGACTGATGGGAGCCATAGTTCTTGAATGTATTAAACACAGGATACTGTTGGAATGGGCTATTGTTCTGGAAATCATTCTGATTCATATTTGGATCTTGGTTAGAATTGAATCTGGGGCCATTCGCATTTTGCTTGGCATCGTGTCGGGTAACCCCACAAGTTTACCTGTTTCTTGCGGAGAGTTCTCGCAGAGATGACATGAGCTATCACCCTAGTACCCACCTTACCCCAGTCGAGCCTTGAAAACGATCTAGGATAAAGATGGGAGCGGGGAGGAAAGCTGGGATTGCAGGAGTGTGTCCGGAAGACCTGTAGAGGACGTCCTCCAGTTCGGATTAACTGTGGACACCAACTGCATAGAGAAACAAGGAGACACCTATTACTATCAGCCCAAAACAACCTCTTCCACTCACTACCATATACTCATGCGGAAAACAGCAGTCACCTCATAATTGGACATCATTTGTTCTGAAATCCTCAAGGTAAGACAGAATGGCGCTCCTGCGCAAGCACACCAAGGTAACTAACGCTTCAGAGCGAGGCACACCAAAAGAAATCAGCGCTCCTGCGCAGATGACCCACAAAGAAATCAGCGCTCCTGCGCAATGTATCCCAAGGAACGAAACTCTCCTGCGTGGTGAAAATTAGAACCCAAAATTTAGCGCTCCAGCGCGGTCTGGTTCTAATCGTTAAGTACAAAACAAAATAACAAAATAACTAACAAGCGCTCCAGCGCGGTCTGGTTCTAATCGTTAGGCACAAAACAAAATAACAAAATAACTAACAAGCGCTCCAGCGCGGTCTGGTTCTAAATGGAAAACACTAACGAAATAACAAAATAACTAACAAGCGCTCCAGCGCGTTGAGGCAGAAGGTAGCATATCCTAAATGTCACGAGAGAAAAACAAGAAGAACGGCAGCGCTCCTGCGCAGCTCCGAAATACCTGCGAAGGTGTCTGTCCAGGTACAGGCGTTAATACGAAGCGCCGATCCGAGGGGAATCACTGTTTTTAAGTGGCTTCCCCGGAAACGCTGAGTGACGTGGCGGTGGTTTCAGCAAGGAAGGCTGAACCGCCAACCGCCAGTAACCCGGAAGTGAGGGAAAACGTTCCGCACGAGTGAAGGTACAAACGAGCACACAAACATACCTGGTGATCGGGGAGAGGGAAACTACCGAAACATGACAGCACCCCCGCCCAAAACAGACCCCCACCCGCAACAGTAGCCTCACAAAGGGGTGGCAGGGCGAGGACTAAGAGGGTGACTGACATGGAAGACACGAACCAACCGGGAAGCATGGCGTACATGAGACAGGGGTTCCCAGGACCGCTCCTCTGGACCGTACCCTTTCCAATCTACTAGATAAAAAGCCTCCCCCTGGTACGACGGGAACCCAGTATAGCCCTGACCTCGTACTCAATGTGATCATCTCTAAGGACTGGGGAAGGAGGGGCCAACACAGTGCACTCAGGGTGAACAGCACGCAGAAGGGAGACATGGAAAACAGGGTGTATTTTCATCTGCGGAGGTAACAAGAGTTTCATGGACACACGGTTGATCACTTTGTCAATGACATAGGGTCCTACAAAACGGGGCAACAGTTTCTTGGGGCCGTGCACGTTAAGGTTACGGATAGAAAGCCACACCTTATCTCCTTTTTTATATGCGGGCTCCGTCTTCCGGTGATCATCTGCGTACTGTTTGTAGGTTTCTTTTGCCCTGGCCAGCTCAAATCGAGCCTGTTGCCAGAGAGTGCAGAGCTTGGCATGGTATGCCTGAACCGTGGGCAAGGGATTGTTCTGTGGTTCTTCCCATGGCATAGTTCTAGGATGTTTGCCCTGTAGGCAAAAAGGGGGACATTCCGATGGCGGAATGCATGTTGTTGTTATACGCGAATTCCACCATCCATAGCACCTCTGCCCATTCCTTTTCAACTGTTAGAAGCAAACAACGGAGGTACTGCTCCATGGTGTGGTTCGTCCTCTCGGCTTGACCGTCAGTCTGAGGATGGTATGCCGATGACAAGCGAACGTCCATGCCCATGGCAGTGCATACCTCATTCCAGAAACGAGACACGAACTGCGAACCCCGATCTGTTATGACCACAGACGGTATGCCATGCAGACGAACCACATTCTGCAGGAATACCACTGCCAGTTCAGCTGCCGAGGGCAATTTCTTCAGGGGCACGAAATGAGCCATCTTCGTGAGGTGGTCTACTATGGTCAAAATAGTGGTGTAACCAGATGCGGTGGCTGGTAATTCCACGACAAAGTCCATGGAGATGGTGTGCCAAGGGTGAGGAGGAACAGGAATGGGGTGTAACAACCCAACGGATGGTCCCGACAAGTTCTTTCCTTGGGCGCACACAGTACAACGAGCGATATGGGACCTGGTGTCTGTTTCCATCGTGGGCCACCAGAAATGCCTCTGCAACAGTTCCATGGTTTTGTGATAGCCTGGATGGTTGGACAATACATGGTTGTGACACGTAAACAGGGCCTGTTGTTGGTGGGCTACCAAAGGAAGGTAGTATTTGTCGTCCTTGTACAAGAACCCGTTCTGTGTGGTTACACCCGTGTGGTTCTCTACCAAGGATGTCTGATCAGTCTGTTTCATGTCGTCATGAAGCTGGGAAAGAAAATCAGACGTTAGAACCACACCCTGGAAGCAGTGTTCGGGAATGATGGGCAACGGCTTGGTGACTGACACAATGTCATCGGTGTCTTCTAGACGGAATAACGCATCAGCCTTGGCGTTCTCCTTCCCTGGGCGGTACGTAATGCGGAAATCGTACTCATTAAAAAACAGAGTCCATCGTAGTTGTCTGGAAGTGAGGGCACGGGCTGAGCGAAGGAATTGTAGATTCCTGTGGTCCGTATAAATAGTTACGGGATGTCTGGCGTCTTTTAGGTAGTGGCGCCATTCTTCGAACGCTGTCTTGATGGCCAGGAGTTCTCGGTCTGAAATGGAGTAGTTGCGTTCGGCAGCTTGGAGTTTCCTGGAATAGAACGCCACAGGGTGTAGGAGACCTGTTTCGGTGTTCCTTTGAGATAACACACCTCCCAGAGCGTTTTGTGAGGCATCAGCTTCCACGACAAACGGTTGTTCGGAGTCGGGGTGTCGAAGGATGGGAGCTGTAGTGAATTTGTTTTTCAGCTCCTGAAAAGCGTGTTCGGCTTCTGTATCCCAGCAGTAACGGACCCCCTTGCGCAGTAAACGAGTAATGGGAGTGACGATCCTGGAGAAACCTGTGATGAAGCGACGATAGTAATTAGAAAAACCCAGAAACCTCTGGACGTGTTTCACTGTGGTAGGAGATGGCCATTTCAGGATAGCTTCTACCTTTTTGTTGTCCATTTGGATTCCGGTCGGAGTGATTACATGTCCCAGGAACTCGACAGTCGTAGTATGAAAGATGCTTTTCTCCAGTTTGACGTACAAACCATGTCGTCCTAGTTGTAGGAGGACGGCGCGTACGTGTTGGACGTGGTCTGACAAGGACTGTGAAAATATCAGTATATCATCGATATATACAATACAAAATATATCAATGAAGTCCCTCAACACCTCGTCGATGAAAAACTGGAACGCCGCTGGGGCGTTGCAGAGCCCGAAAGGCATGACTTGGTATTCGAAAAGGCCGAATTTGGTCCGAAATGCTGTTTTCCATTCGTCACCCTTCCGGACTCTGACTAGATGGTATGCTCCCCGAAGGTCCAGTTTGGTGAAGATGGAGGCGTTCTTCATTTGATCCAACAGGTTGGAAATCAGAGGCAATGGGTACCTATTCTTTATAGTGATGGCGTTCATAGCCCTAAAGTCAATACATGTCCTGAGATCCCCCTCTTTCTTGGCCACGAAGAAAGAGGAGAGGATACTGGGGACCTAGAATGGCGTATAAACCCATTGCCTAGGTATTCATCCAGGTAGGAGCGGAGGTGTTCATTCTCCTTGTTAGTGAGAGAGTAAATCCGGCTACAAGGAAGCGTGGAACCAGGAATCAGATCAATCCTGCAGTCGAACGAACGGTGAGGAGGAAGGGTGTTGGCTCCTTTTTGTCGAACACTGCTGCCAGGTCAATGTATGCTTCTGGTACGTTTTCCAGTGTTGTCATGCCCATTCCTGTCACGGGTAGAGCGTGGGCCTGTACGGCACGCACGCCGGAGGAGTCGGTCAGTTTATAACAGGAAGAATGGCAACAGGCTGAGTCCAATGCTAGGGTCCCGGATGTCCAGTCAATCCGAGGGTTATGCCTCACTAGCCACGGAAGTCCCAAAATAACTCGAAACTGGGGTGCATCTATTATATCGAAGGCAATGGTTTCCGTATGTTTGTTTTCAAAGGTCATAACCAAATCTTCAGTTTGGTACCGGATAAGACCGGAGGTAAGATCCGTACCGTCCACTGCCTTCACTGCCTCAGGGGTCTTCTTTGGTACCGTGGCCATTCCCATATCCTTCATATACTGGGTGTCGATAAAGTTACCGGTGGCTCCAGAATCAAGAAGGGCTGTAACGTGCCATACCTGGTCGGTCCATGATCGGAGGTCCACCTTAACACCCAGGTGGTGGTTGCCACTAAAACAGGCAGGGGTCGTAGTCTTGTTGGACGAAGAACCCAGTAGCTGGACCCCACTACCTACTGGGTTTCTTCGTTTCCCGCTTTGTCGACTTTAGATACAGGTAGAGCGTACGGTCTTCTTCCTCTGGCTCGGGTGGGCTTGACTGGGCATTCCCTGACAAAATGCCCGTTTTTACCGCAGTACAGGCACTGGTTTAGTTTTCTTCTTTTCTCTCTTTCCTCATTGGAGAGAGGTCCCCTTATCCCCCTATTTGCATCGGTTCTGGCGCGTCACTAGGTGGAGCCGCCTCGTCCTTCGTTTTGTCCTTGAAGGACAGGAATCGGTTGTCGCCTCCTTTGAGTCTCTCACTCTTTCGCTCCTGGATCCTGTAGTTTACCTTAACCACTAGGTCGATGAAAGGGCCTATTTCGTCAGGGGGATCAGGCATCTGGGATATCAAATCCTTCAATTCGTCGCGTAAACCCCTGTAAAACACGGATATTTTCTTAGTCTCTGGCCAACGGGCTTCAATGACGAGTCTACTGAAGGTTGTGATGTAATGGAGCAGTTCAGTATTGCCTTGTTTCAGATTGAGTAGTTCGTTGTCTGCGGCTTGAACAAAGGTGTGACGGGCGAACATCCGTCGTAGTGTTTCCTTGAAAACCGGCAAGTTATAAAGCATGGGGTCGTCATTTTCCACTAGGGAGATGGACCATTGGGCGGCGTCGCCACCCATGTAGGATAGGATGAAGGCGATCTTGGATGCGTCATCCGGAAAGGCTGTTGCTCTGGCCATGAAATGTAAGTGGCACTGATGAAGAAAGACACTGTACTTGGCGCTGTCGCCATAGAAACGTTCAGGAGGAGCTAATTGCACGGGATGGGGAGCTATCACGTGTATGGCGTTCTCTTGTTGCGTAGTAGAGGAGGAACCCTCAAAGGTGAACAGCGGTGGCCGTAGCAACCCTTCTTGCCGAACCCTAGAAGAGGGAGAAGGACCCCAGGGACCTGAAACCCCGGCCGCCAACTGACCCTGTAGGGCCGTCATGTCTTGGCGTAAGCTGAGGTTCTCTGTTTGTATAGTAGCAAGCATAGCTGCTATATCCTGTAGTGTGACCTCGGTCATGTCGTCCGGGCGAGTGGTTAAACTTGGGCTTCGTATTCTGTCGGGTAACCCCACAAGTTTACCTGTTTCTTGCGGAGAGTTCTCGCAGAGATGACATGAGCTATCACCCTAGTACCCACCTTACCCCAGTCGAGCCTTGAAAACGATCTAGGATAAAGATGGGAGCGGGGAGGAAAGCTGGGATTGCAGGAGTGTGTCCGGAAGACCTGTAGAGGACGTCCTCCAGTTCGGATTAACTGTGGACACCAACTGCATAGAGAAACAAGGAGACACCTATTACTATCAGCCCAAAACAACCTCTTCCACTCACTACCATATACTCATGCGGAAAACAGCAGTCACCTCATAATTGGACATCATTTGTTCTGAAATCCTCAAGGTAAGACAGAATGGCGCTCCTGCGCAAGCACACCAAGGTAACTAACGCTTCAGAGCGAGGCACACCAAAAAGAAATCAGCGCTCCTGCGCAGATGACCCACAAAGAAATCAGCGCTCCTGCGCAATGTATCCCAAGGAACGAAACTCTCCTGCGTGGTGAAAATTAGAACCCAAAATTTAGCGCTCCAGCGCGGTCTGGTTCTAATCGTTAAGTACAAAACAAAATAACAAAATAACTAACAAGCGCTCCAGCGCGGTCTGGTTCTAATCGTTAGGCACAAAACAAAATAACAAAATAACTAACAAGCGCTCCAGCGCGGTCTGGTTCTAAATGGAAAACACTAACGAAATAACAAAATAACTAACAAGCGCTCCAGCGCGTTGAGGCAGAAGGTAGCATATCCTAAATGTCACGAGAGAAAAAACAAGAAGAACGGCAGCGCTCCTGCGCAGCTCCGAAATACCTGCGAAGGTGTCTGTCCAGGTACAGGCGTTAATACGAAGCGCCGATCCGAGGGGAATCACTGTTTTTAAGTGGCTTCCCCCGGAAACGCTGAGTGACGTGGCGGTGGTTTCAGCAAGGAAGGCTGAACCGCCAACCGCCAGTAACCCGGAAGTGAGGGAAAACGTTCCGCACGAGTGAAGGTACAAACGAGCACACAAACATACCTGGTGATCGGGGGAGAGGGAAACTACCGAAACATGACACATCGGGGGTTGTGGAACTTGCATCACTGGAGCTTGAGGCACATTAAAATTCAGCACTCTCAGTATCTGCACATTCTGTGACTGCACAGGGTTATTTTTTGGGGGCTGTGCAAATCCTGAATTCTGAACTTGATTAGCAGGATTAAGACGACATTCCTGCTTCCAATGCCCCAACGTACTGCAATAGTGACATGGGTTACTTTTTTTCAAAGTAGCTACATCAGTCCCAGTACTCGGATCTATCGAAACACAATGACCTCTACCTTGTGGGAGGAATCCACCTCCACCTTGCATCACGGGAGCTCCCTGCTGATACACTCCTTGCATAGAAACAACATATCCTACAAAAGGCTGATTCTGACTGCCTCTCTGAGCAGCTTTTATTTGTGCAACTATCAATTTCTCTTTCAATTTCTTTTGCTTCATTTCTATTTCATCATTACAATACTTTGAATACCTCAGGATCTCATCAACCGACTTATTCTGCCAACAAATCAAATGCTGTGGAATCATCATGCTAATTTCAGGTCTCAATCCTGTCACGAACCTTGACACGAAATGTCCCATATCTTTGGGCTCAAGAGTTTCTATTCCACTGTACTGCTTAAATGCCTGCAACAATCTCCCATAATAGGCATAAATTGACTCTTTGGGTTCTTGGGTGGTCCTGTCCATCTTGACCCAATCAATGTCTTTGGGCGATACCTTTGATTTCAGAAATTTCATCACCTGCTGATACTTTTTCATTACAAAGGGCAACAGATCTTTAGTCACTGGATTTCTCATCGGCTCCTTCTCGGGCCATTCTGTAGCTGTTTTACATTCTGCCCACAAATCACTTGGGACCACAATATTGAACAAAGTATTCAGATCAACCCACAACCTGCTTGTACCACACCACTGGTCTTTCTCTCAATTTGGGAAAATCATTTGTGAATGACCCAAGATCACTTCTACTCCAAGGCACATGAACGTAACCTCTGCTGGGCACTTCCCTCAAGTGGAAATCTGAATCACCTGCACCCTCTTCTATAGAAGGAGGCGGTTATCCCTTAGGGACTTTCTTTTTGCCCATTTATCTTCCCATTTATCTAGTTCTCTCCATTTTTGAATGTTCTGAATCAATTCTCTAATCTGTATTCTCATTCCTGATGTTCTCATGCAGGTTATGTCCTCCTCATTAAAACATACGCTGTAGCTCTTCTGTAATGATTTCTGTCCTATTCAAACCTACCTCATATTTCTGTGCTAACTCAGATAATTGGTCATAAACATGTCTTGCAAGTCTGGTAACATCCTTACACATAAACGCAAGTTCATTTTCTTGGTGGAAATCTAATTGAGCCAATTCAAGATTTCCGCTAATCATTTCGTCCAATTCTAACTTTAATTTAGCCACTATTTTGCACTACAGGGGCATTAGATACTGTCCCTTCTCTGGGGGTGCTATGGTTAGCATTTAGGGGTGGCTCCCAAACAGATGTACCAAGATTTGGCGGTCTCTAGAATGAACCTATGTGGCCAAATTCTGTCTGACTCGTAGTCAAATCAGCACTCGCAGCACAAGGAGAACTTGCGTTGGTTGGGATCAGAGGAACAAATCCTCCCATATCCGGACTCATAGGAGTATTACCTGGGGCACTTAGCCCAGTAGGGACAGTCAAATTATGTGTTGTATTTCCTGTCGAACCGGGTTTATATATAAGAACCACAGGACCAATATTGACTGGAACAGTGAGAGCATCTGGAGCATTAAGGGTTGTGGAGTTAACAGGGGCACAAATCCCTGAACTCTCTCCCATCGGGTTGTAGTTCACGCTTACTGGAGTGCCTCCCATCAAATTAGAATTTATGTTTACTGGTGCGGTAGCCACTCCAAGGTCAACACCGGTGCCAGTTCCTCCCTCCACTCAGGTCTCATTATACGGAGGTGGGCGCTCTGACAACAATGCATCCAAGAGACTATCGCTAGAATCTCTACCATTGACCTCACTCCTATAGTCTAGCTTCTTTGGCTTTTCCTCTTTCCCTTTCCTTCTCTTCTCCTTCCCTTTCTCACATTCTCCGCTTGTTAAAGCAGGGTATAATTTGACTCCCTCTATCATGTCAGTTCCCCATTTCTTCTGTTCTGCATCCCACCTAGCATCAGCTTACGCACTTACGCACTGCCTTTCGGGCTCTTCCCTGATACTTTTCTTTTTCCCTGGCATGAGCCGCATGCTCCCAAGCAGTAAGCATTTGAAACTGTGAGGGTCTGGGGGGGGGCTTCATCTCATATAATAGCTTCCTCAAATTTTCAATGATTCTCAAATTAAATGTACCATAGCATGGAAATGCCAGTGCACCTTCTTTCTCTGTGATCTTGTTCCATTGGTTAAGCCAAATAAATGTATGAAGCCCTACATTTATCATCATATATTGACACGGGGTATCTTTGGGTGGTGCCTCTTCTCTCTCTCTAACAGGTATTGTCACATCTCCGCTGAACAAATCTCGTACAACTTTAAAACAATTCATTTTTCAGCAAAAATTTTGATAATCACCAATAGAATTTCTTTCTGGACCAGGAAATAACGGTTTACCCACAACTCTAGTCTATTATTCACAACCAATAATAACGTGCCACCAAACGAACCAACCAATCTCAGCATGACACTTTGACTTCAATCTCACTCCTTGCAGGAGTCCAACCTCCTGTACAATTTCACAAACTCTCTCTTCTTAACGCTAAGCACGCAAAACAAAACGCAAAAGCAATTTCAACAAATAACTTTGTCTGCTCCACTAAAGAATCCTGGCACTTGCAATGAAACGGCCTAAATGCGGGTATTCCGGCCCGGAGGCGGAAATTCCGCTTCTGGGCCGGAATCTCCGGCCCGAGAGCGGACATGAAGTTAGTTGTGGTAAGTGTATTCTGTGAATACCGAAAAGTACTAACTTTACGTTTTTGACGTAAGTTAGTTCTGTGAATCAGGCCCTTTGTCTTTTTAGAAAGTTCCGCTAACTTTTTATTGATGGCGTCATCTAGTGACCCCATCAATTTCCCAAGAGCCCTATTAAACATATTCTCTAACTTATACTCCATTCTCTTCTCCAGCTGTCCTTCAGACATTTTAGCACCCACAGAGTGTGTAGGGTTTCAGAAAATAAATAAGGTTAAAGCTTATCTCGCCAAAGTTGACTTAATATCCCTAAACCTGGCAGTGGAATGAAATGCATGAGGAGAAAAAGCAGCTGAGGCAAAAAAACAGACTACAAATGTCAAAACTTTCAGGGGTTGTCATGGGAATGTCAGTCGTTGTTCCCAACTATTCTAAATGGGCGCTGCCATCACTATACCCTGAATCTGCCGAAACGCACAAAATGGTGGCCGATGCGCACGTTCCGTGCATCGTCGGACGCTAAGATCGGTTCCTTAGTCTCCCTCAGCTGAGCAGCTCGGCCGTCACCAACGCGCGCCGTAACGAAGTACAGGAGGAGAGACTGGGGTCACAGGGCGCGTTGCAGCAGATCCCGAGCGCAAGTAAGCGCTCTTAGTGGGGCATTCAACACGGCCCGTGGCGTGAAAGCCGCGTGGAGTGCCAGTGGGTTTTAAACCCTCATAACTGCCAAACCACGCAGATGCTTACAAAAGGGAAAAACGAGGCCGCCTAACCCCATCTTAGAAGGTATGAGCACCGCTCACAGTGCTCCCATGTAGCACACGCATATTTGAAATCGCAAATATATCTGAATATAAAGTACAAGCTAAAAGGAAATAATGCCACAAACCTGAATGGTAAAAACACATCAACAGCAATTAAATGTCCTCCTCGCGAGGGAAGGGGTTTGGGATGCAATTAAGTACCCACATTAACGGGGGGCGGAGTTAGCCACGCCTGAAGATGGCCGCTGCTTAAGCGAGCTCCTTCGGGCGCTCAAATATCCTGCATTTATCCTGCGCCATAATCCCGCTGCTGTGGCAGATATACGTGTTTGATGCATCGGACTGTCATCCCGCTCTGCTGAGCTGGCTTTTACAGCGGGTAGTAGCCCAAAACCTGCAGAAACGAGCCTGGAGGGGTTCTGCTGAGGCACGGCCTATACAACGTGCGCGGACGTAGCTCTACCTCGCAGCGGGCCGAGACGCGAAGGCCGTGAGCCCACGAGAATACGCTGGCAGCTCCGATTGGGCCTCCGGCCCATGAAATAAGTCCTGCGGACGGGAAGCTGCGTTCGCCGCTGCCTACTGTGGGGGCTGAAGTCAATTGCCTGCTTGCGGTGCTCGCTGAGGGGACCGAGGGTGAGAGCGGCATGGCGTGCGGCCTACGTGAGCGGTGTGGCAGGCGGCGGCGGTGCCCTATGCGCGATGCCATTGATCCGGCGACTTGGGGGCCCCGCTCAGCAGCAGGTACAGATTCCGCCAATCTCCTTATTCTTCTCCCGCTGCGCTGCCTCCAACCCTTCCCACTGGCTCGGCACTACATATAACACTCCTACAAACGCCTGCTAAACCGAGTGCCGAAAATACGCCGAATATTGGGCTGGGCTGCTCTCCACTAACAGCGACTGCGTTGTGCGAATTGAGCTCCCTGGAGCCGATAGAGACTTACCTTGTGGCCATAGGTCGCCTTAGCCCGTTGGGAGGAGATCACTGCTGGACTACTTGCGGCCCGGTGCTTGCATCTCGACGCCCTGAGCGGGGGATATCCCAGGCCGCACCCGCTGCAGTACACCCACGGAGCGACTACTGACAGGGGCTCTATTCACCTGGATCGGAGCGGCGTGAGCCTGCTGCTCCGACCTGAAGACACCACGCTGCTCTGTGGTACGTGGGAATGGCACCTCAAAATCTGTGATCCCAGCGCAGTGGTGACGCTGATGGTCCTGGGCCTCCTGCGGAGCCCCCCTTTGTCAGCGCTTTGTGCCCTGGAGTGGTGATCCTCGCTGCGGTTCTCTTGCTACCCAATTGCTGGAGTGCTTTGCGTGGACGAAGTGGCAGCGTACAGCTACTCCCTGAATTCCTGCTGCACAACACTCTGAACATACGCATCGCAAAGACCACACTACCAACTAGCCTACGCACTGTAACGGCTGGATCGTCCTTTACCACTGCATCATGGGCAAACCGGACAGAAACTAACCCAAAATAACCTTTGAACAGCCAAAAAAAACGACTGAAACTGACCCGGATGACCAACACGCTGTGCACCAGGCTACGTCAACCGCCAGTGGGGTTGCTACTGGAGATGTGCAGGCCATGTTTTCCTCGATACAAACTGCCCTCTCAACCATTGATAGCAAGATAGACTCCCTCACTACTCTTGTAGATCGCATGTCTGAGCGCCTGGACAGACACACTGAAAGGCTGGACATGGCGGAGCGACGTATATCGGATGTGGAGGACACACATCAACAGATGGACGCTAAACAAGGGAAAATGAACAAGCACCTTGAAACACTGCTGGCGAAGGCTGAAGATTTA
The DNA here is from genome assembly GCA_963921515.1 of Calotriton arnoldi. Classification (NCBI taxonomy): domain Eukaryota; kingdom Metazoa; phylum Chordata; class Amphibia; order Caudata; family Salamandridae; genus Calotriton; species Calotriton arnoldi. The sequence continues at coordinate 130,865 of CAWUFW010013512.1, forward strand.
GAGGCGCGCTCTCGCCGGAGCAACATACGCCTTATGGGCATAGCGGAGACGACCAACACGGGGCCAATGGAGCATTATATAGAACAACTGCTAATAACTCTCTTAGGCAAAGACACATTTTCAGACGTCTTCATCGTTGAAAGAGCTCACAGATCCCTAGCTCCGCCGTCACCACCGGGAGCCAGACCGCGCCCGATCATTGCAAAAATTCTAAACTACAGGGACCGAGACGCAGCACTCCGCAAAGCTCGGGAACTAGGAAACTTACACCATCAAGGTATGGATATCTCCATCTACCCTGACTCTACACCACTTGTCCAGGAAGCTCGGAAAAAATTTGTGTCAGTTAAAAAGAAACTAAGAGAGCAAAATATCCCGTATGAAATGATCTACCCAGCCAGACTGAGAGTGTCGGATGGGGGAAAAACTATGATCTACAACGAACCGAAGGACGTGCTCAAATTCTTGCAACAGAGGGGATCTCAACTTCCACGCCGGAGATCACCGAGAGGAGGGCAGGAGGAACAAACTGGTGCTTCGGATGTTGAGTAGCAGAGCAGTGTGTTCAGAACTGATGCCCGGACACTATTGTGAACGAGTGAACTGTGCGGCAGTAACCACTTAACATTGCAGATAAGTGTTTAATGGGGCCTTACCCTTACAGGTTTGCAAAGAAACGGACGGTATGACTTATTATAATGCATTTTTGTCCTCTTTAGCCACAACTATGCTACCAGACTGGAACTGGTAATCAGCCAGATCCTGCATAGATAGCGGGCTCCGGTGCACGGAGTATATCTTTATGTTGTTGAGTGCCCCCTGAGTGACTTCTGTCACCGGGGTTTCCGGCTGGCAGCTTTCGCCACCCTGTGTGTACCACAACAAGTTTCAGATTCATTAAGGGGTGGGGGGGAGGGGGTTGGGCATTTTTCTGGTTTTTTGGGATTGTCTTCATCATAATTGGGATGACGAAATGGGTGGGATGGGTGGCGGGTACGGTTGGGATGGATACAGAGTTATGTAATTTACCTTATCAAGCCACTGTACAGTTGTCAATTGACGTTGTCACCTTACAAGCACACGCGAAGTGTATAATTAGATCACTATAGCACCACCAATGAGCGACCCAAGCAGCACACTGGTATACTTCAGTCGATATAACTGGAGACACATCGATGCACACTAACGCTAACCCTACACCCTTAAAGCTCGCTACCTGGAATGTGCGGGGTCTTAATAACCCCAGAAAAATCAGACAAGTCTTTACATATCTTGACAGACACCGCATAGACATAGCTATGTTCCAAGAGACACACTTGCTCAAAAGCAAGGCGGACGGGCTCGGAAGGCGATGGGCCAAATTAGTAGTGTCCTCCTCATACTCTGCATATGCGCATGGTGTAATGACCTTGATTAGAAAGGCAACACAGTTCTTGCTAGAGCAAACGCTGACAGACACGCAGGGACGGTATGTCATAGTTACAGGTATACTACGTGGTACAAAAGTGGGCCTCATTAATACATACGGCCCAAATGTGGATGACCCTGACTTCTTTGCGAATATATGCACCATGATACGGGGACTCCCCCCTATGGAGCTACTGTGGGGCGGAGATATGAATGTGACACTTGATAGTGCATGTGACAGATCACATGCCACGGCCGAGTATCATCAACGAGCTGCCGCTGTCATCTTAAGCGCAATGACAGAGTTTCGTATGCATGACATATGGCGCATGCGTAACCCACACACACACAAGAGCACTCTCTCCTCTTCTGTACATAATAGCTGGTCCAGGATCGACTATTGGCTGGTCACGGAACAAGCATGCACATGGGCCCAGGACGTCAGACACCTCCCTAAAACGCTATCGGACCATAAACCTGCCCTACTAACCCTACAAGTCCTGACATACACTCCACCACCATTTGTATGGCGGTTCAATGCAACTTCTCTCTTGGACCCACTCTACGCCGAGACAATTCACACGGCAATAGAAGACTTTTTTGCAATCAACAAACAATTGGTAGATAATGCAGGCACCCTTTGGGAAGCCTTTAAGGAGACCTTGCGTGGTATCTGCATCGGCACCACTGCGGGGATCCTTAAAGATATCCGCACACAATTAAGGCAATGTGAGGCACGCATTCAAAAACTGGAAAAGGAATACGACAACACTCGTAGTGCGAATATATTAGGTAACATTCAGACGAAAAAAATGCATATAATGCAATAGCGGACGATGAACTGAAATATATAACAAAACGCCCCACAACGCGCAAGATGGGCGAGGGAGGCAGTACGCACACTTGCACACAAAGTGCGCATAGAACACAAGCAACATACTATTCTACAAATGGTAGATGGCAATAACATAACGCACTATGACACAGACGCATTCTGCGCACATTTATGGACACCTATGGTGAGTTGTATAAAACACGGGACACGGCGCACATGCAGGAGATACTAGACTATGTTGAGGATATTGCATTGGTATGGCTGTCAGACGGTCAACGTGAATTCCTAGCACTACCGATCACTATAGAAGAAGTACAAGCAGCTATAAAAACACTACCGAATGGCAAAACTCCAGGGCCCGATGGCTATACGGGTGAATTTTACAAAGCATACTCTGACCTACTTAGTCCATATCTGCTAGAAATGTATGATGAAGCATACCACAGTCAGACTCTTCCCCCAACACTGCGTGAAGCTTTAATAGTAGCATTATTAAAGCCAGATAAAAACCCGGAGACGGCTGAATCATATAGGCCATTATCTTTAATAAACACGGATACTAAGATACTAGCTAAGATTATTGCGACTAGGCTACAACCACTTATGACAGCTATTGTCTTGCCTGACCAATAGGGATTTATACCTTCCCGATCTACAGCACATAACCTTCGTACAATATTCGCCCTCTTACATCAACTCAATCCCGAGTTGGAGGCTGTGGCTGTACTCCTTGATGCAGCCAAGGCTTTTGATTCGGTCGAATGGACTTACCTGTTTACTATTCTGCAGCGCATCGGACTCCCACCTATGTTCATAAACTGGATTAAACTCCTCTACACTAAACCCACTGCGCGTATCAAATTCAATAGACATATATCAGATGCAATATCGATACAACGCGGCACGCGGCAGGGATGCCCGTTATCCCCCCTATTATTCTCTATTGCATTGGAACCGTTAGCTTGTAAAGTACGACAGCAATATGCTCACACGGCCTTAAAATTCAGTCTACGCCCCATTGGCATATCGCTATATGCAGACGATATAGTACTGTATATTAGAGATCCCAACGGCAATCTATCACCAATACTTAGAGAATATATAAAATTTGGTAGACAATCCGGTCTCCAGATAAACTGGTCCAAATCGGCAGTGATACCACTCACTGAAAGTACGAAAGCACCACACATGGACTTCCCACTAGTTTGGCAGGACGAGCCCATTAAATACCTAGGAATTTGGATTCACCGCGACTCTGAAATCGTACTCCGGGTAAATTATGGTAATGCAATTGACAAATTAGAAACACAAATAGCCCGATGGATCACGCTTCCTCTGTCTTTAGCTGATAGGATATCCCTTGTAAAAATGGTGATCCTGCCTAAGCTGCTTTACCTTTTCACTAACATTCCTATCACACCACCAGCCCCCATTTTTAAACGCCTACGTACAAACTTGATTAAATTACTATGGGCTGGGAAACAAGCCAGAACTAGTCTACATACGATGACACTGCCGTACGCCTCAGGCGGGTTTACAGTGCCTGATCTATACCTATATTATCTATGCGCCCAAGCGCAATACGCGCACTACTGGTTCCATCCGCTACGTTATATGCCACACCTCGCAGTAGAGGATGGTGACGCCCATCCCATTAAATTGGCACATATCTTGCCGCATCACCGACCTCATCTGACAAAACATGAAATTAATACAATGCGCACCACATCCCTGGCATGGAAGCGTATTAGCCTTCTTACAAACAAAACTCCGATTTATGCACCAAACATGCCTCTGGCTCAACACCCTGCTCTGTCTGTCACACAGGAAAAGGGAGCTATGAACTTACTAGAACAGGTTGGCATCACGGTGATGGGCGACCTCTACCCTAATGGCATGTTCATAACTCCAACCGATTTAACATATGTGAGTAATCAAACACTGCTGTTCAAATTTGTGTATCTTAGACTATGTGCGGCTATCCAAGAACTCTACCCTACATACCCAAATGAGCCTCCCACACTAGAAACACTACAGTTACTAATAGCTGCTCCAGACAATGCCAACATGGTAACAAGACTCTATAGAACCCTACAGAGGGAAATTGGCGCCACCACCCAAAAAGCACATGACAAGTGGAATTTGTTGTTAGATAAGCCACTGAGTGCGGATGAATGGCAGTCCTGTTGTGCACTCACTGAACTTCTCACTCCTAATGGGAATTTACGTATTATAAATACTTGCACCAGACTTACAACACTCCATTTAACTTACATAAACATGGTCTACGGACGGATGCGAAGTGTAAACGCTGTGGGACTGACCAGGCTGACTTTGGGCATCTGGCATGGCACTGTAGCAAAGTAAAGCTATACTGGGAACAGGTAATATCTATGTGTGGGAGGGCAGGCTGGATATATAGACGCGGAGGCTGTATGTAGTGAGCCAGTTGGCGATTTTTATTTATAGAGTCGATAACGGGTGTTGTCAAAGTCTCTGTGGGACGTGTGTCCTTCTTAAGGGTTCTTCTTCTTCCCGGGGTCCCCTCGCCTTCAGCAACGGTGTTCTCCTTCTGTGTCTTGTCCTCTGATCCAGGGACGCTCCCACGGAGGTGCTTAGAGGGAAGGACAAAAGGAGCCGTCAGTCACCCTTGCCAACACACATCTCTGGTTTCTATCACACCCGTCACCACACCCGGTGGATCTCTTGTGGACGATTACACGTTTGGAAAAGTGATGCCAGTGAGGGAGGGGTTTTGTGTGGGGACGGTGTTTGATACGAGTAATTTACAAGGTGCGAAGACAATCCCTGCCTTCAATTCCAGTATCTCAGAATTGACGTAAAAAAAGGGGGGGGGGGGGGAGAAAAGGTGCTCACTCGTAAAACAAAAAAAAGGTGTACTTTACTCGTGACCCTTCCCGACCCTTCTTTCACCCGCCTCCCCGCTCCCCGATCCCTCTCCCTCCCTCGTTTCGTGACTCACCGGCTCCGCCGCAACTCTCCAGAGTCACGGCCGCTCTCCAGCCTCCTCCTGTGGGGTCCACCACTCCTCACACCACGTCTCGTCCTCTTCTCGGCAGTCCGCTTCTTCTCCCCTCAAGTCTCGATGCTCCTGCTCCTCGTCTCCTTCGCTCCGCATCTCTTCTCTTCCTCCGGCTTCTTCGCAACTCTCTGGTCCGGCCGCGCTCTCTTTCGGCTCCGGTCGGGAAGCGCTTCCGGGGTCAGTCCCTCCTCCGTCCGTCGCGTCATCAGGCCCGGATGACTCCTGTGTGGATAGAGCACAAGGGGGTGGGGTTATCCCTGCGGACCTCCTTCCGGGGCCCGTATTCCGTGCCGAGTTCCCCGCAGGTAAGCTATTGCGGCTTTTAAGGGTAGTCCGGCTTCGCAAGTAACGCGATCCGAAGAATTCTCATACATATAAGTAGTCAGTTTTTCATTGTGGTCTGCACTGTACATTCTTGTTGTTGTATTTTTCTCCTTCTCCTGCATAACTATTTTTCATTGATAAGTTACTGTTATGATGGCTGCCGCAAGTATGTCCCAACCTGCACCGTTCTTAAATGAATTTGGAGAACCCAATGTTCCATGGAAGGAATGGGAAGATATTTTTGAATCATACCTTATAGCAATTGGGGAGAAAAGTTTAGTGTCTTAAGGAAACAGCACATTCTTTTACACAGTTTAGGACCGGACGGCAGGAAAATATTTGGGACATTACCTGAACCTGAGGATGATACTGATGAGGAAGATGATGATGATACTTACACATCCACCTTGTTAAAGTTACGTAACCACTTTGGTGACAAAGTAAACATAGTGCTGGAAAGACATAAGTTCTTCAGTCGTTCTCAAGGCAAACAAGAAAGTGTTTCCACTTACGTAGCAGCACTTAGAGGTCTTAGCAAACTTTGTGAATTCCAGGATCTGAATGATTCCTTAATCAGAGACCAACTGGTACGTTGTACAAATAATAAAGAAATTCAGAAGAAATTATTACAAAAACAACCTAATCTTCAAGAAGCCATTGAAATAGCTAAATCAGTAGAACACACGGCCATTTGCATAAAAGAAATAAATTCCTAGATTCCAACGGAACAGTGGCAGAAATTAAAGAAGCAGAAGTTAAAGAGATAGAAGTTTGTAAAATAAGGAACGAGCCTGGTAAAACTAAGAATGATAATTGGCGCAACCAAACAGGTGACTCAGAAAATGTCAAGTTTAAATGCTATCGATGTGGGAGCAGCAATCATTTAGCAAATAACCCCAACTGTCAAGCCAAATCAGCAATATGCAGGAAATGCAACAAAGGGGTCATCTTGCAAGAGTATGTGGATGCTTTCCAAGGAAGACTTGGGGAAATGGTGCCTCTGATGACAAAACACAAGTCAAGAAAATCATACTACAAATTAATGAAAGTGACGATGATAAGCACCAAAGATATCCTGAATGCAATGTATCCATTGATGGCAAAGATGTTAAGATGTTTGCAGACTCATGTTCACCTTTCACGCTGGTAAACTTTGCTGACTTCAAATCCATCTTAGGTAAAGAACAAGATAAGTTATGTAAAGCAGACATTTCACCTAGTGGTTACAATAGAGATCCTATTCCAATGAAAGGCATGATCAAATCTCTCATCTCATTTAAAGACCGTTCTACAGTGGGGAAAGTATATGTAGTAGAAAATGGATCCAATTTATTAGGATGGCAACATCAAAGAGAACTGGGCATTAAATTGGACCCTAATAATCCGGAACAAGTTTTAATGGTAATTCCTTCAAGCAACAGTGAACACATTGCCAATGAATTTCCAGAAGTTTTTCAGAAGATTTAGGTTTACTAAAAGACTTTCAACACAAAATCCAATTAAAACATAATGCTAAACCTGTAATTCATAAAACTAGACCTATACCCCATCTTATGTGGGAACCCCTGAAAAGAGAGTTATCCAGACTTGAAGGGTTAGGTATCATACAACCCATTGATTGTTCGGAATGGGTTGCACCCATTGTTATCGCAAAAAAAAACCACAGCCAAGACATCAGAATGTGCATTGACTTGCGTGACCTAAATAACAACATCTGGGTAGAGAGACACCCACTACCCCGCATCCACGAGATGCTAAGCACAATGGGAGAGGCCACGTGGTTCAGTGTTCTGGATCTCTCCATGGCGTACCATCAGGTAGAGCTACACCCAGATTCTAGGAGACTCACTGCATTCACTACTCCAATGGGTACATACATGTTCCGTCGCATGCCTTTCGGATTGGCCTCTGCGGCGGCAGTATTTCAAAAAATTATGCAACAGGTTTTAGAAGGTGTACCTAAGACATTATGCTTTCAAGACGATGTATTGATTTATGGGGCTAGCATTGATGAACACAATAATATTCTTAAGCAAGTCTTCTCTAGATTCAAGAAGGCAGGGCTCACATTGAAGAAAGAAAAATGTCAATTAGGTGTGGAAGCTGTGGAATATTTAGGGCACTGCATTTCAAAGGAAGGCTTTAAACCTAAATACTGTCTGCTAGAAGCAGTAAAGGATGCGCCAGCACCTACAAACAAAGATGAACTCAAGTCATTCTTAGGGTTAGCAGAGTTCATGGCAAAGTATGTAGATCATTTTGCTGACCTAACCTCCAACCTGAGAGAACTCACAAAGAACCACACTCACTTCCAGTGGTCAAATGATCAGCAAGCCTCATTTTTGAAAGTAAAAACGCAATCCTTTCAGCTCCGTACTTATGCAACTTTGAACACAATCGTAAAACCATACTCACTACTGATGCAAGCAACAAGGGCTTAGGGGCTACTCTCTCACAAATAATCGATGGCAGAGAAAGAATTGTTGCATTTGCTTCACGCACACTCACCAAAGCAGAAATGAATTACTCTGTAATAGAAAGGGAAGCCTTAGCCTGTTTCTGGGGTGTAAAACATTTTAAATTCTTCTTATGGGGCATTCAATTCTGCATACGCACGGACCACAAACCTCTAATTTTCATGTTCAATCCTAAAAATAACTCATGCAACACTCCCCGTATAGCCAAGTGGATCCTTGGATTAGAGGGCTTCTGCTTTAGGGTGGAATATGTTCCAGGTATTCACAATTCTGCTGCAGATTTTCTTTCAAGAAGTCCTTTAGATAAGGAGGAGCAGTTTGACACCCCTGAGTACCCCATCCTTCAACTTAATCTCACCACCATCACTTCACAAGAATGGTTAGATTGCATGAGCAAAGACACTACGATGACCCAACTCTTAAATTACACGGTACAGGGTTGGACCACTTCCTCTGATTTGGTAAGTGAAGTTGTCAGGAAATTCTGGGAGGTTCGTCATGAACTCAACATTGTACAGGAGTCCTATTCAGAAATGACAAAATTGTACCACCTGATTCTCTGAGATACAAAATTGTTGATCTTGTACATGAGGGTCACCTTGGCAGAAGTTTGACTAAAGCTAGGTTACGTGAACGATACTGGTTTCCAAACATGGATTCGATTGTAGAAAACAAGGTAAAGAATTGCTCAACTTGTGCCAATAGTGACAAGTCAAAAATAACTAGGAAAGCACCCATCTTCCCAGTATCAGTACCAGATAAACCTTGGGAGAAGATTGCTCTTGACATAATTGGTCCGCTCAATTACAAAAGTACCCTAAAACGATTCGCACTGGTCTTAATAGATTACCATTCTCACTGGACTGTAGTGAGGATGGTCAACCAGATTACCACTGACTATGTCATCCAATTTCTCAAAGATGCATTTGTCCTGGAAGGCATCCCATCTTCCATAATCACCGACAATGGGGTTCAATTTACTTCTCATACCATGACAGAGTTCCTTAACAAATTGAATGTTAATCACTTGAAAACGCCCTCTACTGTCCCAGGGCTAACGGCCTGGTAGAAAGAATGAACCGCATGATCAAAAGTTGCATACAGTTAGCTAGTGTTAACAGAATCCCAATAGAACAGGCAATACAAGAGATGTTATGGGCTTACCATACCACTCCCAATCAAGTTACAGGAGTCTCCCCTTTTACTGCATTAAAGGGTAGGAAACCCTGCACCAAATTCTTTCCTAACTGGTTGGGAGGTGGTACTAGTGTTATGCACGACGTTCAGGCATCAAAAGTCAAAATAAATACTCACCAAACCAAGTACAAAATCCATTACGACCTCAAACATAGAACAAAAACTCCACAATGGAGAATTGGAGACTGGGTATGTGTTAAAAATCCCAGAATTTGCAATTCTGACTCTAAATTTTCCGAACCTATGCAAATCACAGCAATCAGGAAAAATACAGCCATAATGGACAATAACCAGATGTGGAGCATGGATAGATTGACCAAATCCCAACCCATATATAGTGAGACATCCAATCACAGATCCACGGAAGAATCTCATGAGCATGCTCCACACGAGCTACCTACGATGCAGAGAATTCGCAAAACACCCAGTTGGCAACAAGACTATGTCATGACCAAATAACCTCCTTTGTTATCTTCCTTTCATTTTGCAGGGGGAAGATGTGTTACAATGTATTACCATGTTTTATTACATATTGTATTACTCTTAGTTGTTATTGATGTCACCCCCATTACTGTAATATTCATGTTGGTACATTCCTCCGCTGTGCCCCCCTCCTTTCCTCCTACATGGTACCTTCCGCTGTCCCCTGGAGGCTACCTTAGAATGTTGAGTGGTGACAGTTGCTGCACTGTTGGTGGACAGAGGAGACCGGGAATAAAGAGTTTTCCTACCTTACCTAAGGCCTCGTCTTTTCATCACCCCCTCACATCATGCTAAGTGAAATCTTAAATTGTAAATTAGATTGCACGCCACAATTATGTTTGCTGGGGCATCTAACGCATTTGAAATCTGCCAAAAAAAAGTTCGCTGCCATAGAGCTACTTTTAGCAAAACGGAGAGTAGCAATGCACTGGGACAGCACGAAAGCACCTACCGTAAACTGCTGGATATTGGACTCCATATATTGTAAAGACAATTTTTTGATATACGCAGAAGAACTGCCCACAGCTGCTAAGCCCTCAACTTCTGGGAACCCCTTACTGTCTACTTACGGGAACATCCTGATCTCTTGAAAACTGTTGTATAGCCAATGTCTTTACTTTCATATTGTTTGGTTGCTCGGATATGTTGCTAATATGCTGATCATCACGAACTGTTGTGCTATGTACAATTACTAACTGTTTACTGTATCGAATTATACAGGCTTGATAACGTTTGTAAGCATTACTTGGTAATACTTAATAAAACTTTCACACAAAAAAAAAAAGTACCCACATTAACACTATCAAAAGTCTAATGTTAGTAGGTAAAACAAAGAGTACTTATCTTGTGAGCAGCAGCAACACAAGAAGGAAGATGGCTGCTAGTTACTGTACTTTATACCTTACTAGAATTTTTAAAAGTTCTAAATTCTTTCAATTGTTGCTGCTGTGAATGGGCAATAAAAGGAGATTTGCATAATGTTAGCCTCCGTGTCCTGACATAAAATTGCAGCGCAAGCAAAACTTTCACGTTAAAGGTTAAACATTAGGGACCAAATGCTTAAGGCCTTTAGTTAAGCTAACTTAGTAAGACAGTCAGTGTACACTATAAATACCTGATTATAGGTGCACCTAAGATTATAGAATAAATGCAAAACATTAATAAATGAATGCATGAGTACATAAGAATTAAATTCCAGTAAATGAGTATATCTCGAAATGCATAAGTGTAAATGTGAAGAACTACAATTTGTAACATTATAATGAAAATGTTGAAGCACGCACCTATATGAATGTCTACTTTCTACAGTGAATACACTTCAGCAGTATGTTTGGTGCTTCGCTTTACCTTAATAGGGTTAAGGAACACAGTAAATATATTGTGCTAATGCAAGTAAGTCTTGTTCCTCCGTAACATATAGGGGTGGAGCTTGAGTTGTGCGTTTCCAGCTCCATGTTGCTATCTTTTACCCGTTTGACACCCTACCCATGCCTCCTCATCTTGGATCCCCCGACTCGCATCCCTGTCTTGCTTTCACCCCTTGAACTCATGTTGTTTCCATCCCTACCCTCACTCCGACTTCAAAAATGAATTCTTTCATGCATTTTTCTATCTTTTTAGGTACCAACTCAACTCAGATTCGTAACTAAAAGTAAAAGCAAAAGAGGCTATGCCATTTTGAAGGCGTGCACGCCTATAAAATGATGTAGCCGGCTTTGCCAAAACCTTTTTTTAAATATTCTTTAGCCATCCAGCACAGTGTTGGGAATGCTGTGCCTCATGGCTAAATCACTGGCAAAGCCAAAAGGTCTCAAACGTGAGACCTATGCACTGTGCCTTTGCAGTGTGTCAATGCTTATTTTTTTTTTTTACTGCAAGCAGTGAATTGCTGAGGCCTGCTCTGATGGCCTAAAGAAAAGCCAGAGGATCACATGCTCAATCAGCAGGCAGAAAGGCTGCTAAAAAGGCAGCAGGCTACTGCCTAAATCAGTAGGGTTGGCTAGTATGTTATTTTCTGAATGTCACGTAAAGATATGAAGGGGAAATAAATAGCTAAGTGGCATGATCTGTCTTTTATTGTTCTAAACAGGATACTTTAGACTACATGGCTCAGAAGTTTCCTTGAGTATCTCAGCTTACCTCAGCATGCCTTTCCAACCCCTGCAGGCACTTCCTGCCTCCCTGCCAATTTCCTTCTCTTACTGTTTATCTTTCTGATTGGTCAGTCTTGGAATGAGGGAAGGAGGTAGGCCACTGCTTCTCAGAAGAAGAAAAGAGACAGAGAAACAGGAGGTGAAGAGTATCCTAGGTAATTAGGAACCACTAGTGAGAGGGAAGAACAAGTCTTGCCTCTTGTTGCCCTCACACACCCCGAAGGATGTCATGCTTCATCATCGGGCGTTTGCTCCTCGTCGGGCGGGCGCTGCAATGCCCCACGGGTCCCCCGAAGGGTCACTTTAGCGGAGATCTTTTTAGAGAACTGCCGTCAGATGCATGCTAGTGTGTCGGGTGGGTCCTATGTGGAGGGTGATAAAGTACACTGAATCTTAAAACTGCATTCGGACACACACACACACGCCTCTGGCGTCTACTATCGTCATGCCGACCAGGTCTCTCTCAGCACGCTATGCGTAGGTTCCTGGTGAGAAGGTTCCTCCTGAGCGCATGCGCATTGCTTCTGCCTCGCTACACATGCGCAATACCTAGCGGCATGACTGGGTTGTCCGGAAGAGGGCACCTCCCGAGCACCAATTACCAACACTATATCAGGCGGTCCCCGCCTTGGCCATTGACTGCAAGCAGGCGTACGGACTGGGTAGGTGCAATTGAGCCTGCACCCGAGTAAACTGTAAGTAAGAACGCTGTGATGTGGCCTACGGAAACCGAGCAATAAGTTTTCTGCACTGTAAATATGTATCATGGTTCCCCACTTATGTCTGTGTCACATATTGTTTCGTATTAGCCCGGTAAGGTGCGGGCGTCCTGCGCTCCTTAGCCTATGGAGCAACTCTCCTCTTATTTAAAGGTAAGGGCACCAGTTCACAATCGCTAGCTCCCATTGGGGGCTTTGTTACGTGCTGACATCGGTTTCGGGGCGATGTCAATACTGGTAATTACAGTTGCACTCGTGTGGCAGACCATTACGGCTCAAAGAGTGTTCAATACCTTCCGATGCCCCTCCCCAAGGCACAGAGGTGTGTTCCTCTTTCACTACCGCACACCTGACCTGCCACATGCAGGTATTAGCCCACAATGTTGGGCCCCCTTTCAAATTGGCGCAACGCCCAGTGCGGGTGGCTCCTGGGGCGCAGGCGGGGCCACACACGTAGCCGCCATGCTTTCTGGCGGTGCGTGTGCCCGGCCCGCCTGGAGCCCGAGTTTGAGACACCGCGCTGCGGTCACTGCACTAAGGGCAACACTTCAACCCTACCTGTCTCGTGTTTTTATCTTTTTATGTGACTTGCGCTGCTCAGCTGTTTTCTGTTGGGGCATGCCTCGCATGTTTGACCCATGTCCTATTTGTTGTCTGTCCTCTCTTCCCTAGGTGGTGTTCAGGAAGCGGTCACAACTTTTGAGTGTGTAGCCATACTGTAGGGTACACAGTTCTTTGGCCCGCCCTGACACCCTCAGAGGGTATTAACCCTTCCACTTCTCACGTGCACATCACCTCACTTTGTTTGTTTCGGTCCTGAAGAAGCGCCATGGATCCTTGAGACCACATAGGCGCGAAATATGTCGACCTTTTAACCTTGCAGTTACCTGGGCACATTGAGCCTATTGGGGTAACACATAACCTATGGGTTTTTTACTCTGCCAAGGGTACCGTCACATTAAATATTTTTCTGGTAACCCTTAGACAGTTTTAGCTCACGTTGCACGCACTTTATCACCCTCCACATAGGACCCACCCCACACACTCGCATGCATCTGACGGCAGTTCTCTAAAAAGATCTCCGCTAAAGTGACCCTTCGGGGGACCCCCTGGGCATTGCAGCGCCGGCCCGACGAGGAGCAAACGCCCTATGATGAAGCATGACATCCTTCGGGGTGTGTGAGGGCAACAAGAGGCAAGACTTGTTCTTCCCTCTCACTAGTGGTTCCTAATTACCTAGGATACTCTTCACCTCCTGTTTCCCTGTCTCTTTTCTTCTTCTGAGTGAGTGGGTGACACGTTGCACCCCTCTTCCGGAACAGTGTCCCCTTTGTTTTGATTAGACTTCCGCGTTAGGAGCACGGACACTGGACCACAACTGGCTCCTGGTCCCCCCCTTTTCTCTTTTGTTGATACATTTGAAGCACAGCGGCTCAGCCGAGGGACCCTACCTCTATCCTTTTGCTTTGTCTTTCCCCTTTTTTCACACAAGACATGACCACCTCTACTATGGGTGAGAACTTAGGGCTCGGCTTCGGCGAGGACGTCGTGGCTGAGATCCTCAGAACCCCCTCATTACTGAACAGTGAGGGCAACATGGCAGGTGCCAGTCTGCAAGGCGACTGGAACTCACTAGCCTCTTTGAAAAAACTACAGGTTAAGATTGCACTTCATGGCTCTGTCATGACGGAGTACCTGAGGGCAAATGCTGCGCCCAATGGCCTGATAGTACGTACAGCACCGAGGATCTTCCTAGACGACCTAGTCTTTAGACGGGAATGGAGCCAGATCGCGTGGAAATGCACCCGGGACTGGCTCATCCTGATTATTGGCATGGCCAAGCGTCTTTCGGAGGCTTTGATTATTAAAATCAATATTGCGGAGAACGGCCTCAAGACGGCCATCCACATATCCACCTTTAAAACTCGCCTGGCTGAGATTAATGAGGAGATGTCCGACCACAGGGACTACCTTCTGCAACAAAAGATCACCAAGTTGCAGAAGGATATAAAGAAATTCGACAGGGAGAAGATATACCCTTACACAAAGGAGGACTTCCTACCATCCGATAATGATGCCATGCCTGATGATGGCTCATCGACCTCAGCTAGCTCTGGACGCTCTTCACACAGCAACTCAAGCAACAGCAGCTGGGGAAGAAATCCAAACAAACAAGGACTCCTTCCCCCCCCCCCATGCCACCCATGTATGGGTACCCCCACCAACCCTACCCCCTACAAGGACCAATGTGGTACCCGGCCTTCCCTGGGCCACAACAGGGATTCCAACCACCTTTTTTCCAAAACCCGCCTCCTCCTTTTCAGAACAGAGGCAGGGGGCGAGGCAGAGGAAAAAGAAGAGGGCAGAAACAGGTACAATGGCAGGACACGGAGGCACAACGGAGAACGACGAGGAGCATGACGCACCCAAGACCTTGATCGTCAACCTATCTAAGAGACAACTCAGCACCGATGAGGTCACTGCCTTGGAGATGGGTCTTGGATTTGTACCCACACCCAAAGAGGATAATTTTAGGATGAATGAAGAACTTCACCAATTGTTCCGCAAGATAAGACTGAAGTCCTTCTTTAGCGGCAATCCAACACCGGAGCGCCAAGATTCGGGCCTCAGACCCCCCTCCAAATTCACTCCCACGACGGGGATGGTCCCTAGCGAGCTCCTTACCTTTGAAAAAGCTGTACTGAAGGAGGCGAATCGCTTAAGAAGGAAGCCGACCTATGACAACATGCCTAAGAAACTACGCCACGCCATCAAGCGATTAGAACGGGCCTGGAGGAGAGGCTATAAAAGTGCAGACAAGGAAACGTACAGACATAGCATTACCAACTACAAGCAGTTACTACTGGAAACCAAAAAGGTTTTTCACGATGCAAATAGCTCTAGCCAAATCTAATTCGAAAGAACTCTTTAAAACAATTAAAAAACTTGCCACTCCTAATGTCCCCAAGAGCTCGTGCAGCCCTGAATTCTGTGATAAACTGGCCGACTTTTTTAAACAAAAAGTGGAACTTATTTTCTCCTCGTTCACCCTAGCTGATAAAAGGGAAAAAGTGCGGCCGCTCATGGAAGGACTAGATAGTCTCTACCCTTTACCGTCTTTAGAACAATTTCTACCTCTTGAGATACCAGACACGATTAAACTTCTGAATTCTATTCGTTCTGGGGCCCCCACGGATCCTTGCCCAGCGTCAGTAATGAAACAAATTCCAGAAGTTATTGGGACAGCACTCACACCCCTGTTGAATGCCATATTTAGCTCGGGCATATTTCCCAGGAGGTGGAAGACGGCCTCTATTCCTCCTTTGTTGAAGAAACAGACCCTTGACCCAAAGGACCCTAATAACTATAGGCCAATCTCACGGCTTCCGCTCCCCACCAAAGTCATGGAAAAAGCCATGAACATCCAACTCAGTGCGTTCCTTCAATCTAACAAGATACTTGACCCGTCCCAATACGGGTTCAGAGCGGATCACAGCACAGAGTTGGCCCTAATTAAATCCACTGAAGAAATCAGGGAGGCCCTGGACAGGGGAGGTAATGCAATACTAATTCTGCTGGATCTGTCCGCGGCCTTCGACACGGTCCATCATGAGGTGTTGATGGACCGGCTGTCCGACGCAGGAATAAAAGGACTAGCCTGGAAACTCCTGCAGTAATTTCTATCCGACAGAATGCAAACTGTGGATTTGGACAGCAATATGTCACAGCCATTTTCCCTCCCATGTGGGGTGCCACAGGGCTCGTCCCTCAGCCCGACGCTTTTTAATGTTTATGTGGCACCCCTGGCAGGAGTGATAAGACCTTTGGTTTCCAACTCACCTCACACGCCGACGACACTCAAATAGTGTTGTCACTGAGAGAGGGGGCTGAAAAGGAAACAGGGGCACGTTTCCACGATTGTATGGTCGCCATCTCTAGATGGATGTCCTCCAACTGTTTAAAACTAAACTCCAGTAAAACCGAGGTCATAAAATTTGGAAATAATGTTATGTTATAACGTACTTGTAGAGCGCACGGCTACTCAGAAGAGTGTCCCGGCGCTAATCGGAGCCCTTGACTATCCTGCTGATGCTGAGCGGCGAGGAACTAGCTTTTCTGCTGGAATAACCAAGTTTTGAGTTGTTTACGGAAAGTCAACAGATCAGGCGCTTGTCTGAGGGACTGAGGCAGACTATTCCAGCTACGGGCAACCTGTACTTGAAAAGAGCGTCCCCCTCTACGCGTGCGGGAGAATCTAGGAACCGCTAGGAGATATTGGTGAGAGGATCTTAAAGATCTCCCCGGTGCATAGCGTAGTACTCTCTTCCTGATATAGTGGGCCCCCATACCGTGTAGAGCCTTAAAAGCCAAAACTAAGGCCTTGAAAAGGATTCTGTTACGGATTGGTAGCCAGTGCAAAGCAATCAAGTGAGGACACCTGACTGGTGGCCGGAAGACTTGGGAACCTGTCCCACACCCACAAAAAAAGCTAAGAATCTGGGGGTGTTGGTGGACAATAAACTTACCCTGGGTGACCAAATAAGTATGGTGATCTCGGCCTGCTTTTTGGCACTCAGAATCACAAGGAAAATCAAGTTTTTCCTTTACTGAAAACAGCCTCAAGACAGTGGTCACGGCCCTCATAATGTCACGCCTTGATTACTGTAATGGCCTATATCTGAATGCCCAAAAGCAACATATCAATAGGCTTCAACTTGCTCAGAATGCAGCGGCCAGACTGCTGTCAGGGACTCCGAAATTTGTTTCCGTAAAGGAGGAACTTAAGCAACTCCACTGGCTCCCGGTCAAACAAAGAGTACGCTTTAAAGCACTTTGTACTGTCTTTAAGGCTATCAACGGAGTAGGACCTGATTTCCTGAGGTGGAAACTTCAGTGGTACGTCCCAGCAAGAATGCTACGCTCAGCAGGAGCAAAACAAGTTCTGGTCCCCTCATTTAAAAAAGTCAATTGGGGAGGCTGGAGCTTTATCACCTGCGCTTCAAAGGCTTGGAACGATCTCCCCTTCTATCTTAAGAACGCCTCAAATCTCCTCTCCTTTAGGAAGGGGTTGAAAACATGTCTCTTTACCCAGTAGCATACTCCATCACGCTCCCCAGTAGGCAGTGCTTAGCGCCAGGACACCCCAGGGTAACCGTGCGCTCTATAAGTGCGATTAACATAACATAACTCGCTTAAAGATGATGAGACAATCATCATCAAACCCGCGGACAAAGGGGGTGCGACCGTCGTCCTTAACATTGAGGACTACGAAACGGAATGCTCCCGGCAACTAAGCAGCACCAAGTACTACCACAAACTGGAGACAGACCCTACGGACCGACTACTATCACGGATCCGGATTATGGTAAATGAGGCAGCTATTGAGGGGTGGATCTCCCCCCAGGAAGCGGCATTCCTAGTGAATGGGAACCCCAGGATGCCGTATTTTTATCTTCTGCCTAAGATTCACAAGGGCACCGTCCCTCCTCCTGGCCGCCCAATTGTATCCGGCATAGGCTCTCTACTTGAACCACTGAGCCAGTTCAGCGACCACTTCCTGCGCCCACTGGTCCAGTCGACACCGGCATATCTCAAAGACACACGTGATGTCCTAAACTTGATACAGGAAATCAACGATGATAACACTGAGACAATCAATCTTCTCCTCACGCTTGACGTAGAGGCGCTCTATACCAACATTCCTCAGGACGCCACCATTGAGGTGGTGGGTAAATTACTACATGAAGCTGACCTCCCGACCAATACGCCGGCTGAGTTTATCACTGACATCATCACCATCGCACTCAAAAATAACTTTTTTATGTACAAAACCACCATCTATCACCAAGTACAGGGCACCAGCATGGGGAGCATCTTCGCGCCGAGTCTGGCTGGTTTGTACATGGCATATTTTGAGGCCACCAACATCTTCACGGATAATAACCCGTTCAAAGATAACCTCATAACCTGGAAGAGGTATATCGACGAAGTCCTCATCCTCTGGAAAGGAGATGAGGAGACCAGCGTCAAGTTTCATGAATGGATAAACAACCTCAACCCTCACCTTCGCTTCACTAAGACAGCTAGTGATAAGGCGATTCCATTCCTGGACCTACTCATCACCTTGGAGAATGGACACCTCCACACCACAACCTACAAGAAGGCGACCGATCGTAATAGCCTCCTCAGCTTTAAGAGCCACCACCCCAAGGCCCTGAGGGAAAACCTGCCGTACGGCCAGTTTCTGAGGATACGACGAAACTGCAGCAGCATCAAGGAATATGACACCCAAGCCAGCTCACTTGCCAGGAATCGACATGACAGGGACTACCCCATGGAGGTGGTCCGCAAGGCCAGGAAACGCGCTAGGAACAACGACCGGCAGGCACTTCTTGAAACAAGGGAGAAACAATCCAGTGAGGTGATCACCTGCGTCACGACCTTCACCCCTATGTCTAACAGAATCAAAAACATCATTAGACATAATTGGAGAATCCTTAATACCGGTTCCCTCAACCTGGATCAACCACGTTTCGCGTTGAGACGAACCACTAATCTGCGTGATCAGCTGGTCAAACACCAGACCACGTGCAAAAAGGAAACCACAGGACGCGACTCTATGGAACCTACCACCAGTGTCAGGCCACTACCCATGTGGCACATGCAGTGCATGTTCCTCTACCAGACACACCAAAACCCTGCACCTTGACGACTTCACTTGGGAACAGCGGGCACACACGAACTGTAATACTAAGAACTGTGTCTACCTGGTCACCTGTCCTTGTTCATTGAGGTACGTGGGGATGACGACTTGAGCGATCAAAGTACGGATTAGTGAACATAAGAGCACCATCAGACGTGGCTGGACGGCCACAATAATGAGAAATCACTATATTGAGAAAGGCCACACTTGTGATGACATTCAGTGGACGGTTTTGGAGGCAAACCAGCTGTGGAGCAGTGCCTCCCTTCTACGCCGCGAACAACGATGGGTACACCATCTCCGCACACACGAACGGGGTCTCAACGATGAGATCCCCTGGGTGGAACTATGAAAATAACCCCCAAGTCTGCAGTACCTTGGGCCACCTAACGCACACGATCTGCACTGAGGACAGAGGAGACGTTAGCATAGTGTCATGTAGGGCGGGACCACACCATCACGGCCTCCCCTACCCCCTCTCTCTGAGGGCACGTCCTAATTGGGGTTACCCCACCACATCAGGCACGCCCTCTAACCATATGCATGTGGTTCTTGGGCTCCGTACTTCTGTGCCTTGGGACATGGGGACTAACCATCAAACTTGTAGCCATGACACACCTTTCCTTTTATCTCTTCTCTAACCTGCCAAAAAGTGCTCTATCGGATGCCTGTCCCTTGATAGGCGGTTCCGCAGTGCCTTCATGTATCTGTAAATCTTAACGTGACCAGGGAGCTGGCACCATACTTTATTTTATTTTACTATAGTCCCGTTGAATGTGATAACATCACATTTACTTACCCCCCCCCCCTCCCGCACCCATACTATTTGTACGGGTTTGAGCGCCATTGAGGACTGGCTTCCACCTGCCACACACTAAATCTTAAAACTGCATCCGGACACACACACACACACGCGCCTCTGGCGTCTACTATCGTCATGCTGACCAGGTCTCTCTCAGCACGCTATGCGTAGGTTCCTGGTGAGAAGGTTCCTCCTGAGCGCATGCGCATTGCTTCTGCCTCGCTACACATGCGCAATACCTAGCGGCATGACTGGGTTGTCCGGAAGAGGACACCTCCCGAGCACCAATTACCAACACTATATCAGGCGGTCCCCGCCTTTGCCATTGACTGCAGGCAGGCGTACGGACTGGGTAGGTGCGATTGAGCCGGCACCAGAGTAAACTGTAAGTAAGAATGCTGTGATGTGGCCTACGGAAACCGAGCAATAAGTTTTCTGCATTGTAAATATATATCATGGTTCCCCACTTATGCCTGTGTCCCATATTGTTTCGTTTTAGCCCGGTAAGGTGCGGGCGTCCTGCGCTCCTTAGCCTATGGAGCAACTCTCCTCTTATTTATAGGTAAGGGCACCAGTTTACAATCGCTAGCTCTCATTGGGGGCTTTGTTACGTGCCGACATCGGTTTCGGGGCGATGTCAATTCTGGTGTTGCCGATGCCACTAACCATTGTATACTTCAAGGCTCAATCCACAGGAGCGACGAGAAATTCCCCACACTCCTAAAGACAGTTCATGGATGAAAAGGATTAAGACACTCGCACCCCTAGACTGACTCTCGGAGATGTGGGGATTAGAAACCAAGATGAGATAACTTCTCAACCCCCCAGCCGATTCCCTCAGGGTTGACCAGAAAACAGAAGAGGTGTAACCTACAGGGAGACAACAATAGACAACGATGAGAAACTTCCTTCCCTCCCCCTTCTAACAGTAGATACACACAGGGTAGACTTTAGTGCTTGCGTTATAGAAACACACTTTCCCTTACCGGCTGGACATCTCCTTATGTCAAATACTGGATCTTCTCAGTGCTCCGGAAGTGTAGGCAAATACTTCTTTACCCTCGCCAGTAACATATGTCACTGAGATTTGTCCAAAAATAAAACAAACAAAAAATAAAGGGGGACCGACAAAGAATCTGTATAATGACTCCAAACAGATTCTAATGTGATGCGCTTCCAAACTAACTGGACTGCGGGGGCAAATCGCATAAAAGGAAAGGTAAAGATAATCAGAAAAATGCCTCACAGGCGTCTTAAACAAACAAGGCAATCAGACGCGCAATGCGCATAAATACTGATACAAAGTACCAAGTTTATGTCAGTTTCCACTCACAAACACGGCAGCTTCTATTCAAGTAGAAGAACGCCGCCACTCGTCAATTACATCAAAGACGGGAAAGTTTGGATGAGTCAGTAACAAAGGTGAAAGAACGTCCAAGTCAGCGGGGGCTTCAGAACGCGGCCGCGCGTAAATGCTGCAGAGAACGCGGCTGCGAATCAAGGGGTCAGCGGGGCACTTAGGAGTCGCCGCATGTAGGTAAGGCAAGGGACGCCAATAGGGGAACACGAAGGAAACTTGAATCGCCTTGCGATCTTCTTGAGGCTGGTAGCAGGAATCGCTCTAGGTAGGGGAAAAAGCTAGGGTACTCTCACGAGGAGTGTTGCCAGACACTGGGTTTTCAGGAGAGGTCAGAGCGTGGTTCAGGATCGAAAGCCAAGCAACGGTTCCTCGGCGAGTCGGTGTATTTAAAGGAAGGGAGTGTCAACAAACTCCACCTCTAACAGAGAGGTGAGGGGTCTGCTGAAAAGTGTTCAACTTTCTACAAAGCAAGCACTCAAGTTCCCCCAGGACTCCAAAGGACTGTGCAGGAGGCTGGACGTCTAACATCTGGTAATTAGAGTTGCACTCGTGTGGCAGACCATTATGGCTCAAAGAGTGTTCAATACCTTCCGATGCCCCTCTCCAAGGCACAGAGGTGTGTTCCTCTTTCTCTACCGCACACCTGACCTGCCACATGCAGGTATTAGCCCACAATGTTGGGCCCCCTTTCAAATTGGCGCAACGCCCAGTGCGGGTGGCTCCTGGGGCGCAGGCGGGGCCACACACATAGCGGCCATGCTTTCTGGCGCTGCGTGTGCCCGGCCCGCCTGGAGCCCGAGTTTGAGACACCGCGCTGCGGTCACTGCACTAAGGGCAACACTTCAACCCTACCTGTCTCGTGTTTTTATTTTTTTATGTGACTTGCGCAGCTCAGCTGTTTTCTGTTGGGGCATGCCTCGCATGTTTGACGCATGTCCTATTTGTTGTCTGTCCTCTCTTTCCTAGGTGGTGTTCAGGAAGCGGTCACAACTTTTGAGTGTGCAGCCATATTGTAGGGTCCTGAAGAAGCGCCATGGATCCTTGAGACCACGTAGGTGCGAAACATGTCGACCTTTTTACCTTGCAGTTACCTGGGCACATTGAGCCTATTGGGGTAACACATAACCTACGGGTTTTTTACTCTGCCAAGGGTACCATCACATTAAATATTTTTCTGGTAACCCGTAGACAGTTTTAGCTTACGTTGCACGCACTTTATCACCCTCCACATAGGACCCACCCCACACACTCGCATGCATCCGACGGCAGTTCTCTAAAAAGATCTCCGCTAAAGTGACCCTTCGGGGGACCCGTGGGGCATTGCAGCGCCGGCCCGACGAGGAGCAAACACCCGATGATGAAGCATGACATCCTTCGGGGTGTGTGAGGGGAACAAGAGGCAAGACTTGTTCTTCCCTCTCACTAGTGGTTCCTAATTACCTAGGATACTCTTCACCTCCTGTTTCTCTGTCTCTTTTCTTCTTCTGAGTGAGTGGGTGACACGTTGCACCCCTCTTCCGGAACAGTGTCCCCTTTGTTTTGATTAGACTTTCGTGTTAGGAGCAAGGACACTGGACCACAACTGGCTCCTGGTCCCCCCCTTTTCTCTTTTGTCGATACAGGCCACTGCTTCTGTCATTGTTAGTAATATGTTGCATCCTACCCATTATAGAATGAGAAAAGAAAAACAATTGGGAGGAAGTAAAACTAAATATGAGCAAAGGAAAACAGATAGTGGCAGAGAAAGATATGAGAAAAATGACAAGCATTTACTAACTGTCACAGTAGCTACTTCGATCCTCCAGCCATCAGCAGGACTCCCAACTGTTCGATCTGTCTTGGAGGGCGATAAATAGTTTGACTTGATCATTGAACACCCACAGATTTACTTTTCATCAGGTTGTTACTTAGATGTCCCTTTGTAGAAATGTGATACATTCTGAGTGGCGTTTTTCCCACTTCCCGGAGCAGACACTATGGGTCCCTTTCCTTGCACAACTTTCATAGGTGTAGCATGGAACAGTAGATCAAATTTTCACACTTGTTTTTGGCGTGCTAGTATCAAGCCACCAAGTAAAATGTTAGAGTAGATAGCACAGAGTTTCATGTTTGAATGCACTTTCATCTTACCTTTCGCAGGTGGATTATGAACCACAATGACAGGGGAACAGATGGGGTTTTCATCTGTGGGAAATGAGTTTAGCAAGCTTTTGCAATCATGAGTTCAGATGGGATTTTGTCTGTGCTTCCATGTGGAGCATGACAATTGTCACACTGTAACTGGCATATTGCTTGGGGTATGCAAATTAAATAGCTTGCGCTCTTTGCACAGTTCTCCTGATTGTGGGCATAAAACCTTTCACCGTGCCATTAGCATGTGGCCAAAGTAGTGAGAATGGTGGTGATTTACACCCACTTCTTTGAATGGAACCTAACTAGCTGTTTTTAGAACAGAGAAAATAGCCAATGCAGCAAAAATTTCATCTGGAACAAGAAGACCAGCCTGAGGCACCATGAATGATACATGGCCTATAATCAGGAACATTGAATAGTCATCTATCAGAACGAGTAGATACTAGCCTGAGTCAAGTGGCTCAAATTAAATCAATGGCGACAGTTGACCACGCGGTGTTGGACAACTCAGAAATTATCCTTTTTTTCCTGATGAGTGTTCTTTGCCAGGCTCTGACGTAGAGGACATCTAGACCAAGAAACTAGATTTTCTCTTGTAAAAATGTCTTGGTTGCTACAAGCCTTTGATGGCTTTCATGTGCCAGATCCACTATTTTTGGATGCAACATTGCAGGATGAGTCTATCAGAGCTTATAGTTAAAATCACTTTAGACTTGTTTGCAGGCCAACGATTCTGCCTTTAACACCTGGACAGGATACCTACTCACACTTCCAATATGCCACTAGTGATTTTTGTCTCATGGTTTTTCTGATTTCTTACACAGATGGATCTTCTTGTGAGGCTATCATGAGTTCACTTTCAGACAGTCTCTCGGGAGAAGTACAAGAGCTAGTTGACTCGAAATATATATATATTCATACACAGAAGACCACATAAAAGGATGCCCTTTGCTGAAGAAGATGTGACCAAAGAAAGGTTTTCCAAAGACTAGGAAGCCTTCAGTGTAGTTAAAGCAACAGCGTTTTGGCCTTATTAGTCTCCAGATGTATTTTTGGAAAATTACCACTTCCAAAGACACTCTAAAACTCAGTCATGGTGGCGCATGTGTTGAAAAGGTCCTGATGTGCCTTGATGGTTCATCTAGGTCCAGCTGACAGCAGTCCAACTTAGAGAACCTGAACTTTCAGTAAGATGTGAACCAGGGTGTCCCCGCCTTTCGATGGAAGAGTTGGATATTTGCTTGTTGACACAGATGAGGATTTTTTGTGCTACCAGCTTGGCCACTGCTACAATGGGAGGCACTCTTGGAGTGGGGTTGGATATAGGTTCTGTCAGATTATTGAGCTCTTCCTTCACCTGAAGTTTAAGGTGTACTGGCACATGCCTGTGAGTTTGTGTCAAGGGATGAATTGCTCCATTGATATGCAGGGTGACTTGCAGACCTTTGAGCTTGTCTAATCCTCTGAATTATAAAAGAAAAGTCATAAAGTTTGGGTGATCAGGTACTTTAACTTTTGAAGAGGACACCATGTTGAAGGTCATGGCTAAAGGTCCCATTAATCGTGTAGTGATGTTACTTAATAGAGAGGACAGTGAGACCTCTCTGTTTCATTCGTAGTGCCATGACGTCATTATTGGAATTGAGCTGCCACCTAAAATGTTAGCAGGTATTACAATTTTGGATCCGGGCTGAACAGAGGGATGCTGGATTGTGCTGAAGCTGTTAAACTATCAGGGGCTTTGAAGATATATCTGGTTACTCTTGCATAAACACTCCATCTTATCGTCTGTGCCAGCATGGATTTTTTCACTGATGACAAGCGATCCTACTACAGAAGACCGCATTATAGTTGTCCGAATGCAGACAGCGGTTGCTGCTATGGCAACAGACAAAGATGTTATCTTCATTTGGACTTTAAAGAATCATGTGCATTTGTTTTACTGGAAACCAAAGTCAATGTTGCATATAGTTCACACAAGGCAGTAAACAACACATTATATTCATACATTCATTCATCCAATCATTCATACAATTATACATGTAACACACATACTAACACTCATGCGTTCATGTAAACACGTGCACATGGTCACTGTCCTATCAGTACTTACCTTGTGCCACACGGAATATATAGAATGTCAATAATGTATTTATATGACGTATTAGAATGTTCACGGTTGTTGGGACAAGGAGGCTGGTCGTGTTCTACTGCTGTTTGTATATGGGCCTGCTAACGTTACACTTAAGAACATTTGCAGTAAAATTATTGATGAGAAAACTGTGCATGGCGAGGGCACTGGTTATAGTTACTTTAGGGCATGAGTTAAAGTTACTTGAAAGAATTCTAACTATAACAGATGAATTTCTATGGTTTTGTACATGTAAAATCTGAACCTAACTATAACGTCCCTGTAACCTTTGTTTTTTTTAGTGAATATATATATATATATATATATATATATATATATATATATACAGTTAACGGTGCAGTGCTCGTGACTGCCACAAATGTCCTTTGTTTGCAGCCAAGTTTCCTCATTACTGCGTGAAAACACTTAATATACCTCAGCTAAAAACAAAATATGTGAAGAAATTAATCATACAGAACAATTGTTTTTGCATACACTTTACTGATACTAAAAAAAGGAGCATTGCTAATACTCATTGATACTTCTTTAACTGCTCTTGGTATGTTACAGGGAGATGCTTTCAGCCTTAGTCCCTTTAAATTGAGTGTGAACTGTTCCAGGATTGCCAGGAAAAAGCCCAAAGCACTGCCTGTAGAGGTTGACATCCTTTTTCAAATGTACACAAGTAATGTACACCGTGTTAATCTCATGAAAATCCATTGCTTTATGTTTTAAAAAAAGTTCATAAATTTGTTTTTAATCTCAAGTTATAATATTTTTAACGGCCCAATCCATATTGGGACTTGAGTGTCATTTCATCAGGAGACTAATTTGAAAGGCAGTTAAAAATATATACACAAATTGAGGAAATAAAATGAAAAAACTCCAACAAAAAAAAGGTTACAAAATAATCAAGGTTAAAAAAATTGCATATGACAAACACATTGAATTTTCATTTTGGCAATACATTAGCGATGGCAGTAACCAAGTAAGCCCCAAAAACAATCAAAAGTACTTAAAGAAATTTGACTAGTGAGGTACAACTGCATATGGAAAAGCATTTATCAATCTAATGATTCAATGTGACCACACTATGGCAACAAATCATATAGTAAACCATTAAATTACAAACGCAATGAGTAAGCACAAGTATGAATAATACAATGTTAAAAAACTATATCCTGTGGACAAGTTATTACAATTCCAAATATGGCGAAATAATAATGCGAACATCGTGAACCATAAGGAAAAAAATACCAGTAAACACTCCACTTTTCGGTGGTGAAATAAAGTGCGCAGGATCAATAAACTAAAGTTTGTACTCGATTTGTGTTTAATAGTCATGGGAGTTCCTGGGTTCACGTACTGTTTTCATGCAAGTTATTCAGCTAATTGCTAAATTGGTTTTCATATCTTAAATACAGTGCCTAAGCACAAAAGAGTTAAACTGTTAAAATGCGTACAGACATAAACCATACTGTATGCGGTCACCATGTAAAGCTCAAAAAATAAAACAAAACGAACCCAATGGGTGCCATCTTAGAAGAATAAACAAATAGCTTAATGTACCCGTAGCAGAATAAGTTACGTAAAATGGAGAAAAGCTATAGTGGTATTAAAGGCACCATCCTGGCACCATTGTTTGCCTAACAGCAAGCAAACTTTTATAAAGAACAATTATGTTCCTAAAAACTGAAACCAACCAAATAAAGGACCCTAAACCAAATATACCAGGCCATAATCAGGGCCAGCTGAAGGTTTGAAGGGGCTCATTACAAAAAGGGAAATGTGAATTCCAAGTTGAAGCATTACCCAACATTATGCTTACAATAAAATTAAATTGTAATCATGTTCATCAGGTTAAAATTAAAATAATCTCTTCAAATGATATCAAGAAGACTGGACGTAAAAATGTAGATGGCCATCAAGTTGCCTGTTCTGTCTTTTCCAAATTTAGGAAGCTTGGGTGGCCTAATTTGATGTCTAGATTGGAATCCATTGCTATATCAGAACTGTGCATCCTACGACCAGAAGAGATTTATTTGAAATTTTCAGGATAACCAATAAGAGTAAATTTAGTTAATGTGAACATCCTGAAAATCTGGCATGGATCTGTCTCTCCTGGACCTACACTGAACATCCCCTTCAGGCCTCGAAAAATCTACTCGCCCATTCGCAATTGCAAGTAAAATTTTATCAGGTCGAGCTATTTTTAGCACCTACTAGTCCCATCTGATGAGTGAAATTAGGCTGGAAAGGAACAGGTGTTCTGTTCATTCAGAAAGTGAATGAGCAATAAAGATGCCATTAAATCTTGGTTTTATCTTGACACATTTGCTGTATGTTCAAATAAAGAGGTCAAATGTCAGTTTGTCTTTTTACTAACTGCTGCTTGGAAAATGGAGTTTATTTTTCTCTCTCTTACTAGAGTTAGAGGTTTTTGTCAAGTGAGCTGTCTGAAGATGTCAGTTATTTTTCTCTAACACATAACATTTCTATAAATAGCTTGTTAATTAATATTACAAATATTTCAAAATATATCAGGAATTACGAAAGCAAATTATTTTTTAATTAAGAAGTGTGATGCAAACAAAGAGTTAAATAGGAGCAAAACAAACCAGGACATTTTATTTGGTGATATGCAAATGACACATATTTGCAGAAACTCTATTTCCAAACATTATTGTTTGTACACTATGGGGTTCATTACGATTTCGGGCAGAAAGCCTCCGCCCGACAGTCGGAATCTTCCCGACCGTGGGGCTGATTCCGATCTCGGCCGGAAGCGCACCTAACACTATTTGTCCGGAAAAAAACCAAGCCGAACGCGTGTTTCCCGACCGATTCGAACATACGTCCGAACGAGCAAGTACGATGCGCATAACTGCCCAGATCCCGACCCAGCCGTACTCACCCAATCCAGCTCCTGTTCCCCACCCGAGCCGGATCAGTAAACGCAGAATCGAGTCGCACGGAAGCCAAAATACAGCACCGTCCGGCCGGACTAGTACGATGCGCACTCCGTACGCGCCGAACCCGTCGCTACGTACGGCACGTCAGAGCATCCGGGAGAGGCGCACATAAGCTCCGATTTGCGCTACAAGACGATCCACGGCTACGAGACGAACACGCCAGCCACGAGTACGAGTCGAAGCAACGAGAAAGCCGAACGAGACGAACCAACCATGAATCCCATCGCGCAGGTCCTACCAATACTCTACATCTATTACCGGAACAGGTACGGACGCGTACGGCGCAGAAGGTAAGTCAAACACCCACCACACAAACAAACGACACGTACCCGACATATAACACACACACATAGGGATGCAGAAATGACTGACACCAGCAACAGCAGAACCATAGGGGCGGGATGGCTATCACCAATGCCATATACACCCATAAGGGCCTGGATGCCAACCACTAACACCACCCCTACTCAGGGGGGCTGGATTCCTGTCACCACTACCACCCCTACTAATGGGGGGCTGGATGCCTACCACTACCACCACCCCTACTCATGGGGGGCTGGATGCCTACCACTACCACCACCCCTACCCATGGGGGGCTGGATACCTGTCACTACTACCACCCCTACTCATGGGGGGCTGGATGCCTACCACTACCACTACCACCACCCCTACCCATGGGGGGCTGGATACCTGTCACTACTACCACCCCTACTCATGGGGGCTTGATGCCTACCAGTACCACCACCCCTACCCATGGGGGCTGGATACCTGTCACTACTACCACCCTTACTCATGGGGGGCTTGATGCCTACCACTACCACCACCCCTACCCATGGGGGGCTGGATACCTGTCACTACTACCACCCCTACTCATGGGGGCTTGATGCCTACCACTACCACCACCCCTACCCATGGGGGCTGGATACCTGTCACTACTACCACCCTTACTCATGGGGGGCTTGATGCCTACCACTACCACCACCCCTACCCATGGGGGGCTGGATACCTGTCACTACTACCACCCCTACTCATGGGGTGCTGGATGCCTACCACTACCACCACTCCTACCCATGGGGGGCTGGATACCTGTCACCACTACCACCCCTACTCAGGGGTGGCTGGATGCCTACCACTACCACCACCCCTACTCAGGGGGGGCTGGATGCCTACCACTACCACCACCCCTACTCAGGGGGGGCTGGATGCCTACCACTACCATCACCCCTACTCATGGGGGGCTGGATGCCTACCACTACCACCACCCCTACTCATTGGGGGCTGGATGCCTACCACTACCACCACCCCTACCCATGGGGGGCTGGATACCTGTCACTACTACCACCACTACTCATGGGGGGCTTGATGCCTACCACTACCACCACCCCTACCCATGGGGGGCTAGATACCTGTCACTACTACCACCCTTACTTATGGGGGGCTTGATGCCTACCACTACCACCACCCCTACCCATGGGGGGCTGGATACCTGTCACCACTACCACCCCTACTCATGGGGGCTGGATGCCTACCACTACCACCACCCCTACCCATGGGGGGCTGGATACCTGTCACTACTACCACCCCTACTCATGGGGGGCTTGATGCCTACCACTACCACCACCCCTAACCATGGGGGGCTGGATACCTGTCACTACTACCACCCTTACTCATGGGGGGCTTGATGCCTACCACTACCACCACCACTACCCATGGGGGGCTGGATACCTGTCACCACTACCACCCCTACTCATGGGGGGCTGGATGCCTACCACTACCACCACCCCTACCCATGGGGGGCTGGATACCTGTCACCACTACCACCCCTACTCATGGGGGGCTGGATGCCTACCACTACCACCACCCCTACTCATGGGGGCTGGATGCCTACCACTACCACCACCCCTACCCATGGGGGCTGGATACCTGTCACTACTACCACCCCTACTCATGGGGGGCTGGATGCCTACCACTACCACCACCCCTACCCATGGGGGGCTGGATACCTGTCACCACTACCACCCCTACTCATGGGGGCTGGATGCCTACCACTACCACCACCCCTACCCATGGGGGGCTGGATACCTGTCACTACTACCACCCCTACTCATGGGGGGCTTGATGCCTACCACTACCACCACCCCTACCCATGGGGGGCTGGATGCCTACCACCAACACCACCCCTACTCATAGGACGGGTAATGCATGACACAACCAGCACACTCCAACATAAGGAATGTAAGAAAAAAACATCCCCCCCAACACCATGACAAGCGTGTGTAGACTGTGTCAAATGCCTCCAACACTGAACATGAAATTGAACATACAATGTGACCCCCTATCACATGTGTCACACATAAATGTGTGTGGCCTCCACAATGCAAGCAGACCATGACCACTGTGGCAATGGGGTCCAACCCCCATCATCACAGTGACCAAAAGGTAAGTGTGGGGTCCATAGCTGAAGCACATTTTGAACAATGTGGCAATGGGGTCCAAACCCCCATCATCACAGTGACCAAAATGTAAGTGTGGGGTCCATAGCTGAAGCACATTCTGAACATTGTGGCAATGGGGTCTAAACCCCCATCATCACAGTGACCAAAATGTAAGTGGGGGGTCCATAGCTGAAGCACATTTTGAACATTGTGGCAATGGGGTCTAAACCCCCATCATCACAGTGACCAAAAGGTAAGTGTGGGGTCCATAGCTGAAGCACATTTTGAACATTGTGGCAATGGGGTCTAAACCCCCATCATCACAGTGAACAAAAGGTAAGTGTTGACATGGAAAAAGCTGCAACTGCCAAACAGCATGGATGATTCCTGGTCACAGAACAACAAACACATCAGTGGCAAAGTAGTGCTTGTGTCCCATAGCAACATATATTGGGTGAGGCAAACAGTGCAGTGCAAATAAGACATACCTTTGGCCATGTGCAGACAAACATCACCCATGGGGGCTGACACTGTCAACATTCATCAATAACACAATGACAGAAGTGACCATCATAATGCAGACCCACATATCTGCACCAATGGGCACACAAATGTAGATATCCTGTGGAGACTGTAGATGTGAGGTGAACAAATACCATACCATGGCAGCAATGGGACACACAAACCATGATCATTGTGCTGACTGATGACCTAGGAGTCCCAGGGAAAGCAGGGGAAACCCACCAAACAACATACAGCCAATGGCACACTAAAGATATGCCAATGCAGTGGTGCAGATGCACAAACACAAACAGGCAGCCCCACACCGCATATCAAACACAACAGGTGATGGGGGTGTGCCAGTGTCCCCAGGCAACCACACAACACATGAGGAGGCCTGAATCCCAATTACACAGATGTGCATACAGTGCCACACAAAAGTAACTCATGGATCGGATTCCCCTATGTGGGCAATCAGGCATTGTTAGATGAGAGGGAGCCCAAATTACACATGTCACACAAGCTTGTAGGAACAGCAACTAACACAGCAAGACACAGACCCACCACAGCACTACCCCCAGGGATCCCACATTGTGGTGACACTGGCCTGCATGATAATCCCACTGTGATGACAAAGCTAGATGTCGTTCACACTGTGAACCACAGTCATGTGTCCTGAGCAACAAACTACCATCACACCTACACAAGCA
The DNA here is from genome assembly GCA_963921515.1 of Calotriton arnoldi. Classification (NCBI taxonomy): domain Eukaryota; kingdom Metazoa; phylum Chordata; class Amphibia; order Caudata; family Salamandridae; genus Calotriton; species Calotriton arnoldi. Next base: position 163,250 of record CAWUFW010013512.1, read on the forward strand.
CAAATCAATCAGCACGGCCGGTCAGCCAAGGCCAACATGGAGGCAGGGGTCTAGCCGTGCAACAACTCTCATCTGCACACGCTCAACACCACACACCTTGATCTCCACCAATGTGCAGCAGTGAAGCTCACATGCACTGGTGACATTGCACATGCACCCATGGCAATCCCAGGGGTGGTGGTGGTGGGAACTAAGGTGCAGAAACCCATCACACATGGCCAGTCAACAAGACTCGTGAATGTCTGACGCACTGCACAGTACGCCGTACATGGACATGACGTCAATACCACACCAACCAATGGGATCCCGGCCACAGTCACACACCAATGAAGAAGCCACGGTCACCCACAAAGAACACACATAGACAACTTCCAACATTGCAGCTCTGACCCTGAGGAGTGGCAGCAGTCACACACACAACGTGTCACAATCACTGAAAGCTAACACAAACTGGAAATTACATGACAGGTGTAACCAACAAGTGCCAAGGGGAATCCTGACTGTGTCCCATCTGCGTTTGCCCACAAACTCAGCCCTGACAGCAAACACACCTATGGGTGACACCCTGATGACCAGTAATGTGCCATGCACCCACATCCCAGAGAACCCAGGGAGAAGACTTGGGGGGAACATAGGTCAACTCAGCAAGCATCACAAACAGGAACATCACTAGGGATCCCAGCCTGCCTAGCAAAATGGAAGTGAACACACACAGACATGCTCACACAACACACACCTTGTGCTCAGGCAATGTCACAGAATTACACATATCATGAGGGGACTCCACTCCTGTGTAAGGAAAGCTGTGCCATACGTTGTCTCAGTAGGGCTCTACCATACCATACCATACCAAGACATTTATAAAGCGCACGGCTACCACCAACGGCGGTGTCCCGGCGCTACACAGAGACAAAGGAAGATAAAGAGAGGAAAGGCAGACTAAGGGAGATCAAAAGCCAGGTTTTCAGAGCACTCCTAAAAGTGGTTTCAGACTCTGCTTTGCGCAAGTAGAGCGGCATCGCATTCCAAAGAGCGGCAGTTCTGACTGCAAAGGCGCGCCCTCCCATCCTGGCTTTGCAGTAGGAAGGAGAGCAAAGAAAAAACTGAGAGTTCGAGCGCAGAGTCCTATTTTGGTGGTATTTCCGAAGTCTGAGCCTCAGATAGTCAGGTCCACTTTCTCTGGTAGCTCTAAAAGCGAGTAATAAAGCCTTAAATTCGATTCTTCTCTTCACTGGAAGCCAGTGAAGACTGCGCAAGAGGGGGAAATGTGATGCCGAAGAGGCACGTTTCTAAGAAACCTAGCAGCAGCATTTTGAACTGTCTGGAGCTTTTTAATCAGATAGGCAGGGAGGCCAAGATACAAGCTATTGGCATAGTCCAGCTGGGATGTAACCAAGGCATGGACTATGGTGGCCCGACAGTTCATCGGTAATAAATACAGGAATCTACGCAAGCTTTTGAGCTTCCAGAAGCATGCTCTGGAAACTCGGCCAATCTGGGCTTTCACCGACAAGTCCGAGTCAAATCTAAATCCCAAATTTCTAACAGATAGAACTGGGGTGGGAGGGGATTCAACTGCAATGGCCACCATAAATCAGCCGGAGGAGGTGATGGTTGGTTAAAAAACATCACCTCAGTTTTCTCGGTATTCAATTTAAGACAGTTATCTGTCATCCATGAAACAATTTTATTTAGACATAGCCTAAAGCTGTCAAATGCGGCCATCTTGGAATCTTTAAATGAAAACACCAGCTGCGTATCATCAGCGTATGAAATTGTACGCACGCCACACTGCTCAACTAGTGCAGCCAGAGGGGCCAGATAGATATTAAATAGGGTCGGGCTTAACGCAGAACCCTGAGGTACTCCACAGCCCATGGCGCAAGAGGAAGAGACATAAGGGCGGAGGAAGACCTGCTGAGATCGCCCCTCCAGAAAGGATTGGAACCAATTTAGAATGGTACCCGAGATACCCAGCTGTGTCAGACGGTCTAAAAGAATCGAATGAGAGACCGTATCAAAGGCTGCAGATAAATCTAACAGCACAAGCATGGCACAGCTACCGTGGTCTAATGATTCTCGGATGGTTTCCGCCACTTCCAACAGGGCCGTCTCTGTACTGTAACCCTTCCTAAAACCTGATTGGAAGTCGGGAAGGAGATTGTTAGACTCCAGGTGATTAGAGAGTTGTCTTTGGACCTCCTTCTCCAAAATTTTAGCAGGGGCCGGCAGAAGCGAAATGGGCCTGAAATTCTTAAGTATACTCTATCATGTCAGCAGAACACTTGGTCACTCAGTCACCAATTAGCACAAAATGAAGGCTCCTGTCATATCAGCCTGGTCATGGGAGTGTCACCGAAATCATCAGCACAGATCCAACACACATGTATAGCAAGTTGCACTGATAACACAGATGAGTCCTTCCCCATTGATGCCCAAACTTGCATGTCCAGTGGAGATGGCCACACGGTCAGGGAAATAGACAAATTGAACAATGGCAAGCACAGCAGATGTGCAGGGGTGTAAGCCACAGATGTGATATTGCAAAGAAAAGTAGGAAATCCCATTGCCAAATATTGAAAACATGACACCCTCATATTGCTGCAAGGATGACATGGCTACACAACAGGATAGGACACATTCCCCCTGGACCACATGGGGTCCTGTACAGTAACACTTCATTTTCCGGAGATCAAAAATCACCATCACTGCAGCAAGGGCACGGTTAGCATCATCAACATCATGTACATCAGAAGCAAAACCACTAGAGAACAGAAAGTAGCTTTATTCAGCATTTGTGTGTGAAGAAGGGAAAGTCACAGAAATATAACAAAGGCCAATGGCCAGTCCATAATCAGAGTCCAAACAGGGTGACAGTGCCAGATGTCACCCTTTGCATGCCTGCACTGCTACACACCAGGGACATTACCCTCGGAGGGGCATACGGGGGGGCAGGCCAGGCACCGCAGGGACAGGATCAGGGCTCACCAAAAGGAGGCAGGGAAGGGGTGGTGGGTGCTGGAGAGTCACTGACAACTGCAGTGGAGGTGTCTGACATGGTGTGTGCCGGCACCACTGGGGGGCATGAGTCAGATGGTGTGGGTGCCGGCACGACTGCAGTGGGCCGTGCAGATGGAGTGGACAGGTTCCCCACTGCAGTGCCCAAGTCAGACGGGGTAGTAGTGGACTCCACTGCAGTGCCTATCTCCAGGGGAGTAGAATGGGGTTCAGGTAAGGTGGGCAGGACAGAGGGGGAGGACACAGTCTCCACACCAGTGGCACAGACATGCGCAGCGGGGGTGTGGTGCTGGAAGAGCAAGTGGTAGGGGAGAAGGCCGGATCATTTTGGGGATGGTGTATCTGTGGGTGGGGGAACCTGGGGCAGGGTGTGGTGGGGGAACCTGTGGAGTGGGGGCCTGAGGGATGGAGGAAGGAGACTTGGTGGTTGAGCTGCAGGGCGGCGGCGGGGTCTTGCTCTTCCGGGTCCGGGGGACTTGTGGATGGGAGCCTCAGTCTGTCTGCGCCTGGGGGAGGGTGTCCGGGGGTGAGGGGCACTCCCTCTGTGTGAGTGGACTTCCTCTTCCCCCTGTATGCTGGATCAGCTGGATTGGAGGGGAAGAGGCCGAGGTCACAGAGGAAGAGCTGCTGTGTATGTGGGGTTGCAGGTGAGGCAAGGGAAGGGGCCTTGGAGGGAGAGGACTGCAGAGTGACTGTGGATGCCTGTGTGTGTGTCTGTACACCATCCCCTGTGGGTGTGGTATCAGTCCCTTGAGGATGCCTGCATGCACGTCTTGTTTTTGTAGTGGGTGTGTCTGTGCTGCTCGTGTCTGTGTGTTTGGGTGAATGTGCAGGTGTGCATGTGCTTGGGACAGGTAGGGTGCCAGGAAGTGTGGATGGGGCAGAGGTAGGAGGGGTGAGGGACTGTTGGAGGAGGGACACTGCTGCCGTCAGGGAGGAGTCCATGGACCTATTGCTCCTCTGTAGGGCAGACATGCCCGATGAGATGCCCTCCATAAACGACACCAGCTGAGTCAACAGAGTGGTGTGGGCATGGAGGACACTCAGCATTGCTGTCTGCCCTACATGGAGCTGGCGAAGTAGGTACACAGACTCCTCACTCAGGGCAGCAGGGGACACAGGGGCAGGGGGTGCGGTGCGTGGCACGAAGGAGACATGCTCCCGAACACGGGAGCCTCCACGGACCTCTGGAATGGGAGCCGATGGGAGGGCGGTGGTGGTGGTGGGGACAGCAATACTAGCTGGGGTGTGGTGGCTGCTGACACCCGCCTCCACAAGGGAGTCATCCTCCGAGCTGCTGTGGTCCTCAGCTGAGGTGGATGGTGCTGAGGACTCCTCGGTGTGGCTCCCCTCGCCCTCCGTGCCACTGGGTCCCTCCGACCACTCATCGGCTGCTGACCCAGTCTGGCTCTGCGGCTCCTCCTGATCCGTGGAGCTGTGCCCTCCTGTGGCCGTGGATGTATCTGCAAACAATTAGGGAAACAGACAAACATCAGTCACCTGCACTGACCGCACACACCACAGTAAGTACAGCACATTACAGAGCAAGCCCTGGCATCCTTAGTTGAACATTGCCAAAGGTGCCCAAACAGAGTAGGAGAAGCCAATTGTCAGTCTGATGGTCAACCATGGCACTCACATCCCTCCTGGCCTTGCACCCATCTGTCTGGTGTCTGTCGGATGGCAATACCCCAGTGTGGACACATGCACCACCTACACAGTAGTTGGACAGTGCAGAGAACACAGTGAAGTATGTGAACATGCACACATCCCAACTCTTGCCACTGAGTCAGTACAGGTGTCCGGATAAAGGGATGGCCAGAGTCTATTTTGAAATGCATGTGATGCATACCAGCACCAGACACCATGATGCACCCATGTCCTGATAGTCAATGCCACAATGGGGTGCATGTAGCACATGTCACTCCCCTGCAGGATCACTCTTAGGAAGTTTAATGCCATGGCACAGGCATGCCTGCAAAGTCATACTTCACTGTCTCCAGTCACATGGGCAGGGCAGCCAGCCAACAACAGTCTGCACTGTGTCACAATCCTAGGTCATGGGGAATGCAAGTCCAGAAGCTGACAAGTGCACATGTCCATCCCCCACAAACCACATCATCTGAACTCTTATTTGTCCACGTCATACCAATTGGACATATGGGAGACCTGAAACACAACCCTCGGAACCTGAGCACCTCACAATCTGCTGTGAATGGGAAACAGCTGCCTGAACTTCACATTCGCATACCCCAGTCTGCACAGTCAAGTGATCAAACACCTATATGTCACACAAGTATCGTCTCCTATGGTCACATCTCCGGTGGCATGCTGAGCCCTAACCGAGAAACACCCCAGTAGTCCTGACAACGAAGCCACAGCACAATGACACAGAGGCAGACACCTGAGGGAACATTTCACTGAGCACAACGTGTCAGCTGATACACGGGAGTGGGAGTACAGAGTGTATTGTATGGCCTGGAGTAGGCATGACTGTCCTGCTCCACGTGAAAGAGGGATGAGCCCTGGACAGTAGGCAGGTGGCTAAGTATGTGTGACACACTTGATATACATACTCCTGAGGCCCAAACATTGTTCCCACCCGCAGCATGGGTGTGTGCCAAATACCCCAGGCACATGTGGTGAATCAGATCAGCAATTGGACCACATATCAAAGTAACACGCAGATTACATGTCAGAACTCAGGCATTGTGTAAGCAATGGACCCACCCATGAAGCCCACCACAGAGTTACGGGAACAAATGCTGTCCCCCACCTTGAGCTAAGCAAAATGCAAGGACACAGTACCCAAGTGACACAATTTCCTGACTGTAAGGGCCACACCTGGGTATCAGATGAGGAGTGGGCAGTGCTCAATTGAGGGACATGGGTCCTGGACCACATGACTGATGTACTGTTGAAGTTTAACCAGGCCAGAGGAGGGCACATAGCATGTCAGACAAAGTTCACAGTGCAGTCATGGACTCACCCCCTCCTTGCTGCTGTCTGGCCTTCAGCTGCCCATCCAGATCAGGGAAGACCACCGCCAGGATCCTGAGCATGTGGGGGGTCAGGGTCCGGTGTCCGCCCCTCCTGCGAGGAGGCGACAGCTTCAGCTGGACCCTTGCGATCCTCCGGGTCCAGCCCCGAAGGTCCTGCCACCTCTTCTGGCAGTTGCGGATCCGGCGCTTGTAGACCCCCACAGACCTTACTGCCCGGGCGATGTCCAGCCAGATTTCCTGCTTCTGGTGGGCATCAACCTGTGAGGATGACAAAGTGTAAAGGCCATTACTACACATGCAACATATCCGTGCATCACACATTTGGATATACATGTCTGAATCACAGGGGCACATGATGTACACAGGCAGTGCAACGATGGCTATGAACAGTTTGCCAGCAGTTACTACATGGTATCATTGCCTGGGAATTAAAACCTTGTTTAGATGCACTGTTACTGCACTATACCTGTTCAGTGCATGTAACTACACACTATGGGGGGTGACAACTACTCAGTGAGCCTGCTAGCCAGTGGCGTGCAGACTGTAAGTCTTGCTAGTCAGACAACATGCACATTTAGTAAGGCAGTGGACAGCACACTCACCTGCTCCCCTGGTTTCCCATACAGCTTGCTGTACTGTGGAAGGAGGCTGTCCAGCAGGGCCTGGTTCTCCTCAGTGCTGAAGGCTGGGGCTCTCTCCACAGTACGTGCCATTGCAGGATCCAGAGGATGCAGATACAGCAGCAGTGGTGGTGGCAGATGTCGTCCTGGAGCATGTAGTGCAGGCAAGTGAGCTCTCAGGGGAACAGCCAGCATTATATGTGTGCTGCTGAGGCAGATACTGTCCCATGTGTCCAAAGTGATAGGTCCAAGTCGTTTGCATCTTCTGAATCTGGCCAATCCATGGAATTGCACCACTTACACACGCCCACAGCATCCTTCAAAAGTTCAACTTCATGAGACCCATGAATTTGCAACATTGTTGTGGGTGGCCAACTGAATTCACAGCATCAGACTCGTTAAAGGTTCAAAAACGCGTCCGTTGCCATGCCAGGCCATAGCCAATGCATGCGCACCGATCGGTCCATTGCTGTACAACGCGTACATCGGATGACAACACGCATCCGTCCACATCATATGCAATGGCCAATGCGTGCACACCGATCGGTCCATTGCTGTACGACGCGTACCCGCTCACATCATATGCAATGGCCAATGCATGCGCACCGATCGGTCCATTGCTGTACAACGCGTACATCGGATGACAACTCGTACCCGCTCACATCATATGCAATGGCCAATGCGTGCACACCGATCGGTCCATTGCTGTACGACGCGTACCCTCTCACATCATATGCAATGGCCAATGCGTGCGCACCGATCGGTCCATTGCTGTACAACGCGTACATCGGATGACAACGCGCACCCGCTCACATCATATGCAATGGCCAATGCGTGCACACACCGATCGGTCCATTGCTGTACGACGCGTACCCTCTCACATCATATGCAATGGCCAATGCGTGCGCAGCGATCGGTCCATTGCTGTACAACTCGTACATCGGATGACAACGCGTACCCGCTCACATCATATGCAATGGCCAATGTGTGCGCACCGATCGGTCCATTGCTGTACAACGCGTACATCGGATGACAACGCGTACCCGCTCACATCATATGCAATGGCCAATGCGTGCACACCGATCGGTCCATTGCTGTACAACGCGTCCCTGTACAAGTCACTGGCATATGTCACCATGCCTGTCACAGGTGAACGTATGCCAGCCACATTTACTTTCCAGGGACTCAGGGGCACACCTACAACACCACAGCCTGTCCACACTGTATCCTAAGGCATGTAAGGCTGCATTACCTTTTCCGTGTATGGGGGTCAACATGGGTTTTTTGGGTGGCACTTGGGGGCAGCCACTCCCAGGCTGTGCACGTGTTCATGGGGACAGAATCCTTGGTGTGTTGTGCACATGACCACTGTGATGTGCAACTGTTCATTTCAGAGCATGTGGCATGGTCACATTTCCAGGTTGTGTATGTGTATGTCATGTCACATACCCCCTGAGTCCCATGTGGGACGGTATGTACGTCACAGGGTGACCCATTGCCACAATAGTGATGGCCCTCCACAGTCTGTGTGCATGTTGTGTTTACAATGTCTCTGATTCCATGTGCACAATGGGAGACAGTCTCCACATCCACGTTGTTTGTGCATGGACTTTGATGTTGTGCGTGTGTGTGTCACAGACGTCCATGTCTGTCCTGCAGAGGCAACAGGGACCACTACCTGTGGGGGTCATGGTTGTTTTGCTGTGGTGTATTCATGATGCACCATGTCATGTCAGTGTCCATGTGGCAATACAGGGTCCCTGGGAATCTACCTGTCAATGAGCTGTGATGCCTGGGGCACATCTGTCCTCACATGTCACTGTGGTGTGTGTTTGGAACGTGACAGCAGTACATGGGTACTGTGACACAGCCTAATGATATCCCATAGCACAACCTGGGACTTGTTGACGACACATGTTGAACTGTGATGTTAGATGTTGGCCATATAGGTGCCATACATCTCCTTACGGAACGGCACACACATCATGTACTTGTGTCTCGTAATGATGTATCATGTGATATTGAGTATGGTCTATGCCACATATGTGGGGTGACTGACAATCTTTCTTTGTTCACCTATGCACTGCAGGGCACCAGCTGTCCATAGACCATTCCCTGACCTTGCAACCATGGTTGAACGGGACTGCATCCGACGGTACCGCTTCTCCAGGCCGCTGATTGAGGAATTGACGGTGTGGTTGGCCCCACATTTGCAACCTGGCCGGACATACCCTACAGCGCTGACCCCCAAGGTGAAGGTGAAGGCAGCCCTACACTTCTTTGCCACCGGTACCTTTCAACACACTGTGGCGTCTGCTGGTGGGATGTCACAGACCATGTTCAGCCGTGTGCTACGCGATGTTTTGGAGGCTATGTTGAGATACCTGAACCAGTACATCTATTTCCCTAAACTTCAACAACTCACTGACGTCAAGAGTGACTTCTATGCCCTGGGGAGGATGCTGCATGTCATTGGCTCCATTGACGGGACACATGTGGCTTTGGTACCACCACAGGCACATAAGCAGGCATACAGGAACAGAAAACATTACCATTCTGTCAATGCACTGGTGGTATGTCTTGCAGATATGAGCATCTCACACGTGTGTGCCTGTTTCCCCGGTTCTGCACACGATGCCTACGTGATGAGGAGTAGTCGCATCCCAAGGATGATGTCGCGGAACCAGCGTGCCTGGCTTGTCGGTGTGTACTGACTTTGTACCATTGTGTGTGTTCTGCAATGTTGTATTCCACCCTCTTTTCCAACTCAGCTAATGTGCAATTGTCTGTATGTAGGTGACTCCGGATACCCCAACATGCCGCGGTTGCTGATGCCCCTCAGGAACCCTGTGACACCAGCCCAGATGCGCTACAATGAGGCACATGGTCGGACCAGGAGAGTGATTGAGCGGACATTTGGTCTCCTGAAGAGCCGCTTTCGCTGCCTGGACAAGACAGGAGGGGCCCTCCCATATGCCCCAGCAAAGGTGTGCAAGATTGTCATCGTCTGCTGCATGCTACACAACCTGGCAGTGCGGAAGGAGTTGCCTCTCATCCTGGATGACGATGACCAACATCCGCCACCTGTGGAGGATCCTGGCCTGGGCCACGATGCCAGTGATGGTGATGATGATGAGGGTGATGTCCGCACACAGCTCATCACCAACTTCTTCAGCTGAATGTGAGTATCCAGCGATGTCATGTCAATGATGTGAGTTTGCGTGATATGTGTTGGTGGTGCTCTGGTGCTGTTTGAGTGTGTTCATGTGCTACTTGACTGTATGCGTGCAGCGATGTGTCCTTACAGGTAGTCTGTACTCCACAACAGTGTTGACATGCTAACTTGGTTTTGTGTAGGTATCTTGTGACATGTATTGGGCATGAGTATTGCAGTTCTGTCCTGTTCTTCAGTGCTTTTGACTGTGTGTCATTTCTGTCCTTCACAGGGTACTTTCAGAGTTGTTTGGTCAACTGTGATCCCCGACACCGTGATTCAACTTCCAGGGTGGAAGCAGTCGTTTCCCTACAGGTGATGTGCCCCACACCCCTGGACTTCCTTTCTTCTACACTTGTTGACTGTGTGGCCACTGCCACGTGGGATTACCTTGCATCTGTAGTGGAAACAACATGTTGCAAATGTGTAATAAACCTGTGCTTCACTTTGAGATGTGCGTTGTCTGTGGTCACACATCTGACTGACATTTGCTTACTGCACCAGTGGGCTAGTTAACACAGACTGTGAATAGGTGTGGTGTCTGTGCATTGCACTGTATTTCCTGGCAACATCAGTGTAGGCGATGAGTCAGATGGCCCTGGTGTGTATGTGTTGTGTAGCCCTAGTGGTGTGTCTCCCTCATATGTGTCACGTCGCCATGACTCACATGACGGTGTTGTACTTGCTGTAGCAGTTAGCATGCACAGTGTCATTTAGCAGATCACCATCTCCATGACAGAAACCACGCTGGAATCACAACAGAGGCAAGTATGGTGTATTAGTGAGTTTATTTACATACATGTGTGAGGATAGTGCACAGGATGGTGGGTGCTGTACATTGGGATTGTAATCCAAAGTTCCCAGATGAGTTGGAAGTCTTGGTAGCAGAAATGTCCTGAGTAAAGTCAACAGTCATCTGATACATTGGTCCAACTTAAACTCCCCATGTCATGTGAGAGAGTTGGGTTGCATGCGACAGGGTGAACAGTTTGCACACAAAGGTGGATTTCCAGAACAGGTGTTGGGTTCCTGGGGGATGTACATGGCCATCGGCCTCTCAGTTCTCCTTCCTCGGACGACCCCTCTTCTTTGGGGGGGGACCCTCAAGTGCAGGCTGCTGCGGTGCAGGGACTCTCTGCCAGAGTCATCCTCCCTCCCTGTGGCAGTTGCAGTTGTTGCGGCACCAGATGTTGTGGGCACACAGGGAGGTGTGGCCATGTTAGTGCTAATCTGGCGGAGGCATGTCAATATGTCCCTATGCACCGCTGTCAGTTCTTGCAATGTGTCCCACTTGGACTCCATGCCAGCCATGTGTGTCTCCACACGGGACATGTGTGTCTCCACACGAGACATGTGTGAGTCCAAGCGGGCATGATGGGCAGCCTGCTGCTGTTGAATGTCCTTGAGGATCCCCACTACTTGGCTGACCTCTCCAATGCTATTCTGGTACGCATCAGCAATGCGTACCAGTTGTGGGTCATCATGCAGTCCAGACCCCTCTGCAAACAGCGACCTATGTCTACCACCCCTCCCACCACCCCTGGCGACACTTGCGGGACCTGCAGTGGCACGCACAGGTGACCCTAGGCCCCCTTGGGGGTTGTCACTGGTGTTGTTGTCCGTTGCTCCACGTTGGGCCGGGGTCACTGTGCTGTTGTCATTGGTGGTCCTTGGTCTGTCTGTGTCGGCGGGGGTGGTCTGTGTGTTGGCAGTTGTTGGAGGGGTGGGTGCAGGGGGTGCAGATGGTGGTCCTGCTGGTGCTGCATGATGACTCACACCGGAGGTGCCAGGTAGGTCTTCGCCATCCGAGGAGGGCAGAGGCTGTTCCACACCAGTGAGCTCAGTGTCCCCCGGAGCCTGGGACAGGGACTCCTCATTGTCTGCTGCTGTGTCCCCATCATCACCTGTTTTGGGAGACACACACAATGTATGTTATGTTTCTGCAGGCATCAATGGTTCACACACCTGACAGTTGTGACTGTACCTCTGGATGCGGGCCTGTACATTGCATTGTCCTAAGTTGTCACAGTCAGGGGTTGATATTGGTGTGGCACATTGTCCTGCAAACTTGAAGCATTTCAATGTGAATGTTGAGGTGTGTACATGGACAGTATTGGTTGTATTTGGTGGACATCCGGCCCTCCTTCTCCCCCCAGCCCAGTTATCCCACCATGAAGCATGCCACCCTTGCAGTGGGTTCAGGTTGACTCTCAGGATGTCAGTCAGTGGTGTCCTGCTGTTGGTTGGTGCACAGTTCCCAGCATGGCCTTGTGCTCCCCACAACAGAGCACCATTGTCAGACATCTTTGAAGTGGCTTTTCACTCCCTGTGAGGTGTGCATGCTTCAGTGTGAGCTGGCTGGGCCATGCGGGTGGGGGATGTTGAGCTGTGACTACCACTCCCATCATGCTATTGCCTACACCCCCCTTCCCAGCATGCCCATACTTCCTTCCTTCCTTTTGACTCTGCTTCCCTGTGGGGTAGTGTGCCTGTGCTGAAAGGATGGCTGACAGTGTTGTCCTGGCGTTTGTTTGGCTACAAGTCCCATGTGTGTCCCTGTGCTTCACACAGCATAACCCAGGGTTGTGGTTCTTTGTGGGATATTTAAATAGAGTGTGAGGCATTGCATTCTCCCAGGTGAGTTGTGTGGAGTTTGTGTTAAGGGGGGGGTGTGAAAAGCTGCTTGTAAATATGGTCTGAGGTGTCAGTCCTCCTTCCCACCCAGCCAGATATCCCACCATGGAACGTGCTTCTATTGCAGGGAGTGCAAGTTGGCTTTCAGGATGTCAGTCAGTGGTGTCCTGCTGTTGGTTGGTGCACAGTTCCCAGCAGGGCCTTGTGCTCCCCACAGCAGTAGCCAGTGTCAGCCATCTTGTCAGTTCTTTTCCACTCCCTGTGATGTGAGCATGGTTCAGAGTGGTGTTGATGGGCCAATTGTGAGGGTGACCAATATCTGTGACTACCACTCCCATCATGCTATTGCCTACACCCCCCTTCCCAGCATGCCCATACTTCCTTCCTTTTGTGTGGACTTCACTGTGTGTGAGTGTGACAGCAATGGCAAGATGGTTGACAGTGGTGTCCTGTTGTTTGTTGGGGCCCAGTTCCCAGCAGGGCCTTGTGCTCCCCACAACAGAGCACCAGTGTCAGACATCTTTGAAGTGGCTTTTCACTCCCTGTGAGGTGTGCATGCTTCAGTGTGAGCTTGCTGGGCCATGTGGGTGGGGGATGTTGAGCTGTGACTGCCACTCCCATCATGCTATTGCCTACACCCCCTTCCCAGCATGCCCATACTTCCTTCCTTTTGAGTGGACTTCACTGTGTGTGAGTGTGACAGCAATGGCAAGATGGCTGACAGTGGTATCCTGTTGTTTGTTGGGGCCCAGTTCCCAGCAGGGCCTTGTGCTCCCCACAACAGAGCACCAGTGTCAGCCATCTTTGAAGTGGCTTTTCACTCCCTGTGAGGTGTGCATGCTTCCGTGTGAGCTTGGTGGGCCATGCAGGTGGGGGATGTTGAGCTGTGACTACCACTCCCATCATGCTATTGCCTACACCCCCCTTCCCAGCATGCCCATACTTCCTTCCTTTTGACTCTGCTTCCCTGTGGGGTAGTGTGCCTGTGCTGAAAGGATGGCTGACAGTGTTGTCCTTGCATTAGTTTGGCTACAAGTCCCAAAAGTGTCCCTGTGCTTCACACAGCATAATCCAGGGTGTTGGTTCTTTGTGGGATATTTAATTAGAGTGTGAGGCAATGCATTCTCCCAGGTGAGTTGTGTGGAGTTTGTGTTAAGGGTGTGTGTGAGAAAAGCAGCTGGTAACTATGGTCAGTGCTGTCAGTCCTCCTTCCCACCCAGCCAGATATCCCACCATGGAACGTGCTTCCATTGCAGGGAGTGCAAGTTGGCTTTCAGGATGTCAGTCAGTGGTGTCCTGCTGTTGGTTGTTGCACAGTTCCCAGCAGGGCCTTGTGCTCCCCACAGCAGTAGCCAGTGTCAGCCATCTTGTCAGTTATTTTCCACTCCCTGTGATGTGAGCATGGTTCAGAGTGGTGTTGATGGGCCAATTGTGAGGGTGAGCAATATCTGTGACTACCACTCCCATCATGCTATTGCCTACACCCCCCTTCCCAGCATGTCCATACTTCCTTCCTTTTGAGTGTACTTCACTGTGTGTGTGTGTGACAGCAATGGCAAGATGGCTGACAGTGGTGTCCTGTTGTTTGTTGGTGCCCAGTTCCCAGCAGGGCCTTGTGCTCCCCACAGCAGTAGCCAGTGTCAGCCATCTTGTCAGTTGTTTTCCACTCCCTGTGATGTGAGCATGGTTCAGAGTGGTGTTGATGGGCGAATTGTGAGGGTGAGCAATATCTGTGACTACAACTCCCATCATGCTATTGGCTACACTGACTTGACCAGCATACAATAGACAATAGACTCACGTTTAGTGAGCATATAAGTTCCGTGGTATCCGCCTGTTTTCTGATACTCAGAATTATAAGGAAAATAAAGCCTTATCTTTCAGTAGGAAACCTCAGGACAGTGGTCACGGTGCTTGTTATGGCACGTCTGGATTACTGCAACAGCCTCTTTCTGAATGCCCAAAAACAGCATACTAACAGGCTTCAGATAGCACAAAACGCGGCTGCGAGGCTGTTGTCAGGGACACCTAAATTTGTCTCTGTTAAAAAAGAATTAATTCAACTACACTGGCTTCCTGTGAAACAAAGGGTACGTTTTAAGGCCCTTTGTATCGCCTTCAAAGCCCTTAATGGAACAGGCCCTGACCATCTGATGCAAAAGTTTAAATGGTATATTCCTGGGAGGACTCTTCGGTCCACAGGAGCAAAAAATGTCCAAATCCCCACATTTAAAAAGGCTAGCTGGGGAGGCAGGAGTTTTATCACATGCACATCCAAGGCTTGGAATGATCTGCCGTTCCATCTGAGGAATGCAGCGGATCTTCTTTCTTTCAGGAAGGGACTGAAGACCTAGTTGTTCACTCATTGATCATACTTCCCGTTAACTTGCAGGCAGTGCATAGTGCCAGGACACCTCAGGGTAATCGCTGCGCTCTAAAAATCTAATTAACATAACATAACATACACAGAATTCCTTCCTTTCAGTGAGCTTCCCTGTGAGGTGGTGTTCTAGTGGTGGTTACATATCTGACTGTGTTTGTTGGTTAGATTTGTGCCACTGCCTAGCTCTATTTGTTGTTAGGTTTGTACATGTCATGACACAGTTACATATCACTATGAAATGGCATGTATTGTGTTTATCTGACTGACATACACATCTTGGGATGATTATGTTTTGGTTGCTGTGGATTTGCTAAGGGTGCATGGTTTGACTATCCCCTTGACAGTGATGTGTGTGTATTGTCACACGATATTGGGTATATTGGTTGTGTACTCACCAGGCTCTGGGATGTTTGATAGTCCATATACGCTCACTGGTGGTAGGATGGCCCGCACCTTCTCCTCCCAGGGCCTGAGGTATACTGGTTTGGCAGGAGGGCCACTGCTGGTGTGTTGGCTCAAGGCGTAATCCTTCTTTAGTAGGTCCTTGACCCTCCTGCGCACATCATACCACCTGTTCTGGATGTCTTCCTTTGTGCGCAGACATGGTGATTGTGCGTTCACCCTGTCGACGATCCTCTCCCACATCTTGGTTTTCTGCGACATGGGGTCTGTTGGACCAATGTACCAAACAGCTGTGGCTCTACCCTGAGGATCTCATCTACCAGGACTTCCAATTCACTGTCTAGGAACTTTGGATTCTTCTTTGGGGGCATGGTGATGAGTGGTGGTGTTGATTGATGTGTGTGTGGGTGTGCAAGTGAGGGTGTGTGAGTGTAGGTTTTGCTGGGTGTATGTGAGGGTGCTATTTGTTGAGGTGCTGATGGTGTGTGGCTTGTATGATGGATGAGCTGTGAGTGTGTCTGTGGTTGCTGTCTGTTGGTGTTCTGTGCTGGCAGGTCATTTGAATTTGCAAAGGATCATGGTAGGGATTTGTGGCCTTTATATGGGTGGAGTTGTGGGTGTGTCTTTGTTCCATGTTTCCCCCCCCAGTATTTATTGGCTTTGTAATTGCTTGTTTGGCCCTTTTTTTTGTATTTTTTCCTTTGTACTTTTTGTGCATGTAGGAGACGTTCTTCTGACCGAGTAGGACGCTGCAGTTGTCTCGTGCGAGCTTCTCCGAGTCGTTCACGCTGTGTTTATGCTGTGTTTCATGTGCGGCGTACGCGTCGGTCGCGGAGTATTGGGTTGCTTCGGCTCGTTGTTTTGTATGCGTGTCGGTCGTACGGCTTGAGCTCCGTGCGACTCGGTCTGGTTTTACACGCATTGCATCGTACTGCGCGGCTCGGAGTTTGCCGGTACGTTTCGTTCGGGTTCATTCCTGGTGCGTGTCGGTCGGTTCGATTCGCGTAGTTTTCCGGCCGGATAGCTGTTTTCCGTGCGGTTCGGTCGTTTGGCTTGGGTTCCGTACGAGTCGGTCGTAATTCGCATGCATTTCATCGTACTAGGCGGATCGGGCAGCACCGGTACGTGTTGGTCGGAATGAATTCCCGAACCGAGTCGGTCGGTACGTTTTCCGGCCCGAATCGGAATCGACCCCCGTGTCGGAGCCCTTCCGACCGACTCGGTTGGTTTAAAGTCTGACCGCCTGATTACGATGTTCACGGTCGGAATGTGAACCACATGGTCATTTCGACCCGGTTCCGACTGACTCGTGGAGTATTTGTGTCGTTCGGAACCGCATCGTACACCCCTATGGACAGCGTTTCGGCCGTCGGGATTACGATGTCGATTTCCAACAGCCTTTCCGTGTCAGCCTGTCCGACACGGAAAGGCTGTCAGAAAGTGACTTTGGGGTCCCCTGGTAGGGCCCTCTACCCCTGCGGCCTACGGTTGATGGCCAAGGGGGTACCTAAGGGACTCCCCTGTAAAACCCTGCACTGTGTGGCAGGCACCGTGGGGTGCAGGGTTTTCCGCACCCACCCCATTTCCCCATAGGAGCCTGTGTTACAGCTGGTTGTCGGGTGGAACACAAGCTCCCATTGGGAACAATAGGACTCCGACTCAACAGCGTTCGGTCACGTCGTAATCCGGCGGTCGGAACCGCTGACCACAAGTCGGTCGGTCCCGAGTCCGAGACAGTGTCGGGCGGAGGCTTTCCGCCCGACATCGTAATGAGCCCCTATATAGTTTTATCAGTAAAACCGCATGTCAGTGGGAAAGTTTGTGGCCATTTCAATGTAAAATCTGCTGATTACAAATAACAGTGTGCTACCACTTCATGCTTTAATTATGTATATATTAAAAGTGATAGTTTTTAATCATGATTTGAGAAACATTCCTACCCCCACCCTGATGACAATGGTGTTAATGAACTAAGAGGCAAGTCAGGGTTCATGTGTATCCTGTGGGTAGATTTGTATTTGTAGCGGGTTAGGAAGGGACAGGAGACGTGGTTGTGGCAAAGAGGGTTTTATTGCAGACAGCAAGCGTCGTCTGTGTGTGGCCAGTCTATAATAGGGTAGTGGTGAAAGGGGTGGCTTGTCCTTGGTGTCCCGGGTCTTGGTCGAGCCCTGCCTGGTCTTGGTCCACTCCAGCTCGAGTCCGTCCGGTCGTGGAGATATATAAACAAAGAAAGACAGGGACTCTGTATGAGTGGGTTGTTCTCAAACACGGGTGTGATAGGGAAGGAAGGTGAGGGAGTATCACTCAGTGCTCAACACGTCTATTTTAGGTGAGGAGAAGTGCTCAGGAATGGGGTCACCGGGAAAACAGGAGTAATTATCGCTATTGATGGGGTCTCTCCTTTCTACCCACCCAGCCCGCGAAACGCTCTCATACCTGAGAGAGCCACGCTCCTCCTGGAGCGCGGCTGGGCGACTCGTGAAACCGTTGGCCTCCTGGCTCTCCGTCGTCTTCTCTCCGCACCGCCTTGGTCCTTTCTCTCCCTTCCGTCCAACTCGCACTTTCCTCGCCTCGGTCTTTCTCCTTGACTCCTCCGGTGATGCCACACACCGGCTTCCGCGTTCTCTCTTCCTTAGTAGGCAAGTCCTCCTCGTCGTCATCACTGGGGGCGTGTCCTATGGCCCAGTCTCCTACCTTAAAGGAACGGCAGCCCTTTTCCTCCTGTTTGTCCTCCTCCCGTACGTTTGTACGTAACCACTCATCCTGCCGCTGTGAAGGGAGAGGGAAAACGAAGGTAGTCGTGTTTTCTTGATGTGCAGGTAGGTCTGTCCTTTCAATGCCCGGACACCCCCGGTTACACACCACCCCCCTTGGATTCTCCCGATCGGGGAGAGGATATCTGGAAAGGTAATCCGCACTCTTATTGTCTGCCCCTTTCCGGTGTTTCACCGTAAATGAGAAAGGTTGAAGGGAGAGGAACCAACGCAAAACCCTAGGATTAAGCGAGATGTTACGGCTCATCCACTGGAGGGGAGCGTGATCCGTGTAAAGGGTGAAAGGGTGGCCCTCAAGGTAGTACCTTAACTTATCAACAGCCCATTTGATAGCCAGGCATTCCTTCTCTACAGTGGGGTATTTGAGCTCTCTTGGGAAGAGTTTACGGCTGATATAGAGGATGGGATGCTCACTACCCTCCGGTGATAGCTGAGAAAGGACAGCCCCTATGCCATAATCCGATGCGTCAGTGTGAAGAATGAAAGGTCGGGAAAAGTCAGGGGAAGATAAGACCGGATTGGTGGTGATGGCTTGTTTTAAGGTGTTGAATGCCTTCCACATGTGTGGCGTGGGGTGTAGGAGTCTTTGGGCCTTTACGTCTTGTCGTAGTGTGTCTGTCAGAGGGGCAGCTACGTTTGAGAACTGAGGGATGAACCGACGGTAGTACCCGATCAACCCAAGAAAGGCTCTCATGTCTCTCTTCGTGTTGGGGAAGGGGGTTTCCGCTATAGCTCTGATCTTTTCGATTTGTGGTTCGATCATTCCATGCCCCAAGACATAACCTAAATATTTCACTTTCTGGTAGCCCACCCGGGACTTACGAGAATTGATATGTAGACCCGCCTGTCGTAGGGCTTGTAGTATGGTTTTTAGATGATCAAGGTGGGTCTCCCATGAGGGACTGAAGATCACTATATCGTCCAAGTAAGCGGAGGTGAATGCTTGGTATTCCCGGAGCACTGTGTTCATGAGGCGTTGAAAGGTTGCAGGTGCCCCATGCAGGCCGAAGGGAAGAACCGTAAACTCGTACAGCCCGTCTGGGGTGGAAAATGCTGTTTTCTTCCGGTCTTCTTCCCTCAAGGGCACCTGCCAGTAGCCTTTGGTGAGGTCCAAGGTAGTGATATAGCGGGCCTCACCCAGTTTTTCGATCAGCTCGTCTATCCGTGGGATGGGGTATGCGTCAAATGAAGAGATGCTATTGAGGGCTCTGAAGTCCATACAAAATCGGGTGCTCCCATCCGGCTTAGGCACCATCACAATGGGAGAAGACCATTCACTCTTCGAGGGTCTTATGACACCGAGTTGGAGCATATCTTGTACTTCTTTTTGTATTGCTGCCCTCTTCGCTGCGGGTATCCTGTATGGTCGCTGTTTGATGGTTTTTCCGGGGGGGGTCTCAATACGGTGCTCAGCTAGGATCGTTTTTCCGGGTTTATCAGAGAAAAGGGAGGAAAACAGTGACAGGACCCGTTGGAGTTCTTCTTTTTCTGGGTCCCTTAGTTCTTCATTGACCACTAAGACTTCCAGAGTATTGTGAGAGGGAGCCTGTGTCGGTAAAGTAAGGTGAGCCGACTTTGGTATAGGTCCCAACCACTTCTTCAAAAGATTTATGTGGTACGTCTGGCTTCTCCGAATGGTGACCTGTACTCGGTAGCTGGTTTTCCCGATAGTCTCGGTGATACGGAATGGACCTGTCCATTCTGCCTGGAATTTTTTTGTGGATGAGGGTAACAGTACCAGTACCCAGTCGCCGACCTCCAACTTCCTCCACCTTTTCCCTCTATCGTAGAACTTTTTCTGCTTCTCTTGTTTCCTCTCGAGATTGGAATACGCCAGATCTCTCAGCTTTCCTATTCTGGACTTCAGGGCCTGGGTATATTCCAACATACCACAGGTTTCATTGGCCTCTTCCTTCTCCCATGCTTCCTTGGTCATCTCTAGCAGTGATCTGGGTTGTCGTCCATATAACATCTCAAATGACGAACAACCGAGACTGCTCTGTTTCTGTCCACGGATGACGTACAATGCCAGGGGCATCAATTGGTCCCACTCTCTGCCATTCACGGTAAGCATCTTTTTAAGCGTTGCTTTGAGTGTTCCGTTATACCTCTCCAAGAGGCCATCGGTTTGGGGATGATAGACAGATGTTCTAATGTGTCTCAGATCCAGCAGCCCACAGACCTCCTTCATCATCCTAGATACGAATGGGGTTCCTTGGTCCGTCAGGATCTCCTTAGGGAACCCCACTCGTGAGAACAATTCCAAAAGCTTCTCCGATATAAGGCGGGTGGTTGGGGCTCTCAGGGGAAAAGCCTCAGGATATCGGGTGGCGTAGTCCACTATCACAAGTGCATACTGATTTCCTCTCCCTGTCTTTGGTAGAGGCCCTATGAGGTCCATTCCAATCCTTTCAAATGGGGTACCTATGACAGGAAGAGGTTGTAAAGGCACCGCTGGCGGACGATGGGTGTTCCTCTTTTGACATATCTCGCATGTCTGACAGAGGCTTTTTATGTCCTTATATATCCCAGGCCAGAAGAAGTGCTGCAGTACGTTTTGGGTTGTCTTTTCGCTTCCCGTGTGTCCAGCGGTCAAATGGGAGTGCGAGAAGAACATGACCTGTTCTCTAAAAGACAAAGGCACTAACAGCTGCTGGGGTTCTTCTCTAGAAGCCTGTCGGTATAACAGGCCTTCTTGTATACTGAATCGGGGATACGGGGGAGAGGGGTCGCACTGCGTTCGGTGTGCTTGTTCCCAGGCATTGAACAGAGTGGCGTCGTTGGCCTGTGCGAATTTAAAGCTCCTGTCTATTGTCCAAGGGTCGGGGCTTATCAGGGCAGGTACGGGGGTGTCTGTTGTCTGTCCTGAATGGTCTGTTAGGATCTGCTTATGTACCGTCTGTAGGAACATTTCTGAAAACTCGGGGTTGTCTGTTCCTATAATGAGGTCTTCGGGCAGGCTCTCTAATACTCCCACCCGGATAACGTAGGTCTTGCCACCGGTGTGTTCAAGGGTTACCTCTGCTATAGGATATGGCCTGACGTCTCCATGAACACACCTGATGTGGACCAGGATGTCGGGGATCACCTGTTTAGGTAGCACTAACCTACCCTGTATTACAGACTGCCTACAACCGGAATCTAATAGGGCCTTTACCACTTTCCCATTTACCCGTACACTTACATGGAACGCGCTCCCCATCTCCGCGGTGTAGAGAATGGACCTAGGGATGTATCCCACCTCCATTGGTTCGTCGGCTGGTCTACGGTGAGGGCACACCCGGGCGATATGGCCTCAGTCCCCGCACTCAAAACACTGGGGTCCCCTGAATGATGGTACCTCTGGTTTAGGTACTCGGGGTTTTGTAGCTTCCGGGGCAGCCCGGGGTCTCTTATCAAATCTCATAGGGGGGGGGCGGTTCGGTTTATCATGTTCCCCCCCCTTGTTTAGGCTGGGCGCGGGAGTACGTGGTGGCCATCTCCACGGCCTGCTCGACTGTCAGATGAGTGTGTTGACGCAACCATTTCTGTGTGTTATAAGGGAGGGCGTCCAAATACTGTTCGAGATAAATTTTATCCATTATCTCCTCTTTTGTACTCATGGAGGGAGTCAGCCATTTGTCTGCAGCCGTTCTTAGGCGAAAGAACAATGTCTTGGGGTTTTCCCCTGGGCCGCCCCTTTCCTTCCGGAAGCGTACCCTGTATGCCTCCGAGTCTAGTCCCAGGTGGTCCAGAATAATGGATTTAATGTCAGCATATGGGGTGTTACCTGCTGCGTTGGCCACCTGGTAGGCAGCCTGTGCTTCCCCGGTCAGAAGGGGGGCCAAGAAGAACGGCCATTTCTCCTGGGGCCAGCCACATGCCTTTGCGGCACGCTCGAAATTGAGCAGGAAGGCGTCGGGGTCCTCGCCGGCGATATATTTCTGCAGCGAGACCCCGGAGGGTCTTGGGGAGACGCTTCCGTGACCTGCGGGGTGATAGGTGGGCTGTCCTGTAACCGTTTTCTGTAAGCCCTCTACTTGTGCGGTTATGGTGTCTCTGAAGGTGTCTCTGTCCGCCTGGGCGGACGTCATCTGCCGTTCCACGGCCCATTCCAGCTTCTCCTGGCCCTTCACTAGATGCTGTATCAGCGTGTCCATCGTGTTGGTACCGACGGTGTCGTCTATGCCCGCATTCTCCACCACTTGTAGCGGGTTAGGAAGGGACAGGAGACGTGGTTGTGGCAAAGAGGGTTTTATTGCAGACAGCAAGCGTCGTCTGTGTGTGGCCAGTCTATAATAGGGTAGTGGTGAAAGGGGTGGCTTGTCCTTGGTGTCCCGGGTCTTGGTCGAGCCCCGCCTGGTCTTGGTCCACTCCAGCTCGAGTCCGTCCGGTCGTGGAGATATATAAACAAAGAAAGACAGGGACTCTGTATGAGTGGGTTGTTCTCAAACACGGGTGTGATAGGGAAGGAAGGTGAGGGAGTATCACTCAGTGCTAAACACGTCTATTTTAGTTGAGGAGAAGTGCTCAGGAATGGGGTCACCGGGAAAACAGGAGTAATTATCACTATTGATGGGGTCTCTCCTTTCTACCCACCCAGCCCGCGAAACGCTCTCGTACCTGAGAGAGCCACGCTCCTCCTGGAGCGCGGCTGGGCGACTCGTGAAACCGTTGGCCTCCTGGCTCTCCGTCGTCTTCACTCCGCACCGCCTTGGTCCTTTCTCTCCCTTCCGTCCAACTCGCACTTTCCTCGCCTCGGTCTTTCTCCTTGACTCCTCCGGTGATGCCACACACCGGCTTCCGCGTTCTCTCTTCCTTAGTAGGCCAGTCCTCCTCGTCGTCATCACTGGGGGCGTGTCCTATGGCCCAGTCTCCTACCTTAAAGGAACGGCAGCCCTTTTCCTCCTGTTTGTCCTCCTCCCGTACGTTTGTACGTAACCACTCATCCTGCCGCTGTGAAGGGAGAGGGAAAACGAAGGTAGTCGTGTTTTCTTGATGTGCAGGTAGGTCTGTCCTTTCAATGCCCGGACACCCCCGGTTACAGTATTATATATGGAAAAAAGGTTTAGTCTATTAAATCAAACAAGTCTTTTTTACAGCAGACATGCTGTAATCGCACATTTGAAGGTGCCCTCATATGTGATAATGAAGAAAATGGTGGCTCAATGAATTAAAATATTTGCACACGATCACATCATTTGAAACCAGTTTATGGGTCAAGAGCATTACAAATAGGTCGAGTAGATTATTTAAGTCACTAGACCTACATGTCTAGTAACCGTTTTGTGATTTTTCGAGGCCTGCCCTTGCATACGGGCATCCTTATCCATGCTGCAGTAGTATTAAAGGTAGGCTCACTAACTGTTTTAAATTTTGCCTCCTAGTTTTTTGTAGGTCTTCTGCCCCTTCTCAGTACCTTATACCTATGGCACTAGCCATCCTCAGCATACAGTTCCAACATGTGTCAAGGATGACCGGATCCATGCTAGATTTTCAGGATAACAACATAACGTAAATGAACGTTCAATGGATCTAAACTGAGGTAATTTAAACATTCAGTATTTGTCCTGAAAAATGGCAACCATGCAGCCCTTCTGAATCTATGTTGGCAATCTCTTTTCTCATGCACTCTCCTGTAGTATCCTCTGTGTAGTTCTGAATAATGAGTGACGAGATGCACATATGTTACTTGCTAAATACAGTCATGCACACTGTCTACCATGCTGTATGCCAAAGGTGAGGTGAGGGATGTGATACGGTACTGCCATTGAGGAATGCCACGGAGCAGCGTCACCTTGTCGTGGCCAGGCTAAAGCTAAAGAAAGCATGGATGGAACCGACAAACCAATGCCGGCACTATAACATGGCCCTCCTCAAAGATGCACAGAAACGGAGTGAATACTCAGTCAACCTCAGTAACAAGTTTCTAGCGAACTAGAGAAAAACTAGAGCCTGTGATGTGGCTCTAGATACGTTTTTGGATCCAATCCATTCTACTTGCCCTATATTTTGGGCCGGTGATTTTAATATACAAAAATGTTCTCTCCCAGCAAGACGTGTGTGTAGCATTTCTAACTCAGTGGGCGTGGGTGTTTCACATTTTCAACACAACGCATATGGAAAGACTCTAAATTCTTTAATGCTCAAATATGATTACTTGCTGTAGGAGAATGGTAATATTTTGAATAGTGAGCAGATCCATTCTTTTATTGGTAGAGGTGCAAACACTACAATTGATCACATTTTAATTACTTCTCCTGTTAGTCATCTTGTTTCTAATTTCGGGGCAATTCAAACCACAGTGAGCGATCATAATCCAATTGTTTTATCTGTGTCTCTTTATGCCGATAGCCCTACAGTCACAACTCGTGCAGCTGACGTTGATCCTTTTAGGCCAAATGGTGCCCTCATTAGATGGTCAGGGGTTGATCCGATATGTGTGATGTGGAGACTTTTATCCGAAAATGCAACATTTCAACTATTGTTTGGACCCTGAGGTGGACTATGTTGGATTAATTCACACTTTTGAAACAATCGCAACTGCATTTATTAGCTTATTGACACGTCCCCTTAGATCAAGGTCCTCCAAGAGACACTGTTGGTTTGACCATTCATGCACACAGGCATCTAAGATGCTGTTGATTGCCATGTGTAGCCCTCCAGGGGACTATTCTGCTAGTAGTCAACTAAGGAAATAATATAAAGAGGTGCTACCCTCCAGGAAAAAGGTGCTTAGGGAAAAGGCCTGGTTAAATTTGGCTCAGGCAGCAGAGACCAATGATGGTGTTTTGTTTTGGAGCATGGTTAAAGCTCCTTTTCTCAAAAATGATTCCGCTCCAGAATTAACATTGTTGTGCTTCTCCAAGCATGGTGTTGGAAATGGCCCTTTTTGCAGGGTTATCCCCAAACTTTTTGCTTCTTCCTCCTACCTTTTTCCTGACCTGTTTGTGTTGGTTTTAGAACTCTGGGCACTTTACCACTGCTAATCAGTGCTAAAGTGCATATGCTCTCCGTGTAAATTGTGTTATGGATTGGTGTTTCCATGATTGGATATTTGATTTACTTGTTAGTCCCTAGTAAAGTGCACTGAGTGTGCCAGGGCCTGTAAATCAAATGCTACTAGTGGGCCTGCAGCACTGATTGTGCCACCCACGTGAGTAGCCCTGAAAAGGTAACTCAGACCTGCCATTGCAGAGTCTGCGCGCAGTTTGTAACTGCCATGTCGACTTGGCCAGTGCACACACTTGCCAGTCTCTAACCTTCCCTTTTCTTACATGTCAGCCACCCCTAATGTAGGCCCAAGGTACCCCTGTGGGCAGGGTGCAGTGTATGTGAAAGGTAGGACATGCCCTGGTGTGTGTGGCATGTCCTGATAGTGAATTACTGCCAAATTCGTTTTTCACTATTGCAAGGCTACCTGTTCCCATAGGACAGAATGGGAAGTTTGTTTATAACATCTTATAAACATAACTGGCCCTGGGAACTAGGTAGGAAAATAAAGTTTAGTATGCCTGAACTCAGAATCTAAAGATGCATCTTTTAGTGAAGGTGATTTTTACATTCTGTGTTTGAAAATACCACTTTTAGAAAGTATGTATTTTCTTGCTCAGTCATCCTGTGTGCCTCTGTTGGAATGTGGATTGCCTGTCTGGGTTTTGGATGATAGAAGGCTGGGGAGCAGGAGTGGCTCCAGATAGTCTAGGTGGGTCAGGAAAGGGCTGAATAGACCTGGGCTGCAAATGGGAAAGGGGGAGGAGATTTGCTTGCACCTCAAAGGGCCTGGTCTGCCTCTGACAATGCTGTCTCCACCTCCTGCCAGGAAGTCACACCAGAGAAGGCAGAACTGGTTCTGGCTGGGCACAGACACTCTCTGCCTAAGAGATCAAAGGATTTTGGGATATAAATATTGGGGCCCAGACCCTTGAACTTTAGAACTCTTTTGGATCAAGAAGACTGCCAAGAAGAAGAGCTGGAGAAGCTGTGAGGAGGAACTACCACTTTGCTGTGTGCTTTGCTGTGTTGGCCTGCAGTGGCTGCTTCTGTCTTGGGCAGTGAAAGGCCTGGACTGGACTTTCTGCAAACTACTTTTGTGAGTTTCTCCAAGGGCTTGAGGTAGAGCTTGCCCCCTGTTCAAGAAGTCTCAGGAACAACAAAGACTTCAAGTTCTTCTGCCCTCAGGACTGGGGACTGTGTGTTTTGTGCTGCAACAGAAGAAAAGCAACGCGACGACGTCTAAGACGCCGCTGCCGACTCCGTGTCCTGAAGGCACCGCAGAGGGCACCGGCGCAACGCCGCACTGCGACCCTGGTCTCACCGACGACGCCTGCTGACGCCGCCACCGAGCCGCTGCTCGCACCGCGACCTGTGGGCACCGCATTCCGCACCGCCTCGCTTCACGACGACGCATTGGTATCCCTGACGATGCCGCCCCATGCCGAAATCGACGCCGCTGCTTACTCCGTGGTTCGAGGGCACCGCTCGTAAAGTTACACGACGCACCACCCTCATCCCGCACCGCAGCCTTGGCCTACCGACGCTGGCGCCATCGACTCCAGTTCATCAGCCGACGACAGTGCTTCAGCAACGACGACGCCGCTGCTTGCACCGTGACCTGCCAGCACCGTGACGAGCACCGCCTTCATCTCGCACCGCGACCCTGGTCTCACCGACGCCGCCGCCACCGAGCCGCGGCTCGCACCGCGACCTGAAGGCACCGCACGCCGCACCGCTGCGCTTCGCACCGCAGCACCCGGCGCCTGCCGACGCCAGCGCTCCTTACTTCAACAGAGAGGAGATCGATCTGCAACGCGTGTGACTTCGAGGGCCCCGACGACTCCTGCACCGACCTCCGGAACCGACGCCTGCGGACGCCGTGCTTTCAGAAGCTCAACGCGAGGTCGCCGACGCCCTGCATTTCTAAAAGGTACTGCTTGCGGGTCTTCCCGACACCGTAGCTGGCCCGCGACGCCGCGGTCAGCCAGAACTGTTTGGATTTGTTTGCTCACGACGCCGTGATAGCCCCGGACGGAGCTATCGACATCAAGGAACTGCTTTTAAAGCATATTTTGATAACTGAAGATTTTTAAGTACTATATTGTGGATTTTTATCATTTTTGGTCTTGTCTCAAGTATATAAAAATATTGGGTATTTTTCTAAACTGGTGTGGTGTCCTTTTGTAGTGCTTACACTGTATTACTGTTGGTTATGTGCAAATGCTTTACACACTGCCTTTAAGATAAGCCTGACTGCTCGTGCCAAGCTACCAAGGGGGTGAGCAGGGGTTATTTTAGGAGTGTAACTCCCTCATCCTGACTAGAGTGGTGGTTTCTGCCTGGCTTTGGCACATGCCCTAGCCGACCAAAAATCCCATTTCTAACATTGGTTGTCAGCGGTGAGGATAGGACTTGTGTTTGCACTTGACTTACAGTGATCGGTGTGCACTACTACCATATCGCAGACCATTACGTGCCACATACTAGTTCTTTTTTTTTTTGGTCTATTTTTTGATCTTGCCAGTTTTGAACTTGCTACTTCATCATGCCGGAATCAATTGCATCATCTGTTGCATCCTTGGAAGTGGCCTTTGAGGAGGAGAGGTTAGAAACCTACAATGTGAAGGAATTGAAGGCGATCTGCAAAAACCTCAAAATCCAAATCAGGGGCCTCACCAGAAAAGAGGAGCTACAAAAGGCGCTGAGGGCCTGGGTAGCAGCCAGACATGCTAGTGAGCTGTCTGGAGATCTTGGCATGGAGGCAGAGGAACCTATTCCAAGGGTGGATGTGCTTTTGGGAGGGGGGGCACCCTCTAAACCAGGCAGCAGCAGTCTGTCCCCAGAGGAGCTGGAGGACAGGCGGGAAGCGAAGAAGTTCGAGTTGGAGAAACTCAGGATGGAAAGTGAGAGGGAAGACAAAAGAATAGCCATGGAGGAAAGGAAGATGATGTTAGACCATGAGTTTAAAATGAGAGAGCTGGACTGGGAAGCCAGTGGGGCTAGGCCCAGCCCAGATGGTGGCAGCAAAAGTGTTAGGTCCAGTACTGAGGATGAGGTACACACACACACAGATTTGGGGCCCTGCTTCAAGGAGGGGGTTGACATACACCAGGGGGTTCAGGATTGTGAGGGTACTCCGGTGGTGCGCAGTGTCCCTGAGGTGGATTGGGGAACTGGCACAGGGCATCATTTTCCTGGTAGTGGGAGGGACACTCTACTGACTCTAGATGAGAGGTGCAGGGAGAGGGGTTCCCCCATGATAGAAGCCCTAGTAAGTGAGTATGGAGACCAGCCAGAAGAGTATGGGTTAAGAGACAGCAACAGACAGACACTGTCTCACCAGTCTTGTGAGAATGATGTGGGGTACTTGTCTGAGGCACTGGATGGATGGGTGAAGGGTAGTTTGGTTAACACATGTGTGGGGCTGTGTGATTCAATTGTTGGAGAGCATATTTTAAGTCCCTGTTTTCCAGAGCTATGCCAACACCCAGTGGATTGTGAGTTCTCTGACCCCAGGGAGCTTGCACTGGAGGCAGACCTTTTGGTGGATTCCAGAGGGTCTGGAGAAGCATCTGGGGGTGACCCGGAAGGAAGTGGCTTAGGTATTTCCCAACCGAGGGTGGTGGGAAAGGTTTGTGGTAGCCCAGATAGGTCCCGGTGTCGTGGGAAGGGTGTAGGGACTCACGTCCTGTCTCCGCGGAGAAGGAGTGGGAATGGGCTGCGGCCCAAGGTGCCCAAAACCCGGTCCCAGAGCCTGGGTGGTTCCAGGAGGGAACACCAGGTGAGGAGCCTAGGCTGTACTGGTAGGCTGTCTGTTGAGGGGGACCTCCTAGTGGCAGGAGAACGTGGAGTGTCTGTAAACAGAGCTCCAGCGGTTCTGGTGTCTGGCGGTGCCGCACCTAAGTGGAGGGTGCAGAAGTCCGGATGGAAGGGTGAGAGGGGGATGCGTTCCCCAGTGGGAGGACCAGTGGGTCAGGGGCCAGCCAGAAGGGCTGAGCCTCCTAGGAGTGACCATGGTGACACCACTTCTGTCCTGGGGGATCTTCGCGCACTGTCAGATGGACAGGGGTCGGGAGATCTGTGCCAGGCAGACTGTCACACAACACATGAGTCATGTGTTACCCTCAGGGGGGGCATGCGTGCTCCCAAGGAAGTCCTGGTACGCCGGGCAGGTGCTCAGCCGCAGGGTTTAGTCCCTGGGTTGGGAGGCCAGGTTCAGGTCCTGCCTGACCTGGAGAGAAGGACGACTGTAAGCAGTGTCCTGACCGGTTTGTCTTCTAGGGGTACCACTCCGGGTGGGAGGGTGCAGAACTCTGGAAGGGGGTGCAGAGGGAGGGAGTCCTCGTCTCTGACCCCGGTTCAACCTGAGGGTTTAGATCCGAGGGTGGTGGATCAGTTGCAGGGTCAAGGCCCTGAACTGGTGGAAGAACTGTGTAGGAGGTCCGGTTCCAGCGTCCTGACAGTTTTTGGTTCTGGGGGTGCTTCTCCTGGGAGGAGAGTGCAGGACCCCAGAAGGAGATGTGAGGGGAGGAGAGCCTCGCCCGAGACCTCTGATCAGCCTGAGGGTACAGACCCTGGGTTGGAGGAACAGGTTCAGGGTGTCCCCCCTTACCTGGGGGAAGGGGCGACTGCTAACAGTGCCCCTACCAGTTTGTCTTCTGGGGGTGCCGCTCCAGGTGGGAGGGTACAGAGCCCCAGGGAGAAGGAGAGGGTGTGGGAGAGCCCACCCCAGTCTCCTGTCCAGCCACAGGGTACAGACCCTGGGCTGGTGGGCCAGTGTCAGGCTGCCATACCTGACTTGGCAGGGGGGAGAGTGGAGAAAGGGTGTCAGGCACCTGGGGCTACCGCCCCCCACTCTCTGACGCCACAGTGGTTGGAGTGGCCTGAAAGGCATAAGGCCTGGCTCTCATCACTGATGATTGTCAGTGGCCACTGTGGCTGGCTGTCCTGGTGGACAGAGTTGCCCTTGGGAGGGGGACATGAGTCACACACCGGGGGTGGTTTGGGCCACACCATTGTGTTGGCCATGTGGGTACTGACTGCCTGTTGGGACACATCTGTGAGCAAAGTAAGTTTAGGTGCTGCGCAGATGGGGTCCACAGGTGAGGAGAAGGGTTCCCCATGGGTCAGCTTAGTGGGCCCTGAGAGTATGGATAGAGGGATCCAACTAGGTTCAGAAAGGAGTAGAACGGGAAGGAAACCCTGCTGTTGCGGGCCAGGTTCCTTGTTCTATCGCCCCAAGCAGGGAAGCCCATCGAGGTATGGATTGGTCTACCCTGGCTTTAGGCTGGAAAGGGGTTGTGTTGGAAATGACCCTTTTTGCAGGGTTATCCCCAAACTTTTTGCTTCTTCCTCCTACTTTTTCCTGACCTGTTTGTGTTGGTTTTAGAACTCTGGGCACTTTACCACTGCTAATCAGTGCTAAAGTGCATATTCTCTCTGTGTAAATTGTGTTATGGATTGGTGTTTCCATGATTGGATATTTGATTTACTTGTTAGTCCCTAGTAAAGTGCACTGAGTGTGCCAGGGCCTGTAAATCAAATGCTACTAGTGGGCCTGCAGCACTGATTGTGCCACCCACATGAGTAGCCCTGAAAAGGTAACTCAGACCTGCCATTGCAGAGTCTGCGCGCAGTTTGTAACTGCCATGTCGACTTGGCCAGTGCACACACTTGCCAGTCTCTAACCTTCCCTTTTCTTACATGTCAGCCACCCTAAGGTAGGCCCAAGGTACCCCTGTGGGCAGGGTGCAGTGTATGTGAAAGGTAGGACATGCCCTGGTGTGTGTGGCATGTCCTGATAGTGAATTACTGCCAATTTCGTTTTCACTATTGCAAGGCTACCTGTTCCCCATAGGACAGAATGGGAAGTTTGTTTATAACATCTTATAAACATAACTGGCCCTGGGAACTAGGTAGGAAAATAAAGTTTAGTATGCCTGAACTCAGAATCTAAAGATGCATCTTTTAGTGAAGGTGATTTTTACAATCTGTGTTTGAAAATACCAGTTTTAGAAAGTAGGTATTTTCTTGCTCAGTCATCCTGTGTGCCTCTGTTGGAATGTGGATTGCCTGTCTGGGTTTTGGATGACAGAAGGCTGGGGAGCAGGAGTGGCTCCAGATAGTCTAGGTGGGTCAGGAAAGGGCTGAATAGACCTGGGCTGCAAATGGGAAAGGGGGAGGAGATTTGCTTGCACCTCAAAGGGCCTGGTCTGCCTCTGACAATGCCGTCTCCACCTCCTGCCAGGAAGTCACACCAGAGAAGGCAGAACTGGTTCTGGCTGGGCACAGACACTCTCTGCCTAAGAGATCAAAGGATTTTGGGATATAAATATTGGGGCCCAGACCCTTGAACTTTAGAACTCTTTTGGATCAAGAAGACTGCCAAGAAGAAGAGCTGGAGAAGCTGTGAGGAGGAACTACCACTTTGCTGTGTGCTTTGCTGTGTTGGCCTGCAGTGGCTGCTTCTGTCTTGGGCAGTGAAAGGCCTGGACTGGACTTTCTGCAAATTACTTTTGTGAGTTTCTCCAAGGGCTTGAGGTAGAGCTTGCCCCCTGTTCAAGAAGTCTCAGGAACAGCAAAGACTTCAAGTTCTTCTGCCCTCAGCACTGGGGACTGTGTGTTTTGTGCTGCAACAGAAGAAAAGCAACCCGACGACGTCTACGACGCCGCTGCCGACTCCGTGTCCTGAAGGCACCGCAGAGGGCACCGCCGCACCGCGACCCTGGTCTCACCGACGACGCCTGCTGACGCCGCCACCGAGCCGCTGCTCGCACCGCGACCTGTGGGCACCGCACTCCGCACCGCCTCGCTGCACGATGACGCCTTGGCACCGCCGCAACGCGACCCTGGTCTCACCGACGACGCCTGCTGACGCCGCCACCGAGCCACTGCTCGCACCGCAACCTGTGGGCACTGCACTCCGCACCGCCTCGCTTCACGACGACGCATTGGTATCCCCGACGATGCCGCCCATGCCAAAATCGACGCCGCTGCTTGCTCCGTGGTTCGAGGGCACCGCTCGTAAAGTTACACGACGCACCACCCTCATCCCGCACCGCAGCCTTGGCCTACCGACGCCGGTGCCATCGACTCCAGTTCATCAGCCGACGACAGCGCTTCAGCAACGACGACGCCGCTGCTTGCACCGTGACCTGCCAGCACCGTGATGAGCACCGCCTTCATCTCGCACCGCGACCCTGGTCTCACCGACGCCGCCACCACCGAGCCGCTGCTCGCACCGCGACCTGAGGGTACTGCGCTTCGCACAGCAGCACCCGGCGCCTGCTGACGCCAGCGCTCCTGACTTCAACAGAGAGGAGATCGATCTGCAACGCGTGTGACTTCGAGGGCCCCGACGACTCCTGCACCGACCTCCGGAACCGACGCCGTGCTTTCAGAAGCTCAACGCGAGGTCGCTGACGCCCTGCATTTCTAAAAGGTACTGCTTGCGGGTCTTCCCAACACCGTAGCTGGCCCGCGACGCCGCGGTCAGCCAGAACTGTTTGGATTTGTTTGCTCACGACGCCGTGATAACCCCGGACGGAGCTATCGACATCAAGGAACTGTTTTTAAAGCATATTTTGATAACTGAAGATTTTTAAGTACTATATTGTGGATTTATATCATTTTTGGCCTTTTCTTAAGTATATAAAAATATTGGATATTTTTCTAAACTGGTGTGGTGTCCTTTTGTAGTGCTTACACTGTATTACTGTTGGTTATGTGCAAATGCTTTACACACTGCCTTTAAGATAAGCCTGACTGCTCGTGCCAAGCTACCAAGGGGGTGAGCAGGGGTTATTTTAGGAGTGTAACTCCCTTATCCTGACTAGAGTGGTGGTTTCTGCCTGGCTTTGGCACATGCCCTAGCCGACCAAAAATCCCATTTCTAACACATGGGTTGACCATTTTGTAAGATCTTTGACCCACTACCAGCAACGATTTGGGGTATGATCTATCGGCATTTGTGGATGTATGCAAAAGTATCAATCTTACTAGTAGCAGGCCCCTTGTATTCCCCTTGGATGGGGTCTTCTTAGCTCTGGAAAGTAGTGTAGGGGCAAAGCCCCCGAGCCTGATAGGGTGCCAGTTGATTCTTATAGAGATATGGGTGGAATATATGACGTTACAATGCATGCAATTACAACGCATGCTTTTACAACGCAGTCTTTACATCACAACTACCATTACATCGCATGATTTTACAGCGCATGCCATTACAACACATTTTTTAAAACTACCATTACAACGCATTCCATTACAACGCATACCATTACAACGCATAATACTTTTAGGGCAACATTAGGGTAAGTGTTGGATAGTGTAGGGGTAAAAATTACTATTCCCACTCCAGTGAGTGCAACAGTAGGGTAAGTGTTGGATAGTGTAGGGGTAAAAATTACTATTCCCATGTACCCCAAAACCCATACCCACCCTAATACTAAAAAAATCTCCATTACTTACCTTATAATGCGTTGCAATGGCATGCGTTGTAATGGTATGCGTTGTAATGGCATGCGTTGTAGTGACATGCGTTGTAATGGCATGCATTGCGATGGCATGCGATGTAAAGGCAGTTGCGTTGTAACAGTTGCGTTGTAAAGGTAGGTCGTTGTAATGACTGTGTTGTAATGGATGTTTCCCATATGGGTGAGCTATGGGGCCCCATTTTGACGTGAGTGTTTAATGCAGCAGCTGAGGGAATAATACCTTCCAGCTGGGCTGATTCCATCATCGTGCCCATTTTCAAAACGAGGGATGAATCTGACCCGAAGTGCTACCACCCTATCTCCCTTCTGGACTCCTCTGTGAAATTGTTGGGGAGGGTTCTTCTGCAAAGATTAGAGCAGTGAGCCAACAATAATTCTGTTCTTTTGAAGGCCCAGTACGGGTTCAGAAGGGGGATAGGGACAGTGGAGCCGTGTGTAAATTTAGACCTGCTCATCGGAAAAATACACCAAGGCTAAGTTAGGTTCTCTTCACTTGAGCTTTGCTGGCCTTCTACTTGGTGGACCATTCGATTCTGTGGCACATATTGCTTTCACTTGGGGCCCCCGAGAATATAGTTTTTTTCCTTTCTCATTTGTATGAGAATCTATCTGCCAAGGTCTGATATGGCCCCAACGGGGAATGTTCTCCATCGTTTAGAATTAAGAGAGGAGTCCAACAGGGCTATGTTCTGGCCCCATTCTTATTCTCCCTTTTTAGGTCTCGCCTGAGCCAGCGCACATGCGCTGCCCTGCGAGGCTTTAATGTAAGGGCTTTAAACTCGAAACACACGCTCGTGCGTGTGCTTTTTTTTTTTTCTCCCGCTATTGGCCTTTGCATGCGTCTTTCTAAGAAAGACAGCACCCAATTGGCCCAAGGCGGTTGCATGTCCCGCCTCCTATCTCCCCTGGCCTAGGGTGCTCAGGAGCGAGCAGCAGCAACATCTGTTTCCAAGGACAGGGGGTCGTAGCTTTTCATACTTGGCAGCAAAACACTGGAATGATCTACCACAAGAACTCCGTCTTACAGAGGACTATCTTGTCTTCAGGAAAAAACTTAAGACTCACCTGTTCTCTAGAAAATAATACTGGCCAAACTAATGAGTCACTCAGTTGCACACCAGGAGTCCTAGCACAGCGCCGTGATATCCTCTGGATGAATGTCGCGCTTTATAAATAAAATACAAATACAATTATCGCGCCCGCGTTAATTCTAAACAGATGGCGGTCGCGCTGGCCCTGGCATGTTTTTAGTGTTTTGCATGCACGACGAGTGTGCAGGTTTACAAACAGCCACATCCGCACAAGCCGGTGTTGCCAGGTCGAGCCTGGTATCAGGCCCCGCTCAGGTGGTGTCAAGTGCCTCTGTCCCCATCAGCAATCCGAATGGAGAAAGAGGTGCGAGGGATGCCGGAGACGCACTGCCCGTGGGCAGAACTTTTAGTGTGAACCACTTTCTTTCTGAAGAGGGGACTTCGGCGATGTACAGTGAGCCCGGAACCCACGCCTCTAACCTGCTAACGTAACAGGGGTTAGCGTCCGCTGGGGCAGTGCTAGAATGTGAGACAGGTTCCCTGCACCGCTCACTCGGGCATTGTGAGACAGTGACCGCGCACTGTTCACTCTGAAGGGAAGGGAGAGAGCTGGCAGTGCTGGAATATTAGACAGGGTCCCCGCACCGCTCACGCTGATGGAAAGTCATGAGCACCGGGCAGTGGTGAGCACCGGGCAGTGCTGGAATGTGAGCCAACATCCCCGCACCGCTCACTCTACCGGCTGCAGTTTCCACTCTGTCCGGGTGCATAACAATTCTTCTGCGGACCGGAAATCTGCAGGAAAGCCTGAACTCACGGTTTAGCAATAGCCACAGTAACACCGTTGCATGAACGCGACCGGCAGTTCTGGTACAGCGCCTGATGCCTTCCAGTGAGTCTTGCAGCGCTTTACAAATACTCCTGCAACTCGAGGCCTTAACTTCAACAAACAAAGTTCGGACTGCCCGGAGCAGAGATTAGAGTTTGGGGCGGAGGAATGCCTGAGCCTTCATGAGTACACGACATTCCCATACTTGAGGAGAATGCCCCCCTCCCCCGCTTCCTCACCCCGTAAAATGCACGGTAGTCGCTAATGGGGGCCCCGTTCTGCAGGTCGCGCCCTTTTAAAACACCACTTTTCTCAGCGAGAGTCTGGCATGTGACAGCAGCACAAGAATGACGATTGCTCTGGGCTTTGAGCGCCGCACTGGAGGAGCACACTCTGCAAACATGCGTTTTAAGACATATTCAATACACATTAAAAGACGAAATATTACACAAAATACAAAGAGGATATGAATTAAAACACAACAGAATGCGACTGAAGGTATGCACAGGAAATTGGGTTGCAGAAGATGTTAAAACACAGACAAATTGAACTTTTTAATAACCCACCTTGAAGCAAAAGGCACGCTACATTTAGAATATATTAATACGTACAAACGACCGTCTCCCCACCACGCCATCAAGTGCACACCAACGCAATTTTCAGGCAAATTAAAACTAAACCTTCTTGAGAATAGACTTGGATTTAGTTATACGTAACGATAACAAATAGCCCCGAGGGCAGGTGTTAATGCATACATATTTGCCATTCATTTCGAATGCCAATGTTAAGCAAAAGAAGGGAAACGCTCATGAAAAAGTGACTGTCCACGTTCTTTATCACAGAGGAAAGTACCGCGCCCTGAGGTGCAATTCCCCTATAGCATCTCTGCTTCCGGGTTCCCCACTACTAATAGTAAGCTGCTTGACATGCAGGTGTTATAAAAGATATAAAACCCCAACAGCACGCCAGGGCGCAACGATGACCTGTCATACCCACACAAACAAACTCTAAAAATCTTTTGAAAAAAACAAGCACGGCATGCCCATCCTCCCTCTGTTGTTTGCTCATGCACCCTGGGTCTCGGCTGAGAACGTGTGTTCCCGTCTATGGCGGGGGTCCCGACTACTGCGACCCCGTAGGTTAGTGTGCCCTAAACAACTCCAGTTCCAGCGGGGATGAGAATACTCACATCGCCCTTTGTTTCGGTGTAATAGCTCAGAAGGTCAATGCGCCTGCTGCCGAGAGCATGAAAGAGCGGCAGATAGAGAAGTGACGCATACCAGTCAACCTTGTTTCACATAGGCCTGGTAAGGATACATGAGGTACAAACCTCTTTCTGGACCTGAAAAACACACAA
Organism: Calotriton arnoldi; assembly: GCA_963921515.1. Taxonomy (NCBI): domain Eukaryota; kingdom Metazoa; phylum Chordata; class Amphibia; order Caudata; family Salamandridae; genus Calotriton; species Calotriton arnoldi. The sequence goes on from CAWUFW010013512.1 coordinate 199,981, forward strand.
ATGACGGCGGCCCCCAGTCACATTCGCAGAGTGTTACAAACTAGGAGCTGGGAGGGGGTGGTGAACCACTACCCAGACCCGAAGGGTGGAGAGCTCCTTTCGGAAAAGAAGAGGGGGGGGATACGCCCTCCCTAGCTGTAAGTAAGTAAGTAAAAATGCATTAACAGTTAGATTAATTAAAATCAATACAGTAAAATTAGCATAAATTATCATCGCCCCTGCCCCATCCCCACAAATCTCAAAGCTACTTAGTCCCACAGTTCATGTATCTTCTCGACTCATTGTTAATTTGCACTTGCAGAAAAAATAGCATCTGGGTGTTTTATATTATGCGTCATTTCATTAAAATATCCCGGCTTCTATTTTCTTAAAAACCATATGATGAAATATGGAAGACTGGAAATAATATATTTGTAGTTACAAATAGCGATACTGTCCCCCTGCCTGAGTCAGGGGTCTGCTTCTTAGTCGCTTAATATGCTAAAGTGCATGGTGCAGTTTTAAAGTGCGATGTGCTATCTCCTCAGGCTAGATACTATATATTGTCTGCCGGCCAGTGCTCACCAGTAAGATTATTGATTCACAATCCGATCTTTTCCCCCATTACACAACTCCACAATCCACAACGTACCTCCAATCCACACCATATAGTGTCACCACCTGAGCACCAAACATCATTCACCACCACCATTTTGCATCAGCGCACCACCCAAGCATCACGTCAGTCTGCCCGTGGAATCTGGCATCTGTTGATTCTCCCCTAGTGTCCGTCCGCTGCTCGTGTTCTAATTAAATTACTGTTTTCCAACCTCCACTCCCCCGTTATTTATGTCCCGCTCCCCCATAACAAAAAAATTTATAACAAACAAGCATGAGAACAGGCAGGAAGAAGTTGCCAGCAGTGCAAGTACAAAAAAAGTAGAAGACATTTTTTATGTTAAAATCTTTTTTTAATCAGGTTTTTCAGTTGTTATAATGTCGTCTTAGTTTGTAAAAAGGTAACAAAAATGCTTAACACTTTTTATTATAACTTTTCAACATAATGCACAGCAGCCACAATGCTCTACAACATAGCCAAAAGTTCTGGCTAAACACATAAGGTCCCAAAGGCGAGACCTATTGGCTATGCCAATGCTTGTTATAAATGGTGTTAATGTTGCCCTATGGATCCTGCAGGCCGATGCGCCTGTAGTTGCTGGTTGTCCGGTTCCCATGCTTTTGTACGCCGACGACTTAGTCCTAATGTTTAGAACCGCCATCGGTCTGCAGAGACTGATGGACACCTTTGCTGACTTTATGGATGCCAGGAAATTAAAGATTAATAAAACCAAAACATTCACAATGTCCTGCGGGAGAACAACTCAGAAGTGTAGGACATTTTTCATTAAGGGAACTCCTATTGTGAAAGTTAATTCATTTTGTGATTTAGGCATTCATTTTTCTAATAATGGTTCTTGGTCCCAACACATACAAAGTTCTCGATCTAAAATGAGTAGAGTGTTCGAGGGAGTTTTCATATTCTCCCACAAGCATGGTGGTTGCCTCATTAGGGAAATGATTAATACCTATAGGGCTAGAGCATTGTCAACTTCCATGTATGGTGGAGGCCTGTGGGGTCTTGCGGTCCCCTTCAGGTTGAGGAGAATGCCTTACTTATGCGTCTCTTGTGTATCCCCTCCTTAACACCATCTTCAATCGCCCACAAGGAAGGGGGGCTAATTCACCTGGAGGACCTGCTTTCACTTAAGTCTACTTTACTCTGGATTCAATCTCGGTCAAAACCAAAACGGCCTTCACGAAAGCCATTATTTTGGATTGTCTAGCATTAGACCATGCCCTTAATATCCTGTGGCTTTCCTATATTAATGATATCTCTAAATCATTGTTTGATTACCCCATGCTTCAAGGCCCTTTCAGAATCCTTGCTTTTCATAAGACTGAAGTCAAGGCCTCATTTTTAGGTGTTAGGTTTGAAAACAGAGCCCTTGTTGAGGCCAAGAAACTTACTGTTGTTCCATACATATTGAATGCTTTCCCGGAGGGCTTTCAAATGTACCTATCCCTGGTGACCAATACCCAACATCGCTTCATTTTAACAAGGTTGCTATTGGGTATAGTTTACCATCTACTTGCCTTCCTATTATGAACCAGTGGCACAGGCACATGGTACTGTGCCCATGTGACGGTACCTCAAAACAGATCACTCAGCACTTTATGCTATTTTGTCGTTTTTATGATGGTTTAAGGAAATATATTCTGAAACCGATTTTTGTTGCGCATGACATCAGGGATTATAATGTTGCCCTACGCTTCTTGTGTGCCTTGGAAGCTGCCCCTTTATGTTTTAGCATTTCCTCTTACATCTGGGGAGTGATTTGAATCAGTAGTATTTTATCTAATTGTAGCACTTGCTTTGTTGTTTTATTGTTTTTAATCTAATTGATGTGTTGTATTTTGTATTATCTGCTCTTTTATGGCCTAATGTGATTGTACCGAATAAAGATCTTTTAATCAAATCTACTGCAGCAGACTAACCAAGGAATAAATACACAAGCCATCAAACATCTGAGAAATTGAAAGGTAGATGGACCCAACAACATTCCTGCAAAGGCACTGAAAAAAGAACAGATGATGGACAGAATGCTGAGTTAATCAAACATTCACCCCCAGTCACAGATCCGGGTTAAATCCATCGTTTTTTTGGACGCCATTCCAGTTCAGACCCAGCCATATGCAAATCAGCCTGACCCTGTTCCCCATGGGAACAGTCCAGCCCGAACTGCCAGGCCAGGTCTTCCCTGGACCAGAAACAAGCATCCTGGGACCGGTTTCGGGGTAACATCCCTCATCAGCCAGGCTAGCTTGAATCTGGTGGCATAGCGACAGACATTGAAACATCAGTAGACACGCTCTAACCCATGTTTGGAAGGCTCTGGGAAGAGGAAATGGTGCCGTCAGACGGGAAGGAGGGATATCTAATCAAGATACCCAAGAAAGGTGACATGCGTAACTGCGCAAACTACAGAGGGTTAACTCTTCTATCAACCCCAGACAAAGTGTTCAACAGAGTCCTCCTGAAAAGAATGAAGGAACAAGTCGATGCTCAACTGCGAGATCAGCAAGCTGGCTTCCACGAAGATAGATTCTGTACAGACCAGATTGCAACACTACGCATCATCTTTGAGCAGTCGATGGAATGGAACTCCCCCCCTCTATGTGAACTTCATCAACTATGAGAAGGCATTCAACAGCGTGGATAGAGATACTCCTATGCTACTACGGTGTGCCAGATAAACTCATAAGAATCATCAGGAACTCTTATGAGGGAATGACCTGCAAGATAGTCCATGGAGGACAACTCATGGAAGCCATCCAAGTGAGGACCGAAGTCCACCAGGGTTGTTTGCTCTCGCCTTTTCTCTTCCTGCTGGCCATAGACTGAATCATAAAGACATCCACAAAAAGGAAAGAAATGGGTCCAGTGGACACCATGGACGCAGCTCGACGATCTGGACTTTGCAGACGACCTGGCCCTACTCTCCCATACCCATCTGCAGATGCAAGAGAAGACTAACAAGGTGGCAGCCACATCTGCAAAACCTGGCCTCAACATTTACAGGGGAAAAACCAAGATCCTGAAGGCTAACACGGCCAGCACAACTGCAGTCACTCTTGCAGACGATTCACTGGAAGAGGATGAGGCCTTCACATACCTCAGCAGTGTCAAAGAAAAGCAGGGCGGCGCAGATGCCGATGTCAAGGCAAGAATCAGCAAAGCAAGGGATGCCTTCATTCAGCTAAAGAAGATCTGGAGTGCCAAGGACCTAACGCTGCAAACCAAGATCAGGCTTTTTAACACCAATGTAAAATCGGTCCTTCTGTATGGAGCAGAAACTTGGAGGACAACAGTGACCACCACCAACAAAGTCCAGGCCTTCATCTACACCTGCCTGAGGAAAAGCCTCCAAATCAACTGGCCAAACACAATCAGCAACAATGACCTATGGCAGCAGACTTTTCAACTCCCTGTTCATGAAGAAATCATGAAAAGGTGCTGGGGCTTGATAGATCACACCCTCTGCAAGCCCACATCAAACTTCACCAGGCAAGAAACACCTGGCGCCGAAGCCTTGAGGCTGACTGCAAAGAAATGAGTTACACCTGGACTCAGATTGAAAGAAAATCTCAAGACAGAGTTGGCCAGAGGGTCCTGGTTGATTGTCTATACCCCAGTAGGGGTAGTAGGTGTAAATAAGTAAGCAACTATACTGGGTGCTACCTTGTGTCTGGATGGACAAAACTGTACCTCTCCGATGAGCTCTAACTAGAGCGAACCACGTGGGGTTGTTTTTAATCATTCCAGATTCGCTTGGATGGTATTTTAGCAAATCCAAAGCTGTAATGCTGTGCTTGGAGTGGTAAAAGGCTTTTGTCATTTTTCAGCTTGGTGTGGATGGCACTGTGCTAATCCTATGCTTAAAACTCTTCTAGAAAAACAGACATTTGAAATGAGCTGATTCAGACTGTCGCTGGTGTTGTAGGGTGCTCCACATAAAGGACCTGCTCTTCACCTAAACTTGGGAACTACCCAGAGTTCCTTGCTTCCTGTTTTGCATATACACACACAAACACACATATGCTTTATTGTTGCAATTTTTATGATTGACATTTTTTTGGCTGCTTTTTTAGGTTTATAATTTCTTTATTGAATTTTGAGTTTAGTTGTACAAAGAAGACGACAAAATCTTGCACAATTGGTGCACACAAAGGGCACGTAGCAGCTGTAAAATTAACAAAAACCAACATCCCCCCAACACCACCCTAGAAACTAAACCCTCTCCCTGAACCCCCACCCCCTCTCAAATGATATTTGTCGATATACTCTATTGGGGTTCCGCCGGTGTCAGCTTTGTGAGCTGTAAAATTCGTAAATACTTGGGGCATGTGAGTTCTTTAAATTCGGATGAAAGCATAGTTATAAATGGTTTCTAGAGATCAAGGAACCATGCAGCCTTGTTAGCAAGGGAGAGAGAGATGCCTAAGACATACCATATGCGGTGCAGCCAGCCAGTGTAGGTGGGAAGACTGTCTGTACCCCATAGCGCCAAGATATTTTGAAGGGCTGCCCCGAGGGCTAGGCCGATCTGCCGGTCTCTGTGGGATTTGAGAGGGAACATGAGAGCATTAGGCAGGCCTAAGAGGATATAGGCCGGAAAACGGGGAAGTTGTATATCAAAGCAAGTATCGACCTCATCGAGGACTTGTTTCCAATAACCAGCTAGGTTCGGGCAGTCCCATAGTATGTGCGTTAGAGTTCCCTGAGCCCCGCACTCCCGCCAGCAGAAGGGGTCTCTTGTAGGATTCCCTCTGTGAAGCCTAGAAGGCATAAGATACCAATAAGTGGCTATTTTGGTGGCTGTCTCTATGCCTGCTACGTTTCTAGCTGTGTGCCTGGCTCTGTAATAGATGTCTTCCCACTCGCGCATTGAGAGTTCCCGGCCCAACTCAAGTTCCCATCTCCGCTGGCTGGGGGATTTGGTGGGTGCTGGGGGGGGGTCTCAATTGATTATATAGTTACGAAATAAGGCGGGTGTCTGATGATTTGGCTAGCAGTCATTTCTCGAATGGTGTCAGGTGGCGCTGTGCCTGGGGGTGGATATTTGGCTGCATCACCCAGTGTCTGATTTGCTGATATCGATAACGCTCATTTTCGGGAAGGCCCTGATGTTGGCGAAAGTCCTCGAATGTCAAGGGGCCAGACTCATCAAAAAAGTGTCCAATAGATCTACAGCCCTCCCGGGTCCACCAATGGAAAGTCTTAATTTCCATACCAGGGGAGAAATCTGGGTTTGCTACTATGGGTGTCAGAGGAGATAGAAAAGTCGTTAAAGCCCTTCTTTCAGCTACTTTATCCCAGGCCGTGAGGGGAGCCCATGTGACTAGCGAGAGATAGAGATTCTTGGGGCGAGCCTGTTTAGGGAGAAAAGGAATCCTCCACAGGGGCACCCAGGCCAAAGCCCTGTCCATAAATAGCCAGTGCTTTTCAGATTCAGGACGGGACCACTCCACGAATGACCTAATCTGAGCTGCACAGTAATAGTTCTGGAGTTTCGGAATCCCCAGTCCTCCCTCCCCAGGGGGCCTGTGGTATAGTTATCGGCGTAGTCGGGGTTTCTTATCAGCCCAGATAAAACGCTCTACCTCACATTGAAGGGAGTGTATAGTGCCTGGAGGGGGTTCCAGCGGTAGTGTCTGGAAGAGGAATAGGATTTTGGGTAATATTGTCATTTTTACCGCCACTATTCGGCCTAACCAGGACAATGTGTATGATTTCCATCGGCTGAGGTGTGTCCGTAGTTGCCGGAGTAGGACAGTGTAGTTCAGCGATACGGTGTGCTGTAGGGAAGCGGCAAGTTGTATTCCCAAGTACGGGATTGCAACCGGTGCCCACTGAATGGGGTATGCCTCACGTAAGTCCACTAGCGTGGAAGCTTTAAGTGAGAGGCTTAGAGCCTGAGATTTCTGGATGTTAATTTTAAAGCCTGCAGCTTGGGAGAACTTCTCTATCTCAGCCAGGAAAGCCAGGAGAGAGACTTGGGGGGCCTCCAGTGATGCTATCACATCATCTGCATACAAACTTAGAGTGTGTTTGTCCCCTCCGAAGCTCACCCCTGCAATTTGTGGATTGTCACGCATTCTTTGAGCCACTGGCTCCATGTACAGGGCGAAAAGGAGGGGCGAAAGGGAGGGGGGAGAGAGGACACCCCTGTCTTGTCCTCGTTGTATCGGAAAGGGAGAGGACGTATAGCCATTCACTCTAACCGAGGCAACCGGTTTGGTGTAGCCACTAAAAACCCATCTTATAAATCTGTCAGGGAGCCCGAAGTGACCCAGGGTTTCTTTTAAATAGGGCCAGTGCACTCTGTCGAACGCTTTCTCGGCGTCGACAGATAGGAGCATACGTTCTGCACCTTATCTATAATGTGGAGTAGTCTCTTAGTGTTATCTGCACATTGGCGGCCTGGGATGAATCCTGCCTGATCGGGGTCGATCAGGCGCGGAGAAGGGGGGACAGCCGTGTTGCCAGGATTCCTGTGAATAATTTAAGATCCACATTAAGTAGAGAGATCGGCCTGTAAGAGCCTTACCGGGCTTGGTAATTACAACCACCGAAGCCGCTAGCTTAGATTGGGGGATCTGTGAGGAGGTCCCAATAGTGTTATACACTCTGGTGAAAACTGGAGCCAGAATGTGACAGAAAGTCCTCTAGAAAAGGGCTGTGAACCCATCCGGTCCTGGGGATTTTAATAGTTTCTGTTTAGAAATGGCTGCAATGACTTCTGCTGGCTGAATGGGACATTCAAGAGTCTCCACCTGGTCTGGCATCAGCCTAGCCGTAGCCGCCTGTGGCGCGGTGGAGAAGGAGACAGGGAGACAGGGATAGAGTTTTCAAACACTGCTTTATTTTCGGTGCACACTTGTGAGGGTTTCCCAAGAACAACATGCAAAGTCCCAGGTTGGTGCCTCTTCTTCACTCTCTTACTTCAGGGAGCAAGGAACCTCTAAGGCGTCCGGCTTTTCCAGGACAGGAGGACTTGATCTCGCCGTACCGCCACACCAATCATAAGGAAAATAAAGGGAAAAGAAAGTCTTGGTAAGGGGGTTGTTCCGCTGGCTTAAGTAGTGATCAGGGAAAAAGGAGTGAAGGAGGGTACACCCAACCGCCACCAGTGGTTCGCGCTCTTACTTGCAGTAGGGATTTACGCGCTCCGGGACTACAGCTAGTTTAGACTGCACTTGTGTGTCGCTTGGTCCTCCCTTCACTTCCCCGCTTCCCCTTCCCCACACAGCCCCTAGCTGGCCCCGTACCTTGTGGAGCCACAACCCTCCTGGGCCGTGGCCGCTTTCTGCGCGTTGCCGGAGAAGGTCCGGCTCCCTCTTTTCGTCTTCTTCGGTCGCCGTCTCTCTTCGTCCGGCTTCCGGGATATCCTCTTCCGTGTCGACGGAGATCGTCAGCTTCCCGAGTCCAGGGCCAATAAAGAAAGTCTCGACGTCCCGTTTTTCTCCAGACAGCTCCGGCGTCCTTGTCGACGATCCTCCAAGAGAACACACCGGATGTTCCGTCTCTTCCGCTTTGTAGGGGATAAGGTCAGCTGAGCACCTCACATGATCGGCAGAGGGAGCTGAAGGCGGTAGAGTCTTAAAGGGATAGTACCGATCTGGTCCAAAAGACGGGGTCTGTAAATAGAGGAGTGGCCAGGGAGAAAGGTAAGGAGGCAATCGGTCCTGCAGCAAGTCCGATGAGGCGGGTCCACAACCCGGCTCCTCGTCACACCGCCCCTTGCAGGTACCGGGATGGTGTACCTACGGGAAGACCCTGCCCCTCATAAAGCCCTGCGTAGTATTGGCAGAATGTCTCTGGTGATCCGACTCGCGCAGCTCCCCCGTCAGTGAGTACATTGAAGTGATCCCAACTGTCTGTCTCTGTATTCTCAATCTATTAGCCAGCAATCTCCCACTCATATCGCCTCCCGCATAAAAAGTGTGGCGCAGCCTAAGCGCAGCGTATTCCGCTCTATCTATGTCTAGTGCTGCTAATTGGGTGTGTGCCGCCTCCAACTGACGCCAGACCCTCGGGCTGATGGATGTGCTCTAGTTCTTGTACTTGCGCTGTCAGGAGGTTTCTTTTCTCTCGCCGCGTTTTATTGTCGAGGGCTGCGATTGCTATAAATTGCCCCCTAAATACCGCCTTCAGGGCGTCCCAGAGGGTTGCTAGTGGAGTCTCTGGAGTATCGTTAATCTTCAGATAATCCTGTATGGTTTTGGAGATTCATTCTACCACCTCAGGACGATGCAGTAGTGTATCCCACAGGCGCCAGGTGCAGGGGACTGGTGATCGGCAAAGAAAGGTCAACTGTCACCACCGAGTGGTCGGACAGGGTGCGGGGGTGTATATCCACTTGTGTGATGTGCGATCTAAAGGTTTTATTACCCAGCAGATAATCTATTCTGGCGTAAGTTTTATGAGAGTGGGAGTAGAATGTATAGTCGGGATGTGGGATGTATATCTCTCCAGATATCTATTAGGCCTGCACTTTGTAGTCTCTGTTGCCCTTCCCTGGAGAGCGATCCGGATTGTCCCTGTCTCTGAGCCGACCTATCTAGGGTGTTATCGAATGTCAGGTTCAAATCTCCCCCTAGCACTAACAGTTTGTCAGGGGATGTGCTAATTTCTGCCACTGCTGTTTGGATGAATTCTCCTGTTTGTCATTTGGGACATAAATGGAGCCAATTGTGAGAGAATGAGAACCCACCTGGAAGGAGTATGCCAGTAATCTACCTTTCAGTTCGGCTTGCTTAGGGCCCAGTTTCCCAGAAAATGAAGCTGAAATGAGAATAGCTACTCCCGCTGATTTAGTGGGGAGAGAGGAGAAGAGTTGCTGGGGAAATGCTCTAGTGCGAAGCCGGTGTGTGTCTCGTGGAAGGAGATGAGTCTCCTGGAGAAGGCAAATGTGTGCACCTAAGTTCTCTAAATAAGAAAGTATGGCACGCGTTTCACAGGGTTATTATGCCCTTTAACATTCAGGGTGGGAATCCTAAGAGTCTGAGATATCAATACCTGTATAGTGTATGGCTATGGAGGTGCATTGTGAGTAAGGGGAGGAAGACGCTATGCTAGCGGAGTAGGAGGGTCTGTGTCGCGGAGCGGCGGGATAACTGCGTAGTGAAGCTAGTGGTCGGGTCCAGGGAGCGCGGAAGAGGGGAGCGCCCAACAAAACAAAACATAAACAACAAACTACATTATAAATGAGTTTGTAAATGTCCTGGGTGGTCAAACCCACGGGAGAGGGGTGAAAGCGGCTCGGAACATCCCGCCACCCGTCCCACCCAGGCCCACGCTCTCCTCAGGTCAGCCAGCGCAGGGCCACGGAAGCCCCTGTCTAGCATGGGTTCAGCCATTTGACCATGATATGGACCTGTTCAGGCCGGGCCGGCCGGGTCCTCCCCCAAGGATGCTAAGACCGCTTGTCTCTCCTTTGCTATGGTCTCTGGGGCCCACTGTTCTCCATCTGTTCCGTTCACGCCCCTCGTTCGGTCTATTAGGACGCGTTGGACTTGCCGCAAGGTCCTCATTAATGTTCAGTAGTTGGCATGCCTCCTTGAGTGATCGGATTTAGTGAACTTTCCCATCATGGCGGAAAATGAGGCGGAAGGGATGACCCCAGGAGTACGGAATTTTATTAGCTCGGAGGTGTGACGTGACTGGCCGAAATGATCGTTTTTGCAGCGTGGAGGCCGCCAGGTCTTGAAAGAGGGTGGTTTGAAGCCCTTGGTATTGGATTGGGTGGGAGTCTCTGGCTTTTTGCAATATACGTTCCTTCAGTGGGAAATCATGGACGCAGGTGAGAATATCTGCAGGGGGAGCGGGCGAGGGTCTTCTCGGGCCAACTCGGTGCACACAATCTAGTTTGATCACCATGTCCGCAGGGGCCTCCAGTACTGATCTGAAAAGTCCCTAGATGAAAGAAGTGATGTTCTGCCTTCTGATCCGTGTGAAACCCCCCGGACGCGGATGTTATTATGCCTCGAGCGGTTCTCCAAGTCTTCGGCGTGCGCCTGGAGATCGAGATGCAAAGACAAAGAGCTCGAACAGCTCCAACAAGAAGTCATCCGGCCTGAAGGCCGTCTGCTAGGCCCAGCCGCGCAGGAAGCTCTGTCAGGGGCAAGGCCCGTCTTTTGCCTGGCGCCAGGCACCATCTCGTAGACGTTTCGGAGGGGTGCGGCAAAAGGTGCAGTCTCTCCCTGTAATGCCGCCCCGGGCTCTGGACTGTAGTGTAGCTCCTATTTCCCTAATAGGCTCTGCGCATTGGAATAATATATCCTATAGGTTTGACATAGGACTACGGTCAGTATGTCCCTATCGAGTATATTAAACTTAATTACTTGTGCCAGCTAGCTCAGAGGCCACTAGAAACTCCTTGACAACAAGAAGGGAGTAGTTTCTGGCAGCCGCAAAACATGACCACTGTGTTTCCCTTTAGAATCAGAACGTGTCCCAGAGTCGTGGAAACAATAGATAACTATTTCACTCAGCTCAGTCGTGCATGCTTAGTTTTCTCCAAGTTACACAGAAAGAAATAGACGGGCGTTTCAATAAAAGATTTATTGAACAGTCTTGTTTCTGGTGTAAGTAAAATGTGCTGTTACGATCACAAGACAGTATGCAAGATAAATAATGTACAGTGTGAGCAGTAGAAATAAATAATACTGCGATAGCATTATCTTTTAGTACATATGCTGTTACATAAATAACACAGACTAAAAATGCGAGTACTCATACGATGCGTTTCTAACCTAGTTCTACCCCAATGTACCTAACCTAACCTAGGTGTAGGGAGAGGTATGAAGTAGGTGAAGTATTCCTTACTATGGTATACTAAGAGTATGTTAAGCCTAGTATACCTAGTATGCCAAGAGTCCCTCTAGGTTCTAGTCTGCTCCATACCTGAAGAATGAGAGAGGTTGGAATCTCTTTGCCAGACTCGAACTCCAACACCCCGCAAGGGAAGTCAGATCACTGGAAGCTGGACTCTCTGCGTGCAGGGATGACAGCGTCTTCTCAGTGCGTCAAGCCGGGATACGGGCTCCTCTGAAGTCGAGGTCTCCTCTAGTTTACAAGGGCTAGGGAAGGTATATTTATACCTGAGAGTACCTAGGAATGTTAGTATTGACGTGAGTCGGACAGCGAAAGACGTCATGAATTAACCCCTAAGGAATAATGGTTCATGCATAATATATGAGTCTTTGAAGAAATCAATAATCCTGGACTAGGGAAACTCCCGCAGCCTAAGGGTCTGTTCTTCAAGAACTCGTTGTGACGTTAGGGTGGACGGATGTCGGAGACCATGCCTGTATTTGGAGTGCACGGTTTAATGCCTAAATAAGGGCTGGGATTTTATGCCTATATAAGGGCAGGGCGAATTGTGCCTATATAAGGACATGATACTGGAAAGCCCGTTATGAACACCCTAAGAGGAATACAACACCCACTCCACTTTCGTGTATACGATAATACTAAAATGCTAAACATTTAAAATGCTAAACATAAAATGGAGCACCGCATAATTAAAAAATATTTCTTAAAATATTAAAAAACATAATAAAAAATGCAAAAGGTACTGTACATTTGAAGCAACAGCTTTTCATTTCAGGCATATAGTTCGAAAATAAATGCAATTGGAATGAAATAAGCAGTAATATTTACATGTGACAAAAAAATGATCGATAAGTTGTTCAAAAATCAAAGTCATTTCATGTCATGAAAATCAATGAACTGTTTTTAGACACATAAGATGACTAAATGTCTGTGGAAGGACCGCCAAGTCTGTTCTATAAGGCTAGTTCTACTTTAAGCAGATTGAAGTGCCATTTTCGTTCGAAAAAATGGGAAAAAGTTCAATTTTGGTAGAGTTCCTAGTTTTTGTAGAATGAAGGCCAAATTGTTACTGCATCTCTGGAACACTGTATGCTGAATCAGAGTCAGTTTACGGGTCTGGTGTAAACATGAGATCATCTATTTCTATAGACAAAACATCATCCACTGTAGTTGGTGTTAGTTGGAACACCTCGTGAAGCAGGTTAATCGCACAGAGATGTGAAGCATCGCTTTCAGCATTGGTCGCCGCAGCAATGTTCGCGTCCGTTGTTACCTGTGTGCCTGTAGTTCTTTCTCGTACCTCAGCAGCAGCCGGAAGCGTCTGTGAGATCTCAATGAATGCTGACATCAGGATAGGAAGCCTCTGGGGACAACACAGAGCATGGGCCGTTATCTGGTCCAGCAGAGTATCGATATCCGTTGGCGTATCCGATGGATATGTTAGACAGGTGTCCAACACGCATTCTACACCGCATAGCAGGCATCGTAGAACAGGTAAGATGCAATCTTGCCAGATTGGTCTGAATGACAGGAACCACGTGGTATTAAGGTCCCGTAGACGATTTATGCCCAAAAGCTGTACTATTTGCTCACGGCACTTTCGTTCAAGGAGAGCTTTCTCCATTTCGCTCGGAGTGATGTCGGCGAATAGGCTGGCCATAGCGCAATAGCAGGAAGAGAAATAGAATTCCGGCAACAAGTGCTAGAATTAATGGTATGCCACCAAACACCGAATGTGCAAAGTTCGGGATGATTCTGAGTATTGCCTGGAAAGGTGCTAACAGACGGGTACAGATGCTCTTAAATACATGTATAATTCCACTTGTATCAGACATGTTGAAGATACGTGTTATCATTTCTACGAAATGTATAGGGCAGTTTGTACGTATTAAAGTCTGTATCTCAGCCGAAGTCCTTGCTATTTGTAGATCATAGGTTTCTTTGGCCGAGGTCAAAGGCACTGTTTGCTGTAAAAGCATGGCTTTCATTCTGCTCAAAGTATCAAATCTCATAAAAGAGACGTTCAACGAAGGACATAGAGGCGACTCCCTGACTGTGTCTATTGGGGCAAACAATACTTGCATACAGCAAGTGACCCTGGAGTTGACCGTTACTAGATATGGGATGCCTGGCAGCATGCCACAGCAACTCTGATCATTCAACATGAGGTAACTCCCATTAGAAAGTTGTCCAAACATTGGATTAATCACAGCAGCTGGTGTACCCTGCTGATGGCAAGACAAGTTTGCCACAGAACCATTACAAGCCCCGTGCAAGGAAATGTCCTGACATATTAGTGAACCGCTTAGTGCACGTTTACAGTTTGTACCGCTCAAAAACACTTCACGATCCCCACTCCAACATCTATATGTATACGGTAAATACCAAGATGTCTTAATGTATTCCTTACCCAACCTTTCATATTTGCCTGCTTGCATTTGTCTGAGGCAATACTGAAACTGAAAAGTAGTCACAGGTAGCGTGATTTTGCCATGAATAAGCCATTCTGTAGCTGGTTTTTCTGCCACTGTGAATGGTAATTTATCCAGTTTTTCAATGCTCAGCACTGTATACCCTGCTCCTCTTTGTGCCAATTCGATCTGTTTATCAGTGAGATTGTATTCTGCAAACAGAGCCGTTGTGTTGATAATACGCCAAGGCACATAGCCCGCTCGCAAAGATTGCAGCGTCCAGCTTAATAACACAATAGAACGTAATTGAGATTGGCATTGTTGTAACATCGCCAAATCTTGTTTTTGTATGTCGATAGCAGAGGATACAATGCCGTCCAGTGAATATATTCTGGAGGACAAAGTTGTTAACCCATTGTCGACCACAGAGAGTGTTTTCTCTAAATTAATACGATCAAGTTCACGTATTCGTTCTGCAGCCTCCATCTGTGATACTTTCCATGCTTCTTTGTAGGCAGCATAAATGCCGGCATATATGAAACGTTTTCAATCAATCAGGTCACTTATAAAGCGCACTACATACCCGCGAGGGTCTCAAGGCGCTGGGGGAAGGGGGGGGGGTGCTGCTACTGATCGAAGAGCCAGGTCTTGAGGAGTCTTCTGAAGGCCAGTAGGTCTTGGGTCTGCCGAAGGTTGGTGGGGAGGGTGTTCCAGGTCTTGGCGGCGAGGTGGGAGAAGGATCTGCCGCCGCCGGTCGTTTTCCGGATGCGGGGGACTGTGGCGAGGGCGAGGCTGGTGGAGCTGAGCTGGCGGGTGGGGGTGTAGAAGCTGAGTCGTCTGTTGAGGTAGGCTGGTCCGGAGTTGTGGAGTGCTTTGTGTGCGTGGGTGAGGAGCTTGAAGGTTATCCTCTTGTTGACAGGGAGCCAGTGCAGGTCTCTCAGGTGGGGTGTGATGTGGCTGCGGCGGGGGATGTCGAGGATAAGACGTGCAGAGGCGTTCTGGATGCGTTGCAGCCGTCTCAGGAGCTTAGCCGTCGTTCCTGCGTAGAGGGCGTTTCCGTAGTCCAGCCTGCTGGTGACGAGGGCCTAAGTGACTGTTTTTCTTGTTTCGGTGGGGATCCACTTGAAGATCCTGCGGAGCATTCGGAGGGTGTTGAAGCAGGATGAGGAAACGGCGTTGACCTGCTTAGTCATGGAGAGGGTGGGGTCGAGGATGACCCCTAGGTTGCGAGCGTGGTCGGTGGGTGTCGGGGCTGTTCCCAGTGATGTCGGCCACCAGGAGTCGTCCCAGGCTGAAGGGTTGGAGCCAAGGATGAGGACCTCAGTCTTGTCCGAGTTCAGCTTCAGGCGGCTGGTCCTCATCCATTCGGCGACGGCCTTCATTCCTTCATGGAGGTGGGTTTTGGCGGTGTGAGGGTCTTTGGTGAGGGAGAGGATCAGCTGGGTGTCGTCGGCGTAGGAGATGATGTTGAGGTTGTGCTGTCGTGCGACGTGGGCGAGGGGTGCCATGTAGATGTTGAACAGCGTCGGGCTGAGGGAGGAGCCTTGGGGTTCGCCGCAGATGATCTTGGTGGCCTTGGATCGGAAGGGGGCGAGGCGGACGCTTTGAGTTCTGCCGGAAAGGAAGGATGTGGTCCAGTCCAGGGCCTTCTCTTGGATCCCAGCGTTGTGAAGGCGTGTTCGTAGTGTGTGGTGGCAGACCGTGTCGAAGGCGGCTGATAGGTCCAGGAGGATGAGGGCTGCTGTTTCTCCGTTGTCTAGCAGGGTCCTGATGTTATCGGTGGCGGCGATGAGGGCGGTTTCGGTGCTGTGGTTGCTGCGGAAGCCGGACTGGGTAGGGTCCAGGATGTTGTTCTCCTTGAGGTAGCGGGTCAGTTGTTTGTTGACGATTTTCTCGGTGACCTTCGCGGGGAACGGGAGCAGAGAGATGGGTCGGAAGTTCTTGAGGTCCTTGGGGTCTGCCTTGGGTTTCTTGAGTAAGGCGGTGATCTCGGCGTGCTTCCAGCTTTCCGGGAAGGTTGCTGTCTCGAAGGAGATGTTGATTATTTTCCGGAGATGGGGCGCGATGGCTGTACTGGCTTTGTTGAAGACGTGGTGAGGGCACGGGTCTAGCGGTGAACCGGAGTGGATGGTGTTCATGATCTCGCTGGTGTCCTCGTCGTTGATGTTGGTCCAGGAGAGCAGGCGGTTGGTGGTCGTGGGGGCAGTGGTCTCGGTGGTTGCCGGGGCGGTCGTGGTGTTGAAGCTGTCGTGGATGTCGGCGATTTTGCGGTGGAAGTAGGTGCCCAGTGAGTCGCACAGGTCTCGCGACGGCGGGATGTCGTTGGTGTTGGAGCTGGGGTTGGAGAGTTCCTTCACGATGTTGAAAAGCTCTTTGCTGTTGTGTGCGTTGTTGTCTAGGCGGTCTTTGAGTGAGGCCCTTTTGGCGGATCTGATGAGGTGATGGTGACTGCGGGTGGCGCTCTTGTGGGCGGCGTAGCTGTCCGCTGTCCGTTCGTGGAGCCAGATCTTCTCCAGTTTTCGGCATGTTTGTTTGGAGGCCTGGAGGTCTTCGGTGAACCAGGTGGCTTTCTTGCTGGTGTGGCTGTTGGGCGGATTCTTGAGCGGGGCGAGGTGTTTGCGCAGTCGTCGATCCACTGTCTGAGGTTGCGGGCGGCGGTGTCGGGGTCGGAGGGTTCGGCGGGTGGGCTCAGGGCGAGGTGGTGGTTAGCTGGTCTTCGGTGACTCTGCTCCAGCAGCGGCGAGGCATTTGTTGGGTGCGGTTGTGCGTGGTGGGCTTCCTGTAGGTGATGTGGATGCAGTGGTGGTCGGTCCAGTGGGGTTCGGAGGTGTGGTTGAAGGAGACGTGTGGGCTTGCGGAAAAGATGGAGTCTAGCGTGTGGCCGGCGGCGTGGGTGGGTGTTGTCACGAGCTGTCTGAGTCCGAGGGTGGCGAGGTTGTCGATCAGGGTGGTGGAGTTGGTGTCCTTGTTGTTCTCGAGGTGGAAGTTCAGGTCCCGAGGAGGATGTAGTCCGTGGAGGCGATGGCGTGTGTGCTGACGAAGTCAGCGATGGAATCGATGAACTGTGGTCGGGGTCCGGGGGTCTGTAGATGAGGGTTCCTCTGAGGGTGGTGTTGGGATCGGTGTGGATCTGGAAGTGCATGTGTTCGGCGGTGCTGAGGGTGTTGTCGGTGTTGGTTGAGACTCTGAGGGTGTTCCTGTGGACGATGGCGATGCCTCCTCTGACTCCGTTGGTGCGGTCCCTGCGGGTGATCTTGTAGCCGTCCGGGATGGCAATGGCGATGTCGGGGGCTGAAGCGGGGTTCAGCCAGGTCTCCGTCAGGAAGGTGACATCTGGGGAGGTTGAGTCGGGAAGGTCCCAGAGTTCGATGGCGTGTTTGCGGGCGGAGCGGGTGTTGAGGAGGATGCATCTGAGGTAGTTGGGTTCTTTCCTGGGCGGTGGTTTGGCGGGGCGGGTGCTGGCGAAGCTGCAGTTCCGGCAGGTGAAGGAGCCCTTGGGTGCGCTTCGGGGTGGCCCGGTAGCAGGCGTGATCTTTTCCGGGGTTGAGTGCGTGGAGGGTGCTGGCGTCGTATCGGCGGCGTAGTTGGTGTTAGTTGGAACACCTCGTGAAGCAGGTTAATCGCACAGAGATGTGAAGCATCGCTTTCAACATTGGTCGCCGCAGCAATGTTCGCGTCCGTTGTTACCTGTGTGCCTGTAGTTCTTTCTCGTACCTCAGCAGCAGCCGGAAGCGTCTGTGAGATCTCAATGAATGCTGACATCAGGATAGGAAGCCTCTGGGGACAACACAGAGCATGGGCCGTTATCTGGTCCAGCAGAGTATCGATATCCGTTGGCGTATCCGATGGATATGTTAGACAGGTGTCCAACACACATTCTACACCGCATAGCAGGCATCGTAGAACAGGTAAGATGCAATCTTGCCAGATTGGTCTGAATGACAGGAACCACGTGGTATTAAGGTCCCGTAGACGATTTATGCCCAAAAGCTGTACTATTTGCTCACGGCACTTTCGTTCAAGGAGAGCTTTCTCCATTTCGCTCGGAGTGATGTCGGCGAATAGGCTGGCCATAGCGCAATAGCAGGAAGAGAAATAGAATTCCGGCAACAAGTGCTAGAATTAATGGTATGCCACCAAACACCGAATGTGCAAAGTTCGGGATGATTCAGTATTGCCTGGAAAGGTGCTAACAGACCGGTACAGATGCTCTTAAATACATGTATAATTCCACTTGTATCAGACATGTTGAAGATACGTGTTATCATTTCTACGAAATGTATAGGGCAGTTTGTACGTATTAAAGTCCGTATCTCAGCCGAAGTCCTTGCTATTTGTAGATCATAGGTTTCTTTGGCCGAGGTCAAAGGCACTGTTTGCTGTAAAAGCATGGCTTTCATTCTGCTCAAAGTATCAAATCTCATAAAAGAGACGTTCAGCGAAGGCCATAGAGGCGACTCCCTGACTGTGTCTATTGGGGCAAACAATACTTGCATACAGCAAGAGACCCTGGAGTTGACCGTTACTAGATATGGGATGCCTGGCAGCATGCCACAGCAACTCTGATCATTCAACATGAGGTAACTCCCATTAGAAAGTTGTCCAAACGTTGGATTAATCACAGCAGCTGGTGCACCCTGCTGATGGCAAGACAAGTTTGCCACAGAACCATTACAAGCCCCGTGCAAGGAAATGTCCTGACATATTAGTGAACCGCTTAGTGCACGTTTACAGTTTGTACCGCTCAAAAACACTTCACGATCCCCACTCCAACATCTATATGTATACGGTAAATCCCAAGATGTCTTAATGTATTCCTTACCCAACCTTTCATATTTGCCTGCTTGCATTTGTCTGAGGCATTACTGAAACTGAAAAGTAGTCACAGGTAGCGTGATTTTGCCATGAATAAGCCATTCTATAGCTGGTTTTTCTGCCACTGTGAATGGTAATTTATCCAGTTTTTCAATGCTCAGCACTGTATACCCTGCTCCTCTTTGTGCCAATTCGATCTGTTTATCAGTGAGATTGTATTCTGCAAACAGAGCCGTTGTGTTGATAAAACGCCAAGGCACATAGCCCGCTCGCAAAGATTGCAGCGTCCAGCTTAATAACACAATAGAACGTAATTGAGATTGGCCTTGTTGTAACATCGCCAAATCTTGTTCTAGTATGTCGATAGCAGAGGATACAATGCCGTCCAGTGAATATATTCTGGAGGACAAAGTTATTAACCCATTGTCGACCACAGAGAGTGTTTTCTCTAAATTAATACGATCAAGTTCACGTATTCGTTCTGCAGCCTCCATCTGTGATACTTTCCATGCTTCATTGTAGGCAGCATAAATGCCGGCATATATGAAACGTTTTTGACGCGGTTTTCTTGGTCCAAGCAAGAATTCCCTAAGGTCTGCGTCCTTTGCAAGTAAGGTTAAGTGTTGTTTCACATCCTGTAGTGTAGACTTATGCAGCCAATCGAGGCATAATTTTCCTACACTGTATGTTGTTACTACCCCCGGATGTTGTCTTTGGACGTATCTTGGGTCTGGCCTATTAATAGTAAAGCCCTGAGTTTTATTCAGGAATCATTCCTGACAGTTATTCGTGTCTGTGGGCCAGATCAACCATTTTTTCCAATCAGGATTAGATCTGTTGAGTTGTAGTATATTGTCAACTGTCACCACTGCCTGTCTTTCGTTATTTCTTGCAGGTGCTGGTACAGAAGGTGTGTTCATATCTTTGATCTTGGCTAATCCAAGACAAGATGTTTGTTGGATTGTTTCATTCAAAAACATTATTTGTTCAGGGATGATACAGGCTCTAAATAAAGCTTCTATCCCCTTTACTTGCCAATCTTTAGTACCCCACACAGTTTTTGTGTCTATTGTGTCTTTCCAAAAGTCGAAACCCTGTCTAGACAGTTGGGTATTAAAAAATGCAGAATAAATCAGTTTTGTATTTGTTAACATAATTTTCAGTCCTGTCTTGTTTACATTTTTATAGTAAAACATTTCTGGATCAGATGTATTGTAACCTGAAAAATATGGAAATTTACTAGCAAATGTTTTTGAACTACCTTTAGGTGGTGTAGGACAATGTTCCCATTGGTTAAACATAAACACATTTCTTGGATATGCAGTTTTATGAAAATAATGATGACCATAGTGGTTATAACAATACAGTTGTTTATAGTCTGATGAACCCTCTAAATATTCATTTTTAGAAAATGCAGCAGATTTTTCTAGGTCAAACATTATGTCATTCACAGTCTCAAAGTCCCAATCATCAGAATAGGTACTGGACGAGATTAGATCACTTAGTGAAATTTTAAACAAATGTGGAATGTTCAATTGTTCCGTCAGACCGAATATATCAAAATCTGTTTTGTCCCACACTATACCATCGTGTATAGGAACAGCTGTGATGTTCACTGATGACAAGTCTCTTGCTTCACGATGGGAAGATTTATGAGGTTTCAAAAGTACGTTCACGTCTTTACCTTCAGTGTTCACATGGATGTATCTGCCACTTATAAGCACGCTCACAGTTGTTACCAAAGCTAGCCAGAGCAGGAAAACAAAAAGTCCAGATATAATCCAGAGTTCAATCCATGGAGAAACCAAATAAGTCTTTTTCAGAAAGTGAAGAAAGTCTTGTACTTGCTGCTTGAATTTGAATGATGCTGGCGTCGTTTCAGGTTCACTCGGATCTTCTGAGAACGTGTCAAAGTCAATGAAATAGCCAGAAGCAGTTCTATCAATTGTTGGAATTGCATCAGGATTTGTAGAAATCACTGGAACCAGTCGATCACTTGCTACGTTGGTGTAGACAGGTGTATTTGGTCGAACTGTTACTTGGTGTTCAAGAGGGATGAGTTCCATAGCGTTGTTTCTTAGTCCTTCATCTGTTACTGCTGAATTCTCGATGTTTATCAGTCTTTCAGTCTGAACCTCTTGGATAGTAGCGAGAGGAGTGCGTCTGCTACTAGGTCGGAGTCCACGAGGCCTACTATTTAGTATTGGCCACATACTGTGGTTTGATGAGGTCGATGGACACAAATCTTTTCTCCTTTCTTCCAGCAAGGGGCGGCAGAAGTACTGTTCTTGTTCCTTGAACTGCTAGGACAGGTACTGGTTGTCTTTAAGAAGGTCCAAATTCCTTCTTGTCCGCAATTTTTCTCTGACTAGATCCCCAACTTTTGGAATCCAGACAGGCCTTGCTGGGACCGCCGATTTTTCCCCAGTGGTGGTTGGCTGTAGGAATACGTTGCTTTGTTTCGTTCTTAATTTGTTTAAGTCCTGTAAAACAGCCAAACGATCTTTGATATCAAAAGGTTTATTTTCCACCACTGTGCCTACGTGTTCAAGGTCCGGTACCCACATTCTTGTCCCAAATAGGACCTCATATGGAGTGACCCCCCCTAGAGAACTTCTTGGCAGATTATTCAAAGAGCGTTGAACCCCACTAAGGTGTTTGACCCACCCATCACCCGAACCTAATACCCTAGCTGTTATAGACTGCTTTATGTCCCGGTTTTTCCTTTCCACAACAGAATTTCCCTCAGGATGGAATGGAGAGGAGTACCGCAATGCAACGCCCAGACTGGCCATGGCTTCTTTGTAAGCCCTAGAGCTAAACGCAGGACCCTGGTCAGAATGTAGCGTGCCTATTGCGTATGTGCCGATAAAGACTCGCAAATCTTTTATAACAGTTCGAGCGTCAGCTGAGCGCTGAGGCCATAACCATAGGAACCTAGATTCAGTATTTGTGGGAATGCCTTTGTCCAGTAGGACGCAGGCGCGTAGATAGACGAATGCTGTCTAACAATGGTGTCTGTACTGGGTTGCCGCATTCGCAGCATGGTGTCTGGTGGCTCTCTCGCTGTAATTTACAGTCTAAGCAGTTGTTGATGAATATGTGAATTTCTCTATTCATTCCAGGCCACCAGTACATCTCTTTTAATGTCAAAATTGTTTTAGAGATCCCTTGATGTGACAGACCCTCCCCCAAATGTGTTTCATAAATCAAGGCTGCTCTACGTTCCATGTTTGGGATTACCCTATCCCCCACTCCAGGGATTCGAGCAAAAGGAACGTTGTTCGCATCAATTACATAAAAGTACTTGAGTGGAAACTTTTTTGGTAACGCTGCACTGCTGCCTTTGCTTGATGCATTGACAGCCAACATTATCTCACCGTCTATTTTTGTTTTTGAACGAGTGATCGCAGCTACGGAAGACGTCTGCACAGCCCCCTTTGCGGCTTCATCAGCCAATGAATTCCCTGCAACGTGAGCGCCATCACGTTGATGACTCAGTGTGTGGATCACGTGAGTCTTTGGTAGTTCGTTTTTCAACTGAACTACTTGTTCCCAAAGCATTTTGTGCTTTATTGTGCCACCTTTCGCATCTTTGAAACCATTTTCAAGCCAGTTTTGTATATAGTCATTATACGACTGAACACAGTAAAAGGAATCGCACACTATTAGTGTGGGAATTCTCGATCTGTACTTTCAAGTGCCAGTTTGAATGCTTGTAGTTCAGCTCGCTGAGCTGTACAATCTCCTAGAGACTGCGTTTTTGTGACCATAGGTCTGAAGATGCCATTTCGCATGCGACCTTTAACGATTGCACACGCTGCACTGTAAGCTTGCTTACTCCCAATTGCGGGTTGTGCGGATCCGTCAGTGTAAATTATGAATTCGTACTGATCGAGAGGCAGAATTTCAGTAGGCAGGGGACTTTCATCTTCATACTGCAGGAATGCTTGTGTTTTTAAATCTGGATCAAAAACATATTCAACATCTGTTGCAGCAAGAGAATTAACCCATTGTATCCATCTTGGATGTAATGCTTTAGCATTTGGAATGCTTGCTTTTGTAACCGCTTCTAAAGCTGGTACTGGGGTTACGACAATAATGCGTTTCCCTTGGGCTAAGGCTCTTTCTTTTGCTACAGCGGTTTGAACTGCTGTTAGAATTTTTTCAGTTGAACTGAAGCGCATTTCCGCTTGTGTGTACAAATGAGATTTGTATGCGATTGGTATTTTCTCACCCTCATTGAAAGTTAAGTAGGTGAATCCGCATTGACCCGAAATTATTCGGATCACCAAATTGCGTTGACTTACGCGTGTTTGTAAGTGATTTGTTGCTAACATGTTAGCTTGTAGTGAACGCAAGATTTCTGTGTGTTCCTGTGTCCAGTTTCTGATTGGAAAATCAGGTTTGATTAATGCGTAGAGAGGTTTAATCCTTTCTGCGTAGTTTAAAATGTATGTTCTTCCAAAATTTAGGAGACCCAGGATGGATTGTAAGTTTTTTTGCGTTTTTGGAGGTTGGAGCAGCGCACACTTTTCTAAAAAGTTAGCTGCCAAGCTCTTGCCTTCACTTGAAAGCTCATATCCTAGAAATAGGACATTGAGATGGGCAATTCTGGACTTTTTAAAGTTGAATTTGTAGCCCTCAGAGGCGAAACCCAGTATAGTGGTGCTCACCCTGTTCAAGTGTTTGTCCAGGTCATCGTCTATCAGATAAATGTCATCGACATAGGACAATGCCTCATTGTCATAAATTTGTAGTAACTCCATTACCCTCGCTGAGAATAAACCTGGGCTGTTTTTGAACCCTTGTGGGAGTCGACAAAAGTGACGCTGGGTCCCCATTATGGAGAATGCTGTTGAGTACCTGCTTTCAGGTGCTATGTTTTGACAAAAGAAACCATTTGAGATGTCTAATGTTGTTTTATATTTTTACGCACAATGTTATTCATTAATGCTGTGCTATGTGCATTTTGTACTGCAAAAGATTTAGAACAAGTGTTTAGGTGTCTGTAGTCCAAAACTAGACGATATGTATTGTCTGGTTTGGAGACAGGAAACAAAGGATTGTTCATTGAGGAGGTGCATGTTTCAATCACCCCTTGATATTCAAGTTGATCTAGGATCTCCCTGACCTGTTTTTTAGCTTCTTGCTTTATTGGGTACTGCCGTTGTGCAGTTGGTTCATGTTTCAGATGTATTTTATGGTGAGGTGAGTCCTCATCCCATCCTACATGATTTTTATATAATGCTGGGGCCTGGGCCACTGCCCATTTCCTGGCATATGTATATTTTAGGTGAATTGGAATATGGTTGGAGAAGGCAGGCATAATAATGTCCTCGCCATGTGGGCACTCCCTGACAAATGTAGTGGCCAGTCCTTTTCTGCTAGAAGTATGTCATAGCCCTTTGATAGTTTTTCCCAAAATAGTGCTTTCACCTGTCTAGGTTTGTCTCCCTCCATCCGGAGTGTTATTTCGTATAACTTTTGTGGAGTACTAACCCTGGTGTCTACAGTCTCTACTGTGATGTACTCATTCAAGTCCACTATCTCCAGAAGTTCCCTCAGGTTCTGGCGAACTATTGTGACTTCTGCTGCACTGTCCAGCATGGTCTGAGCCCATTCTCCGTTCTTGAGTTGTGTTCTCAGTATTCTCGGCATGTCTGATCTTTAGACCTGCTACTTTCTTTTTGGAGAATTGAGGTTTTGCTTTAGTTTTTGGAGCGTGTTTGTCGTCTTTCGATTTCACGCGTTCTTCTCTGTGTTCCGTCCGTCCTCTTCTTTCCGAAGTCTGTGATGAGATCTGAAAGGGACGAGAGGAACTTGTATCAGTATCTTGATACCTGTCAGGTTTTCTCAAATTATCCCTATTCCTGAGGTTATACCTCCTTTCAGAGGGCTCCTTTTGAGGAGACCTACCTCGGGATTGAGAACGTTTTTCGTTTGAAATTTGTTTATTAGTTTCCCACTTCTTTTTAGAAGATGTAGGAGTTTGTTTAATTGAGTCCTTCTCAGGACTTTCAGATAACTTCGGCTTCACTGGTCTTCCACCCAAACTATCTCTGCCTATTTCTGCATAGGATTGTTCAATTATTCTGGGTAGCTCAGTTTGATGTTCTGTAACATCGAATTCCCTTAATTTTGGCGGATCGCAACTGCTGCTGCCTCTCCTTTAATATTAGATAATATTATTGTTGAGACCTGGTCAAAATTTTTCAGTAATTTCATACCTAAATTCAGAGCAGGCTCTGCCCCGTATTCATTTTGAATTTGTTTCAGGACATCAGGTATTACCGCAATTGACGGAATGCCATGTGTTTTAGTATAGATGGCAGCAAAGACTGAGCCCCAAGTGGTACAGTCTTCCAGTTGTGGTGTGATCCCCATTGGTAAACTTATTGTTAGGATTCTGTGTTTCTCATACGGGCTAGTATTTGGAAATACTGCTTCGATTTGAGTAATTTTTTTAGCTATCCAGAACGGAATTTGCTCACGGTTTGTGGGCATTTTACCCATGACTGCGTATAGAGTCTGTGGTGTAATTTTTAGTGTATTCCCCTGTTGGGGATTTGGATTTGGAAGTGTTAATGGTTGCTGGACTCTAAAAGTCTGCATGACATATTGGACCAATTGTCTGTAAATTTTTATTAACTCTGTGAGTTGAGTAAGTAGTTCCTCATCTGACATTATATCCAGTTCAGGATGAGGTGTGTAGCCGGCTAGAATCGGCCATGTTGCTCCTGGTCTACCTAGTGGACCGAGCCTAGTAATGTTTTTGTGATGTTTTAGGGCGCCTTTAAACCAGAGCTAATGCTCCTGGTATGTTAATGGAAATTCAATATCCTCGAAAGGAATGTATTCCTTTGGTGGATCATCTTCTTTGTAGAAGTGAAATGTGTGTGATATTGGATTGCATTCAGGAAGTATTACCCATGAATAGAATACCTCTGTCTGAAAGGATTCATGTGCCTCTATCACGAAAACTGCTCTACCTCCTCTTGGCGGTAGGCCATGTTTTATAAGTTTTAGAGTGATGGCTCTTCTTAAGTTTTGAGGGATGTCTATAACACCCTCCTCGGTTTCATTTAAACCTGTAAAGTTAAAAACTGCTGCTTGGGCTGGATCAGCCGCAGCTCCACCGTTTCCGGCTTCAGTCATTTTGTTTTTTGAAAAATGTAGAACAAGTTTCAAGGAAACAAAGATAAGGTGCACAATATTTTGGAACACTGTATCCTTCAACGTTGAGCAAACCAAACAGCTAATATATAGGGTGTTTCCCTATGTAGCCGTGGTGGATACTTAACCCTGCCCACTCCAGGCGTCTTTTGGAGTATATGGGTAGGGGTCTTGAGAGAAAAAGGCACGGCTGAGTTACTCAGTATCTAAAGTTGAATTACTGCCTTACCAAACCGTTGGGCGCCATGTAGTGTAGCTCCTATTTCCCTAATAGGCTCTGCGCATTGGAATAATATATCCTATAGGTTTGACATAGGACTAAGGTCAGTATGTCCCTATCGAGTATATTAAACTTAATTACTTGTGCCAGATAGCTCAGAGGCCACTAGAAACTCCTTGACAACAAGAAGGGAGTAGTTTATGGCAGCCGCAAAACATGACCACTGTGTTTCCCTTTAGAACCAGAACGTGTCCCAGAGTCGTGGAAACAATAGATAACTATTTCACTCAGCTCAGTCGTGCATGCTTAGTTTTCTCCAAGTTACACAGAAAGAAATAGACGGGCGTTTCAATAAAAGATTTATTGAACAGTCTTGTTTCTGGTGTAAGTAAAATGTGCTGTTACGATCACAAGACAGTATGCGAGATAAATAATGTACAGTGTGAGCAGTAGAAATAAATAATACTGCGATAGCATTATCTTTTAGTACATATGCTGTTACATAAATAACACAGACTAAAAATGCGAGTACTCATACGATGCGTTTCTAACCTAGTTCTACCCCAATGTACCTAACCTAACCTAGGTGTAGGGAGAGGTATGAAGTAGGTGAAGTATTCCTTACTATGGTATACTAAGAGTATGTTAAGCCTAGTATGCTTAGTATGCCAAGAGTCCCTCTAGGTTCTAGTCTGCTCCATACCTGAAGAATGAGAGAGGTTGGAATCTCTTTGCCAGACTCGAACTCCAACACCCCGCAAGGGAAGTCAGATCACTGGAAGCTGGACTCTCTGCGTGCAGGGATGACAGCGTCTTCTCAGTGCGTCAGGCCGGGATACGGGCTCCTCTGAAGTCGAGGTCTCCTCTAGTTTACAAGGGCTAGGGAAGGTATATTTATACCTGAGAGTACCTAGGAATGTTAGTATTGACGTGAGTCGGACAGCGAAAGACGTCATGAATGAACCCCTAAGGAATAATGGTTCATGCATAATATATGAGTCCTTGAAGAAATCAATAGTCCTGGACTAGGGAAACTCCCGCAGCCTATGGGTCTGTTCTTCAAGAACTCGTTGTGACGTTAGGGTGGACGGATGTCGGAGACCATGCCTGTATTTGGAGTGCACGGTTTAATGCCTAAATAAGGGTTGGGATTTTATGCCTATATAAGGGCAGGGCGAATTGTGCCTATATAAGGACATGATACTGGAAAGCCCGTTATGAACACCCTAAGAGGAATACAACAGGACGGCGAGATCTCCCGGCCTGCTTGCTGCTCTCCAAAAGGTCCGCCCGTCTCTGCCGCTCTCGATGATTCTCCCAGCCGGGCCGCACGGCGCAAGGCCGCCTCCTCCGTGCCGCTACCAGGTGTAGATCCGCACCTCTCTCCTTGCGATACGGGCTTTGGGTGCCACACGTCTCGGCCCGGCTAGCAAAAGACCCCGCGGACCCGCATTTGGTCTGATATAATTTAGGCAAAGCCCCTGGTGGTCTCTTACCCAATCTGGCTGCAAAGACAAAAATGCCTCCAGTTATTCTTGTTAGAAAAATCCTCTTATTTATCAATATGGGGGACCATGTACAAGTACCATAAAAAATAACCCCTAAATAGGGAAAGGAAGACTCCTTCTCCAACACATTACCATTTGCTAGAAACGACCTCATTTTTGTAGATTTATGGCCCATTGTCATAAAAAAAGACTTACTGTAGTTGGTTGTTAAGTAAAGATCTTCCATAAAGTCCACAAATGAATCCACCAATCACTGTAGGCCCAACACAGTTCTTGAGAACAGGACCTCATCATCCACATACAGTAGGGGAGGTATAAGACTTGTTCCCATCCGCCGGAAATTTGAATCAATCAGCAGAAGGGAACACTCCAGCTTATTGATATATAAAGTGAAGAGGAATGGGGCCAGAATGCATCTCTGATGCACCCGCCTCTTGACTTTAAATTGTTCTGTACAAGAAGCGTCATTGTTTTAATGGACCATGGAGACTATGTTCAAGTGCAAGTCTCTCAAAAAAGACACAATATTTTGGTCCACCCCCATTGAAAAAAGATTATCCCAAACCGTAGCCTGATTCACTCTGTTAAAATCTAGATATAAGGAGCTTGGCAAAAAGCAAGATGGCGGCCACATAGACGCACTGCGGACGCGCTCTCCCGAGGTCTCCAACACCCCCCCTTGCTCCTGCTATACCGTGCACAGATACCGGATTCCGGGCGGACGAACAGACGGCTGGCGTTGCTCTCTCTACACGCGAGTGCTCGCGGCATGATTATCGGACCCCCGTTGTGGAGAGAAGGGAGGATTAGGAACTGGCGGTCACTGTTTGTGCCTGCTGTATGTCAGTGTCTTGGTGTCCTTGGCTGGTGGGCGGGACACATCAGGAGCGTTACTCGATTGGTGGCTGGATCTAGCTTCTGTACTGCCTGGGTGGTTACAGGCACTACAATGCCACCAAAATCGGCAAAGACACAGAAGGATAGAGGAGAAGGATTGACTGCAATTAGTAGACCTGCTACACGCATTCCGGCTGCCAGACAGGATTCAGCCCACGAACAGCCTACTGCAGGGACAGGTAAGACAGCAGATGTCCTAGCGGGGAAGCATATATCCGGCAATACGGGTGCTGGGAAAAAGAGGACTCAAGCCGCTTCTAAGGCATCAGGATAGGGGCTGGCACGGAGGAAGGGGTTGGTGGACTTGGTAACGAAGGTTTATTTACACCGCAGTCCTCAATTACTGACTTTTTAACAACAAGCATTCGGGTAACCCCCATATCAGAAGGATCTTATTGAAAAACCAACAGACTTGGGGGAACTGGATGCGGCACCTGGAGCACAGGCAGCGGAGGCCCTGGCAGGAGATAGAGACCCAGATGGCACAGGCGAGTCTCAGCAATTTGCACTGGCAGTGACGGTGGCAGTGGTAGGAGGAAGCAAAGAGGAATGCCATAAGTCACTCGGCACTGAGCAGTTTGGAGCAGCAGCTGTGACTGATACCACCCTGGATGGGGTGGATAAATTCTTCTCCCTGACTGATGGCTCGGAGTCTGACGCCCCTAATTCATACAACAGTGAAACTAGTGGGTCTAACTCTATAACCTCAGAGTCCAGCACGCTGGAAGCACCAGAAACTGCGCTTAAACGCTTGAAGCATCATAGGGGCCATAAATGCAGTACTGAACCTCGGAACCGAAGAACAAAGAAATTAATAAGTAGTAACCTGAAATGGGATTATTCCCATATAAAGATGGTTGGAACTCCGCCTGAACCACTAGTTGAATCACTAGGTGTAAATGAATATGGAACAGTTACCCCACAGCTTACTGACACTGTGCCCTTAAATCCTGAGCTAAGTCTAATATTGGAGTCCATAAAAGAACACCGGGCAGAGACACGGGCAGACAGTAAAAGGGCAAGGCATGCCACAAAAAAATTGGAAGGGGCTGTGCGGAAGGTCGGGAAGGCATGCTCTGAGATTGGGGAACGTCTGAACCACGTGGAGGATAGGACAACGGCCTTGGAGGTGGATGTCACCAAAATAAGAGAGCAAACCAAGATGCACGAGTCCCAATTAAGTGATGTACATTGGAAGCTCGAGGACATGGAGAACCGACAGCGCAGAAATAATCTTCGGTTTCTTGGTATAGATGAAGGCAGGGAGGGGAGGATATACGCTCCTACATGCTGGATCTGCTGAAAACATCTTTCCCCGAATTGACAGGATGGGACTGGGCAAAGGAAGTTCAAAGAGTACACAGGTTCCCGATGACCCGTAACAAGGCAGCACAAGATGGTAGAAACTCAAGTCAGGCACGAGCTATCCTGGTTTTTTTGGGAACTTTTTGCTCCGCCAGGCAATATTTGAAAAGGCACGCCCGGATGCAAGACGGACATATCAAGGGTCATCATTCTTCGTGCGCCCCGACTTCTGCCATGTTACAGTAGAACGGCGGTGGCGCCTCCGGCAGGTCATTAAGCCTTTTCAAGACGCTGGCTATGAAGCATACTTATTGGCTCCAGCCAGACTGAAAACTATCGTCCGGGGCTCTGTTAAATTTTTTACTTCAGAAATCAAGGCCAAAGAGCACCTGTGCCAGTCTATGATGGGCAATGGCAATGTATAAAATTTGGGGGTAGTATTTAAGAATTCGTTAAGGATTGCTCAGAGGTGGATTTAGCTATAACCTATATTGCATTAGTGGTGTTTTTTTGGGTTGTTTGTTTGGTGGGAATAAGGGGGCTTACATCTGGAAGGGGAGGGGAGCCCCGCATTGCTGACCTGTGGTCTCCATCACACAGACCAGTTGGTCTGGCTGCTTTCACTAGAGGGGGAGGTGGGAGGGGGTGGGGAGGCTTGGGGGGGTGGTGTCAGAGAGGGGGTTGGGGGCAGGGAGGGGGTGGAGGTTGGTGGTGTGACGGTATGATATTCAATATACAGCAAGTGGATGCATTTGTATTTGTATTTGTGATGACGTATTTTTTTCTTTAAAAAAACGAAGATATTGTGTACATGGATTTTATAGTGGAAATGGAGTAGTTAGTACTGTTTCAGGCTCTGTGATAAGGATAGAATGGAGGAGTAAGGCTCTCTCCTTAATAGGGTTTTTTCGTTGGTGGCAGCAATAATCTTTAGGCACTATGGCTAGTTTGCGCATTGCATCTATTAATATTTGCGGGTTAAATGATAAGGCCAAAAGAAGGCGGGTACAAGAAGAGCTATGCTTTTTAAGAGCGGATGTGTATTGTTTACAAGAAACTCATGTTGCCAGAGAAGATAGGGCCCTGCTGAATACTTTCGGCCTAAAAGTTGTCTGCCATACGACACAAGAAACTAGGACTAGAGGTGTTGCGATCTTAGTAAAAGGGGATTCTATTACCCCTGGCCGCAATACAGCAGATAAGCTGGGTAGATGGGCTTTATTGGAATGCAAGGCCGGCAGAGGCTCTTTCACATTATGTACAATATATGCCCCAGTTTTGGATGATCCTAGTTTGTTTAATTTCTTGGCCGCTGAGCTTCCATTATGGCCCGGACCACTTGTCATCTGTGGGGATTTTAATCTAAATGGATCAAGGGGGGTTGTGTAATAATGAAGAGGGCTATGGAGGGCGTAAGCCGCAATCGTTTAAAGCCCTGGGGCACCTACAGAGAGAACTAGGGCTGGTTGATGTTTGGGCATCACTAAAGGCAACGGACCCTGGATATACTTTTTATTCGGCTCCTCATGGCAGCTTTGCCAGGCTAGATTATTTCTACACCTCACCCATATTGATCAGGGGGCACAGGTTGATTTATATCCTAGAGCAGTGTCTGATCATAATCCGATTATTTTTGAGTTTGTAATTGCAGGGCTGGTTCGTGCACCTAGAAAGTGGACATTTGAAAGGGGCTGCTCCTGGATCATGATTATGTTAAACACATGAAATCCTGGATTGTGCTTTTTTTAAACTAAATAACGGAAGTGCGGATGTAGGAATAATCTGGGACTCATTTAAGGCGGGGGTAAGGGCGAAACCCTGAGTTTTAGCATCAATAAACAGAAGAAGGCGTGTGGACGCAGCAGAGAGCTTTATCAAATACTAAGCTGCCTGGAAACCAATTTAATTAGTACTGTTAAAAATGGGAAAGACTCAGCCCCTGTTTTAAACGAGATAGCTGTTATCAAGGCTCGCCTGAATGAACATTTTGTAGAGAAAACGGCGGGAAACTCCTCTCTAAAGAGCAGGACCGCTACGAATATAGCGAGCGTATTGGGCGGTTCCTAGCAGTTAGGGCACAACAACAGAGGACGGTTGGTAGTATTAGCAAGGTTAAGAATCTGCTTGGAAACATAGTTACAGATCCCGGGGAAATTAGAGAGGCTTTTAGGGGTTTTATGCCAATTTGTATAAAGACTCCTCGAATCTGGGCCCCAAGCTTTTAGATAATTGCTTGGTAGACCAGTCTGGCTTGGTCACAGATGAGGAGAGACTAATGCTTGGGGAGTAATTTCATTAGAGGAGTTACAGGCTGCCTTGTTTGCTTTACCATCGGGGAAGGCGGTAGGAGCAGACCATATCCCACTAGAATTCTATAAAGTATTCTTCTCAGAAATTCAGCAGGAGCTGCTGAGTCTTGTAAATGGTGTTAAAACCGGGATTTCGCCTCCCAGGACATGGGGTATCGCTAACATAATCATATTCTTAAAGAAAGGCAAAGACCCAGTTGCCATGGGTTCGTATAGACCAATCACGTTGCTTAATAGCGATGTGAAGGTATATTCTAAAATCTTTGCCACTCGATTAGCTGGGGTCATACACCAGCTGGTATTTGAGCAGCAGCATGGGTTTATTCCGAGTAGGGGGACAACTGACCACATTCAGAGGGTTATAGCTTTATTTGATGCAACGGAAGTTTTGGAAAAACCAATGGGGGTGGTCTTACTTGATGCAGAAAAGGCCTTCGATCGTGTGTCATGGGCCTTTTTGTGGAAAGTACTGGAAGACAATGGCCTGGGAAAAGACTTTATTGGGGCAATCCGGGCAATGTATAACAAGCCTATAGCCTATTTGCAAATAATGGGACAAGAGTCTGAACCCTTTCTAATAGAGAGGGGAACGAGACAGGGATGCCCTATGTCTCCTTTGTTGTTTGCCCTATTTATTGATCCTTTGCTCAGGAGACTAGAGTCATCACCGGATATTGTTCCTGTTAGCTTACACGGCTGGGATACAAAAACATTGGCTTACGCCGATGACATCGCCATCATTACTAGTGACCCAGATAGGGCATTGCAGGCAGTGGAGGAGATGGCAGAAGAGTTCGGTATAAGGTCGGGGTTTTTGTTAAACAAGGCTAAAACACAAGTTTTGATTAACAGCCATACGTTGGCTTCTGATAGTAGGATCACAAGCGAAGCTACTTATTTAGGTATATGCATTACCCCTAAGGTGGGGCGTATAATTGATTTAAATGTGATCCCTATTTTGGAGAAAGCCAAACAGGATTTTGAACGGTGGGACAATTGAGACTATCTATAATGGGAAGATGCAACTTAGTTAAGATGGTTTTTCTTCCTAAACTGCTACATGTGTTTCGAGCTGTTCCATTGGAATTCAACAATGAGTGGTTTAAGAAAATTGATAGATTAGTAGCAAGCTTTGTATGGGCATATGGGAAAACCAGAAGAGCCAAT
Source organism: Calotriton arnoldi (assembly GCA_963921515.1). Classification (NCBI taxonomy): domain Eukaryota; kingdom Metazoa; phylum Chordata; class Amphibia; order Caudata; family Salamandridae; genus Calotriton; species Calotriton arnoldi. Next base: position 233,226 of record CAWUFW010013512.1, read on the forward strand.
GTCTTTATGTGTTTACCCAGAGAGAGGGTGGATGGGCACTCCGGAACTTCAGACTATACTACCTTGCTGCTGCTATGCAATGCTATAAGGTATTGTTTAGCACTCAGGCAATGGAGCACGGCGCTGGTAATCATGTACCATCCATCTATGAGTTATTAATTGGTAATGCTGCTCATGGATGTTTAATGACGTTTTTGAGCCTAGCTATTTTAAGCGAACCCGCTTTAAGACTCTGTATGCTGCATATAGGAACTGGGCGATGGTTCGGAAGAAGATTGGGGTAGGCAGGTACAGCAGATATACTCCCCTGATCCAGAATGAACAACTGCCCTGTATATTTCATGATAGCTGTTTTAATAGATGGGACAATCACGGGATTGGCAGGCTTGGAGACCTCCTTCCTGAATTTGCTGGCACCCTTTGATGTGATTTGCAGGAAATTTAATATCGGGCCACGAGATTTTTTAAATACCTGCAGATCAGGGATTTTTTCAAAAAAAGATTGGGGGAATAGCTGGCTTCGATCAAATACCTTTGTTGGAAATGATGGTAAAGAAGACCGCCCCTTCCATTTCTCAGATATATGGCTGTTTGATGGAACTGGTCCCTGATGATTTGGAGAAACAGTGTGGGAAATGGCAGGAAAGATTTGAGCTTGCCGACTCCGGCTTTTTGGAATCACTGCAGTTAGGGGGCACAATGGTGTTTGCTTCGAATCTGCAGTCACAACATTATAAGACGTTGTTTGATCTTTATGTAACTCCAGCAAAGATTGCGAAATGGGGCAGCGTGGCGGGGACAAGGTGCCCTAGATGTCAGGCGCTGGAGGCAGATCTGGTTCATATATTTTATTCCTGCTCCTGTTTAAGACTGCTAGAATTGGAAATCGTGGGCTTTTTGGGGGAGGTATTGAAAAGCAAAATCACTCCGTCTCCGCAACTAATGTTATTTGGTGTGGATAAGACAGTCTCGGGACCTGGGTTGGAAATGCTTTTTATTGCAATGATTGTTTTTAGATTGTGTATATCCTCATCATGGCTAGATAGCTTACCTCCGACCTTTCAGCAATGGAAGGGGCGCTTTTTATATGTATATCATTTTGAAATGGCTCTGTATACTCGCAAGGGCATTCAGGCTAAAAAGAAGGGGAGGAAGATATGGGGAGCCTTAATGACATGGTTGGATGCGTTCCAATAAGTACTTGCTGTTAAACCTCAGAGTCTGACTATCACCTGGACTGTATGATGAATTAGTACTGCTTTTCGTATCTTTGTACATTAATTATATTTATTAACATGTTAAATTCATAAGCTGCTATTTATGTATTTATGTACACTTGCTGTGATTGTATTTGTATTGTTTTCTGAGAAAAAAAAAAAAAAAAAAAAAAGATAAAATCTAGATATAAGGTCCATAATTGCTAAATGGATGGAGCCTGATCTTGCAAACACATATTTACTCACAACCAAATGCAAGTTCAAACACTGGTCACTGTTGCTAAGACCAGGTCTAAAGCCGAACTGCAAATCAGAAAGAATACCGTTCTGTTCCGCCCAGGTAGAAAGCCTGTTAAGGATCATCGTCCCAACCCCTTTGACAACTACATATATTAGGAAGATGTGACGATAGCAATGAGAGGCGGCCTTATCTCCTTTTTTCAAGATGAGAACAATCACGGAGGAAGACCATTACTTTGGGATGCCCTCCACTACTGATGCATTAATGCTATTCATCAAGTATGCGGGTCCAGATCTCTGAATTACTAAGAAAAAGGTCTTCCGGAATCTTCACAGGCATGGGGCCTTATTATAAGAGAGCCCCAAAATAGCCTTCTTGACCTCCTCCTGGCTCACAGACAAAGAGGAAACCCCTACTTAGATAGAGGTCTCATTGAAGAAAGCCTCACTGCCCATATTATACATTCCTTCAAATTAATTCTGGCACACCTCTGGGGCTATATGCAAAGCCACTGAGCCTTTGTCATATACATTAAAAACAGGTGATTGCTGACTTCCCAAAACCTGGTATTATTTTTAGCTGTGGATGCCAAAACTAGCTCCTGCCATGCCTCCTCCTTAATTTCTTTTTTCCTCCTTGAAATCTCTGCTTTGTAGTCCCTTCTAAATATTACAATCTCATTTTTAGCCCTTGGATTCCTCTTCAGGGCCTTACAAAGAGATCTATGTGCCATAGAGCAACTATGATCAAACCACTGAGAACCCATAGGAGGGCCTGATCGATTAGGTAGATTAGGTAGAGTAGGAATAGAGTATACTATCTTTGCAATAGACGTATAGGCCTTTAGGGGTGCCTGAGGATTTGTAGACCCCACCTGACAAAGCTCTAGTTCTGGGGGACAAGTCTTCTTCAATTGGGAAACAAAAGTCCCTGGTACTACCATTTCCCACCTTAATATCCTCCCTTGCTCACTAGATGTTATACCTTAGACCAGAGGTCTTCAAAGTGTGGGGCGCGCCCCCCTGGGGGGGGCGTGGATGGGTTCCCAGGGGGGCGCAAAGGCCTCTGTAAGCACATGTAAATGAAGACGCCTGGAAGTGCGGCGATGTTTATTTGCTGCATTTCCAGGCTGTCTTCATTTACTCCGAAGCCCTCAGAGTGCCCTGGGGCCGTAGGTCAGTGAGTGTGCTGCTGGGGGCTCCGCTGGGCAGTGTCTGGAGTCTTATTAAGACTCCAGCATGCCCGAGTTTTTCACAGGTCTTTAAGGACCATTTGCATACCTTTAGAAACTAGTTACCTAGGCTTAGTTTTTATTTCTGTTTCCAGTACCCCCTGGGCCCCGACTCTGCCTATTCCTTACATTTGTATTTTAAATTTACTGCTGCAGTGTGAAAATGGATTTCATGAAAAGGAATATAAAAAAGGGTTGCCAATAGAAAAATGCCCACCATGTATGTTTAAAGAGCCTGCAAAGACCTTGTTTTGACAATAAACAGGGTTTTAAATAAAAAAGTATGTATTCATTTGTAATCTGACTTTGTCTGTTCCCTTTATTTTCATTCATGAATCATTCAGGCAGCCCTAGAACACATTTAAAAGTGCTTTCTATTTATATTTGCTTTTCGAAGTACGCACAGATAAGTGCTGAAAATAGGGCTTTAGGTGACTGTGTATTTTTGTACCGTCTGCGACATCAAAATAATGAGCTGCCAATCCTAATCATAAAACTGGAAGTTTGTTGCACGATCAGCACATTATTTATTTCCTCCACCCTCGATCCCAGATTAATACCATAATAGCAATAGTTTAACTTATATCTGAAACCCTACACCCCGTCAATAACATGCTGATTTACTTCAAATGTCTGGGAATGCACTCTGCATTCAGACAACTCACTCATTCTCACCCTTCACTTTCACGCTCTCCCTGCACTCACAGCGCATAGTTATGGATTTACCGCATTTGCCATATAATCCATCATCTGCTGCATAATTTGCAGATAAAAAAAAATGCAGCAACACATGTTACCTCACAGTGGAAGGCCCTTTCTAAAGGTTGAATGGTCACCTTTCTGTTGCTTATTGCTATATGTGGGTGTTAATGTGATACTTATGAGGGGCAATAAAGGCCAGGACAGTGTTAACAAGTGTAAAAATAGCAAAATAATGCAGCAATGCTATCACAAAATATGCAGCATAATTCACCTTTGCTTGCTGCTGAATTTAGTCAACCATGCTGCATAATCTGGCCTTCTCTGCCGCATAATTCCAATGGCACTGTTTATAGTGCTATGAGGTCCCAGCCTGTGGCAGAAAGCACTGTGAATATGTAAGTCATTATTTTAAAACAGTATTTACATACTCTAAGCTAGGCTGCTGCAAAATGATGCAGTGATTGAGATAAAACAAGTTCTTACAAAATATACTTTTTAGTAATAATTAATCAAACTGTATCTAATGCAGACATTTGGGAAAGTGTCTCCACTATTCCAGATCTCAGCTGATAACACCCTTACATTACATCTCAAAAAGAATAGATCTTTGCCACCATGAAGCTTTAAGCAGAGCCACTGGAATTATTCAGCAGAAGAGGACAACATTATGCGGCAGGTTTGACTAAATTATGCAGCAAGAAAAGGTAAATTATGCGGCATAATGCGCCACATTTTGTGGTTAGCATTACTTCATTATTTTGTCATTTTAACTCAAGGTAACCCTGTCAGGGGAAATATTTCACCCCATTAGTACCAGTTTAACACCCAAATACAGCAGTAAGCAACTACAAGATTACCAGTCAATCTTTGCAAAGGGCCTTCCACTGCTCTGGAACACTTTGTCACGCTTTAAGTAACTTTTGTTCCGTTTGAGCTAGAATCTAGTTTTCTTTTGTTGAAAATCTGCAGATTATGTAGCAAATGCAGTAAACTGATAATTATGTGGAAAACGCTGCTGCTGCAGAAACTCATAATTCCAGTGGCCCTGGCTTTTAGTGACTCAATCAATTATTGGCTGGTAAGAAGGCTGGTTTCTTTTTTAACTTTATGCACTACCACCACACCCTTCGATTTCAGGCAGAGGCATCTCAAAGTCAGTATTAACCATTCAGGGGCATTGTGAAAGCTGAGTCCATGGGGTGGCAGGCAATGTTCCCTCTAATTTTTTTACTCTGTGTGCGGCAGTGTAGGGTCTCTGTGCGCTGCAGCCATGGCTATGTGCGCCAGGAACCAGACCGCGCTTGTGCGCAGCGCCAAATATCACTCCAAACATTTGCTTAAAAACTGAAAACACGGTGCATTTCCACACATACAACCCACGTTAAGGGGCTTAAGGCAGATTTGCAATTTGGATACACACACCATGACAATAATGGAGTAATGGTGAAATTGGTAAGAGAGGGACGGAAAGAGAAAGGCAGCCAGAAAACGAAGGTCACGACCAGACGAACTTCTGTTATGGTCGTCCTATGCAGGATTTATCATACCTGCAAGTATTCCGGTTTGTTCGAGTGAAATACACTGGACTAGAATACACAATTGACTATCCGGACGCATGATTACTGACACTGTTTATCCAACAGGTTCCTTACACTGGCTTTGAGAATCTGGAAATATATCAGGGAATTCTCGCAGCACTTGCCATTTTTGAATTCTACGCTTTGGCCATCTGGATTATTTTTATCCATCCTTTATTTTCTTGCCCTGATGAAGTTCCCAGTGAGGGAATGAAACGCGTTGGCTGAGCCCGTCGTATTGCTGACTTATGAATTTAAAATAAAGAACTATGTTTACACTACTATTTGACTACTGGACTTCATGACCTGGCGCACCCCCATTTCATTAACTACAAGAAAGGCAGCCAGAGGCTTTGGAGAACTGGGAGGGAGAACAGAGAATGGAAAACCGGTAAGAGAGAAAGCAAAGAACAGGCAGTGAGAGGGAAATGGAGACAAGAATGGGATGGGGGAGAAGGGGAAAGTGGGTAAACGTGGAGCGGGACTGATATGAGGAAGAAGAAAAAGAAAAAGAGAAGGAGACGGAGAGAGCAGCTGGGGAGTGGAAGAAAAAAGGACAAAAGATATGTCAGAGAAGACAGAGAGTGTGGTATGGCAATGCTTCAGAAGTAGCGTCTCAGCATATCAACGTTGGGGGTTCTATAAGGAGCCTTTTCGCCATCTTGTCATTTCTAAACGCTTGCTCTATGTAACCGTGCTCACCTGAACGAACTAAGAAGGGTGGAAGGCTGGTTAGGCCTTGCCAAGATGCAGGTCTGAGCAAATGGCAGCTGCAAGTGTGTAAATGACTGATCCATCTGTCGGGAGTATTCTCTTCACTAACACTTGCTTTCCTTTTTGAAACTCAGGGGCAGCAACATTGTCGTGGTGTCACCAGGGCTTTAAGTGGAAGCTTTTTCAATATTATATAGAAGCCATAGTTGCTGCTTATTTATCTTATGCAACTAACAACCACTGACAAAGCCAATAGTCTGACTTGTGGTAGGTACGATGTTACTTGATGTATCATATATCTGGATGCAATGACAGAAACCGGAAAATACAAGTCGGGGGCACACTATGCCAAGCACAGAAAAGTTTAAAAAGTCACACAATCACCCCACAGCTCAGCTCTATTAAGAAGAGAAATACAGCAAGTCTACAAACACGGCGTGTGCTTTACACACCATATTTGTAGAGTTGCTGCAGTTCTTTTCTTAATAGAGCGCAGCTTCAAGGTGATTATGTGCCTTTGGTAAAGTTTTCAGGTTAATCGCAGCGCCCGTCTGGAGCTGCAATTAACAAGAAAACTTTCAGATGAAGTGAAACGGGATGACTTAGAGTGGGCAGTGCGCTTAGAGGCTTTTATAGGTGAGAAAAGTGATCACTGAACTGCTATGCAACTTTCAAATCCTTGAAAAAAATACAAACTTAGACCAACATTACAACGCTGACAAGAGATCTGTGAAAACCTGCACCATCACTGCACTAGTACATCACCTAGTCCAGTGGAATGCTCAGGTCACAGCTCATCATGCATAAAAACACACTCTTTCTAGATGTCAGTTTCTCAAGACAATAATAGAACAATTATTAAGACCCTAAAAAGACTCTGCTCCTCCACTGCTCGAGACTACTGTTACCATCATCAGTGTCTCACTGGGTCAAGAGTTCATCTAGTCTATTCTTCAGACTTGCCATAATGAGCATCTACATTAGAAAAAATAGAGAAATCATACATTTCCCCTTTCTTCCTTCCTCTGACCCCATTAAACCTGGAAAGAATAATCACCCCGCAATTTGAACAATATTTAGAAGCAAGCCAGCTGTTGAATTCCCATTGGTCATTTTTCTGTCCCAACCACAGTACGGAAGCTGCGCTACTAGATGTATGGCAAGCTCCTATCACAAGACAGTCTGCTTAACCTGATGAACTTCAGAGCTGAGTTTTGTACAGTAGATCACCCCCTTTCGCCCTAATATATGCAAGTACAAAAAGGGGATCTCATTAATAGTCAAACTGCTTCTTGTTAAAATGTCACATTTTGTCTAAAGGGGTTGTTAAAACTGTACTACCAGCGTGACCATAACAGACACTCAAGCAAGTCTGTCATTGGCAGCCTCATCACAGCTAGAAAGATGGCTGGAGAGTTTAGCTGTTTTCAAATTCAGATGGATTTAATTTATACAAGCCATTGTTGCTGCATATTTATCTTATGCAACTAGCAACCACTTACAAAGTCAATAGTAGGTATGATCAGGGCTTTAAGTGGGCCGGGTCTCACCAGTGCTGAGCACCGGCAGTTTTTAAAGGGGCCTCGAAACGGGTCTCTATCGGGCTCTGTTTTGTGCCCTGGCACAGGCGGTCCATTTTTTTCCAGACTGCATCGACAGTAGGCACATCGATGTGCGCGTGCTCACACTCCTCACTTCACTAGTAGAGAAGTTAGGGCATGACGTCATGCCAGGTGAGCCTTGTAGGGGAAGGAAATCCTTTAAAGAGCGTCATTTTCTCTCTGGATTTCCCTTCTCTTTTTGAAACACAGGCGCAGCAACATTGTCGTGGTGTCACCAGGGCTTTAAGTTCAAGCTTTTTCAATATTACATACAAGCCATAGTTGCTGCTTGTTTATCTTATGCAACTAACAACCATTGACAAAGCCTATAGTCCTGACTTGTAGGTATGATGTTACTACTTGTATCATATATCTACTTGTATCAAATATCTGGATGCAATGACAGAAACAGCAAAATACAAGTCGGGCTGTACACTATGCTAAGTACAGATTTTTAGCTTATGTGTCTTAAGCCACGCCCTTGATTACACTGGCCACCCCCTTTGCGAGACCCCCCAGTTTTTCATCCCACTTAAAGCCCTGGGTATGATGTTACTTGTTGTATCATATATCTGGATACAATGAGAGAAACAGGAAAATACAAGTCGGGTGGCACACTATGCCAAGCACAGAAAAGTGTAAATCACACCACAGCTGCGCTCTATTAAGAAGAGAAATTCAGCAAGTCTACAAACACGACGTGGGCTTTACACGCCGTGTTTGTAGAGTTGCTGCATTTCTTTTCTTAATAAAGCGCAGCTGAGGGGTGATTGTGGGCCTTTGTTAAAGATTTCAGGTTAATCGCAGCGCCCGTCTGGAGCTGCAATTAACCTGAAAACTTTAACAAAATCAGACCATCACCCTGTTAAGAAGAGAAATTCAGCAAGTCTACAAACAGGACACGTGTGCTTTTCACGCCGTGTTTGTAGAGTTGCTGCATTTCTTTTCTTAACAGAGCTGGGCTGAGGGTGATTGTGTGCCTTTGTTAAAGATTTCAGGTTAATCGCAGAACCCGTCTGGAGCTGCACTTAACCAGAAAACTTTAACAAAGTCACACAATCACCCCGCAGCCCGCTCTGTTAAGAAGAGAAATTCAGCAAGTCTACATAAACGGCTAAGCTTTACACGCCGTGTTTGTAGACTTGCTGAATCTTGTTGTTGTTACATAAGCGCAGCTGTGGGCAGATTGTGTGCTTTTGTTAAAGTATTCATGTTAATCGCAGCTCGTGACGGCGCTGCAATTAACATGAATACTTTAACAAAAGCACACAGTAGGCACCGCAGCCGGGCTCTACATATAAAAGAAGAAACCAAGTGCCCAAAACTTACCTGCTGCTCCCTCGCCTTTTATTGACATCAGTCTATTCTGCCGCTCTGCCGGGAAACACCCGTTTTTCGCGCCGCTCGCTTTTTAAAAGCAGCGGCGCGAACTCTCTAGCTGGATGTGCTGTGTGTGTGCGCGCTCCACACACAGCACTGCGCGCTACAGGTAATAGAGGTGAGCGGGCGCGCATGCGCGCACGTTATTGGGAACAGTGGTGGCAGGTAGCAGGCCAGAAGGGTTGCATTCAGATCCAGCGCCCTAATCCTCTCGATCCCTGGGGCCTCACAGTAATGGTCCAAGAGACAGAGGAAAGGAGCGAGATTCATAGATATTGTCAAAGAGTAGGCCCAGAATTGGGAGCACTGTATGCGGACTCATTTTTGTTTACAAATGGCCAGAGGCAGCTTCTTCAGAGAGATACCCCAAAGAAGGGGACAATATAAGTTTTCTTTTTTTTAAAGGGGCATTCATTAGTGAAGCTGGTACTGCTGCCAAGTGTGTAAGTGGCCACTGCTGGTTATCATTAAGGAGCAGGTGCAGCAGGACTGGGGCCCTGGGATTTGAGGGGCCCACTGCATCACAGTTATGACTGTCTACCTTTAAAAAAGGGGCATCGAAGCTTATTTTCCTTTCAAGCATTAGGACAGAGTTGAAGATCCGTCATGGTGGGGAAGAGGTAAAAGATGCAGAGGAGATAGCCTGCTACTCAGGACTGCAGTTATCATTAGTGCAGCAGGTATAGTTGCATTGGGGTCAAAGAGTGTAAGGGGCTCACAACACCCCAATTATGGGGAGCAGTTTGTTTGGGATATCTGTTTTTGTTTGATGCATTTTCTGTTTTATAAGTCTCATATTTAGTGCGGTTCATAAGCTATAGAAAACGTATTCCTGAATCCTCTCATAAGCACCGCTCCCTGCACGCAGCCATGTCCCTCCCACTCCCCCAATCCTGCCATAAAGTTTTGGAGGGGGGCCCGACCTCAAAACATTTTGCTTAGGGGGGGCTCAGAGTAAAAAAGTTTGAAGACCTCTGCCTTAGACATTATACTTGGAAGCCATCCTTGCCATAGAGAGGTGCCATCTCATCTTAAGGGAAATAGGGTTATGATCACTAAAACCCATGGTATGCACATTAATGCTTTCTATATCATCAAACAAATTATGTGAGACCAGGATGTAATCAACCACCGCCAGGCAACTCTGGCCTCTGAAAGTTGGGGGAAGAAAGCTTGGGCCACGTAAGTCCAACACTTCAAATGAGCAAACCAGATTAAATTCACTGGAAAAAACATTATAAACGTTGCCCAAAATAGAATGTTCAAGCTGAAGTATTTTATCAACCGAAGTCAGGAGCTGAGAACCAAAAAGATTACAATGCCCCTGGCATGGGTGAGTATTAAAATCTCCAGTCAATATCGCCCAACAATGAGATAGACCCCTAGCCCTTTGATCCTCGAGCAACAAGCGTAATGCATCCAGGGGCTGTGAGGGATTAGGCACACAATCGCATTAAAACAATTAACCACTAACAGTTTTCTCTTACCTGGGAATCGAATGAGTACTGCCTGCAAGTTGGGAGACCCAACTTGAACAATCTGTGACTTGGAATTTAAGGAAGGGGATATCAGTAGTAACAGGCCACCTTTCAACCTTCCCATGGGGGAGGCAATCACAGGGACCCGGAAGGTTTGACAACCATCTAGTGCGAAGGAATTACTAGTATCCCATGTTTCTTGAAGGGCAATTATATCGTAACTAGAAATAAAATGTAACCACTCCAAAACTGTTTTTTTAGTACTTAAGCCCACAATATTCCAGCTCAAGAAATTCAACCCGGTTTAGGTAAATCAACTAAAGCATCATTGTGCTCAGGAGGAACGGCCAAGCACGAGAAAGGTGTCAGACGCATTTTCTCTAGTCTCTCTAAATCCTCCAACCTGCTCAAGAGCTCAAAACAATTTGAGGTCCGAATGTTAGAAATCTCAGGGGCATACAGTGGCCTACCCAGTGAAATAAAAGCATCAACAGGGAATACCCATGGCAGATCCCCACATGTGGCAGGCTTAGAGGGTGGTTAAAAAAAACCTAAGGGTAAAACCTGAATGCAAGAGGACAAATGATGTATCCCAGAATCTTCAGCCAAGATATGGGCAGAAAAACTCTCCGGGTTAAAATGAACCACCTCAAATTCCCCATCCCGGCTTTTATGTGTACAACCAATCCAGGGTATTCTTCTAGCCATTATGATAAAGTTACTAACAGAGACGCCTACCCCCACATGTAAATTAAACCAATGAATGACTTTGTTCTTTAGTTGTGTATAATTTTCCAATGCTCCTTCCTGTAAACAAGGAACATTCTCCAATATAATAACATAGGGAGTAGCCTCCGGGGGTAAATGAAAGACTTTGCCTCTCTCCTCTCCCTCTATGGTCCATCAGAAGCGCGACCTCTCTGCAGACATAGAGGGAAGTTGAATATGGGCCATGTCTGGGGACAACTGCAGTGGGGAGGGCAGTGGACAGGTAATCTTGGGTGGGCAAGGCTGTGGGGGTTTAGAAATGGAGGGGTATGCAACCAAAGGGCCAGTATAGGCAACCATATTAGACCCAAGATCCTGAGAAAAAGGGTATGCTGATGATGTAACATCAACACTCCTACCTCCCACATATACATCAGTGGCCTGATTACTACAAGTGGTTAAACCACGTGTTTTCCCGGCAATAGTCTCAACCAAAGTAAGGTTTGTAACCACCTTCTCAATAGCTGTCAACCTGACTAAACATTCATCGAGACAAGGCTTAATTATCGATTCAATTCAAGCCAGTAAATCGTCCAATAAGGGGCTGAAATTATTATCTGCCACATGTTTATGACCACCCAGAGAGGTTCTTCTTTCGAGCCGATGGCCCTTCTGGTCATTCACACCACCTATTTGAGATAATGCGGACTCCTTGCTCTTCCTTTCAGACCCCAGCGAGCCAAGTTCAAACACCACCATTACACTTGGGCTGATGAACTATTGCATACGTAACCTTATGTGTACCCACCTTAGTATCCACATGGGACAGAGGAAGGACTTTGTACTGTCATGAGACTATGTGTGCTAGGACCCTTGTGGTTCTGGGCGAACTTAACAGAGGAATTACTTAATTTTTTGGGAGGTGTTAAGGCGTCGTTATTAATGGTTATGACGTAATGAGAGTGCAATGTGTGATCGTATGCTGAAGAATAAAGATGTCTGTTACAGAGCTCTGTGTGTGGGGTATTCATTTGCATGGTCCAGGGCTGGGCAGGACGTTCCATCTGGTGACGAGTAGGACATATGTGCCCCAAAGAAACGAGACTGCTCACCCTGAGAGTTTGCAATGGTATAGCAAACTGCTTGTGCATGCCGTGTCTGCACCAAGTCGATTCAAAGCAGTTCGAAGTTTGCACATGTGGAGTCGAAGCTCTGCTCCAGCCCAGACACTGCCATTGGAGAAGTTGAAGGCCCTACAGAGGAGCACATTTGAAAAGTCTGCCATAATCTGCTGGTAAGGCAGAAAGAAGAGATATTGCTCTGCGCCATAACACAGAGCCAGAATCGATACAAAGCGAAACGCTAAAGGCAGCCACAACCAGGTATGGTGCAAAAAGCTAAAGGCAGCAGCAACCAAGTGTGAGAGACGAAACTGTTACTTACCGTCAAGAAAGAAGAAGGTGCCTTACGACCTCCGATTGGGCGTGATGACCCAAGTGCAAGCACACGGCCAGTGCTTGCAGAGGTGACAGGTATGAGTGAATGGGGACAGTTGTCCAAACAGCATATTCTCTCAACGGCAGTAGAAAAGAGAGTGAAGTATGATGCAGATGTGTTCTGGAAACCACCACCGCCATTCAACGCGGCAAAGAAGCAGAATATTGGCACCAGAAGGACTGCATGAATCGAGACGTTCAATGATTTGATAGACACGCTGGAAGAAGCAGATGATAAGAAAATCAGTAAGTACTTAAAGAACCTTGCTGGTGATGGAGTGAAAAAAGTGATAAAGAAAATATCACAAACTGATGCCCTATTGTACCATCAGATCAAAGAAGCATTAGGAACCAATTGGTCATGTAAAGCAAGCACGAGTACAAGGTAGATGCACGCAAGTTGACGTCTCCAAAGAAGAAAAAGTTGTGTCTCGATGTGGATTTTTGTTTCCCCAGAAAGGTAAATGACCAGCCATAGGACACAGGTGCAAAAGCTACGGGAAAGAAAACCACTTAATAACAGTTTGCAAGGCAAAGGAGAAACCAACTGCTTCACAGCGAGAAGAGAAAATGGACGCCCAAAGGTTCCAGAAGCTGTCTAGCCATGCCCACAAGGCCAAAAGCAACATCAGTTATGGCAAGTAGAAACCAGATAAAGTCAATCGTCATCAAGTTCTTCCTACAAAGGCTCTTCAACTTAATTATCAAGTGGCAGTGAAGAAGATGGATGTGCGATGATGGTATTGACCGAAGAACGACATGCACAAGTAGGTTTGGCTGCTTGCAGAAAGAACAAAGGACAAAGACAAACCAACAAACAAAACAACAGAAATTCATTTGGACACTGCCCCAAGATTACAGTAAAGGTCAACGGTTTCCCCATAACCTTTATTATAGACAGTGGTGCATCAGTTAACATCATGCCAGTCAAAATGTTTACCAGCCTGTCTCCTGTGCCACGCCTCAACCCGTCAAACACTAAGGTATAAACTTGGGCTGCTGCCAAACCGTTGCAAAGTCAAGGGTCATTCATAGCAACCATGCAACATAAAACAACGTCAGTGCAAGTGATAATTCACAATCTTCAAGGAAATTCGTCCAGTGCATGACTACTCAGTTTTGTCACTGCTGTTGACATGGGACTGATATTCTCCAACTATAACCTTCATACACAATTGGAAATCAGTTCCCGTTGTTGTTTCATGGCCTGGGAAGGCTTAAGAAAATGAAAGTGCAAATTTATATTACCAAGGACATTCGCCCTGTTGCCCAGCGGCACCACAGAGTCACTTTTCACTTGCAAGAAGCAGTTGAGAAAGAACTGGATACGCTGTTGAAGCATGACATCATTGAGTGCTCCAACAGTCCTATGCTCTGGGCTTTGCCCATAGTGGTGGTGCCAAAAAAGGATAGTGGAGGTGCTGTGCGCATCTGTGTTGATATGCGCTAGGCCAACAAAGCAATTGCGAGAGAAACACATCCTGGTCCACACATAGCAGACATGATTATTCAGCTGAATGGAGCGGAAGACTTCACCCGTCTTGACCTGAACAAAGGATGCAATCAACTCGAGCTGGTAGAGAACTGTAGGTATATTACTACATTTTCGACTCATGTTGGTTTGTTCATAGACAAAAGGTTGAGTTTTGGAGTGTCGTTGGCTGCAGAAATATTTCAGGAGGTTATACATCAAATTATTCAACCTGTTAACACATGCTTTTAACTACAGTGATGACATACTTGTATTTGAGACAACGCAAAAGAAGTATGACAAGGCTCCTACACAAGTGTGCCAGCTACCTGCGTATACAGGTCTCACTCTGGATGCAGCAAAGTGTGAGTTTCACAAGACCAAACTTGAGTTCTTAGGGCACATATTCTCTGATGGGGGAATGACTCCAGAACCAGATAAAGTACAAGCACTGTCAGCTACTTGCCTCTCACAAGATGTCACCATTCTGTGATTCTTCTTAGGCATGGCCAGTTACTGCTCAAGGTACATTCGTGAGTGCCCCATTGAGAGACTTGACAAAACGAAATGTCCCTTTCCAGTGGTCTGCTGAATGTGATCAAAGTTTCAAAAGAATAAAATATGTGATTGAGAATGCAACGAGCTGGCCAATTTTGACCCCACATTACATACTGGGATCACAGTAGAGACGAGCCCGGTGGGGCTGGGGGCAATCCTTGCTCAACATAATGGTCTTCCGGATGCTCAGAGACACATTGTGGCCTACGCCAGTAGAAGCCTGTCAGACACAGACAGTGCCTATTCTCAGCCAAAGAAGGAGAGTCTGGCTGTAGTGTGGGCCTGCAAACATTTTTATGTGTTTCTATACAGAAAACGTTTCACTATCGTTCCAGACCACCAAGTGTTGCTCACTATTTTTGGAAACCCGAAAGCCAAGATGCCCCCTTGCATTGAGAGGAGGGAGTTGCGACTGCAAGAGTATGACTATGCAATTGTACACAAGCCAGCTAAAGATTAGAACTCTGCTTTCTACTTTTCATAAGTACTGCTACATCGTCATAGTTCGACGTCCAAAACGGCTGAGGAGTACATCAACTTTATTGTGAGGTCCAGCACGCCAGCAGCCCTATTTGTTGAACAGATTATTGCTGCTACTAATGCTGACAACAACATGCTTATCCTCAAAGACATTATTTCAACTCAGTCTTGGAAGAAGAATATTCAACCTTTTGCTGATGATGTTGAATTTAAAAAATGTACAGGATGAACTGTCCATTACCAGGGAAGGTGTTGTATTGAGAGGTTCGAGAATCGTCATACCTGAGAGTCTAAGACAGCATGTCATTGAACTAGCCCATGAAGGACATCGTGGCATTGTAGCCACCAAAAGAGCCCTAAGAGACTGAGTGTGGTTCCCGCGACTAGATGAGTGAGCTGAGAGGGAACTAAAAGAGTGACATCTTTGCAACTGCCTTTCCCCCAAAGTGATGCAGGATCCTGTGACAATATCTGACCTTCCTGCACATGCCTGGGAAAGAGTTGCAGTTGATTTCTTTGGGCCCTTATGAAATGGGCATCATCTCATGGCAGTTATTGATGAGTATTCATGTTTACCTTTAGTAGAGGAGTTATCATCAAGAACCCATTACAAGGTCATCGAGTGGCTGGATGACATCTTTGCAGTGTGGGGTATCCCAGCCATTATCAAATCTGACAATGGTCCGCCGTTCAATAACAAAGAATTCAAGGAGTTTCTAGTCAGACTCAATGTTAAGCATCAGAAGAGTACACCTCTGTGACCCCAAGCCAATGGTGTTGTGGAATGATTCATGGGTACCCTCAAAAGAGCAGTTCAAAGAGCATCGATGGAGGGAATCGAGTTAAACCAGGCCCTGTGTCAAACCCTCCATGCTTATCGTTCAGCTCCTCACTGCACAACTGGTGACTGTCCTGCCACCTTGTTATTTGGGAGAGCTAACAGAACCAAACTGCCACAATGGACAGCCGACCGATCCATGAATGCTGATAAAGTTCGTGTCACTGACACTTCTCGAAAGCGCAAAATGAAAACATATGCCCATCGATGAGCTCAGGAAACAGTCTTTGATGAAAGTAACTGGGTCCTAGTCAAGCAGAACCGAAAGCGGAAAACAGACACTCCGCATGCTGTCGATCCTCTGAGGGTTGTGACGTGCAAAGGACACATGGTGATGACGCATCGTCCCAGGAAAATCCATCACACGGGACTCGGCACACTTTAAGCATCTACCTCGATGTTCATCAGCTCTTGCAATCATGAATGAGGCGATCCCACCAAATAGTCCAGATCGGTGCACGATCAGAGTGCATCTCAATTACCTCATACCACTTGATCTGGCCGACTAGTGCGAGTGCCTCGATGACTCATTGAAGAACTATAATGTAACAGTTTTTTATACTTTTTATTTAACAATGGGGAGATGTTGTGTCATGAGACTATGTGTGGTAGGACCCTTGTGGTTCAGGGCGGACTCAACAGAGGAATTCTGTAACTTGCTGAGTGGTATTAAGTTGTGGTTATTAACGGTTATGATGTAATGAGAGTGCAGTGTGTGATCGTATGCTGAAGAATAAAGACGTCTTTTATAGAGCTCCGCATGTGGTGTATTCATTTGCATGCTCCCGGGCTGGGGAGGGCGCTACAGACTATACTAAAAAAAAAAGCAAAAGAACAAATAATGGGCGGAATGCTGAACAATGCAAACATTCACCCCCAGTCACAAAGATCTGGATTTAATCCATCGTTCTTTTGCTCACCACGCCACCCCAGTTTGGACCCAGTCATATCCAAATCAGTCTTGATCCTGCTCCTCATGGGAACAGTCCAGCCCGAACTGTCAAGCCAGGTCCTCCCTTGACCGGAAACAAACATCTTGGGCCCGCTTTCGAGGCATCACCCCATATCAGCCAGCCATGGCATGGGGAACAAAAAAACGATGGATTTAGGCCCAGATCTCTGTACTGGGGTGAATGTTTGACATTGTTCAACATTCTGTCCATCAATTGTTGTTTTTGCACAGACTTTACTAGCATTAGTAGAGTTTACCCCTGCGTCCACAGTTAATGATGGCGGATGGTCCACAGGTACTGACGAAGGACCTGAGAGAGATGAAACAGTGTGTAAATCAAGTTCCTCCTCTACTATTGTTATCTCCTTCATAATTTCCCCAACAGTGGAAGTAAAAAAACCTCATAGTTGACTTTTTTTTCAGAGCACCCTGTTTAAGACAGGGGGTCAGGGGCAATGGGATGGAGAATTTCATTTCCCTATCCTCGTTCGGGCACAGATGGACCCTCCCTTGGCCCGGCCTTCGCCAGATCCATTCTGCGCACGTTCCATGCAGCAGGCCTCAATCTCGCACTAAAAGCATGCAAGCTCCTCCTCCTCCCGGGCAGTGAGAGAAGCTCTCTGGATAATGAAGTCCCCAGAGTCCATCCAAGCACCAACAGCCGCCATCGTAGCATCCTGCGCACTGGGCCTCAAACTTGTACTGAGAGCAAGTTAGGTCCTTCTCCAGGGCAGGGCAGCATGAGGGGCACTCGGGATAATGAAGTCCCCAGAGTCCAGCCAGCCACTGCCATAGCATTATGAAGGGTTGTCATTAAGGCTGGGCGTAGTTCGCGAAGTAGTGCTTCGCGAAGCTACGCAAAGTGCAGTTCGCACTACGCGAGCTTCGCGTAGCACTACGCGAACTGCGTAGTGCGTGTTCGCAATGATTGCACAGTGCCGGATGCTTGTCCGCACTGTGCAATCATTGAAACGGCAACTTGCACAGTGCGAGCTGTCTTTTACTGCCGCTCGAGTAGATTTTTACTCGAGCGGCAGCTTTCTCAACGCGGACTGGTAGTTTCTCATCGCGAGCGGTCGCGAGCATACGCGACCACTCGCAATGAGAAACCTGACCTCCCCGCGTTGAGAATCTCGCCGGGAGGTTTATTTTCCACGCTCGCGATCGGCAACTTGATGTTGCTGATCGCGAACGAGGAAAAGTCTCGCCGGGATGTCATTTTGCTTGCTCGCGGTCGCCAACTTGACGTTGAGGACCGCGAGCAAGCAAAAAATGACCGCGGCACTACGCTACGCTACGCGTGTTTGCACTGTGCTACGTGCAATTCGCGTTGTGCGAAGTAGCGCAAACTTCGCAAACTACGCGAGCGTAGCGTAGCACTTTGCCCAGGGTTAGTTGTCATAATTATTTAGTAAGTATTCTTAGGTTGTTTAATTTGGAGTTGGAATTATAAATCTAACCTACTTCCCTCAAAATCTAACACTTTCCCCAATGTGGCTAAGTCTGGAGTGGGAATAGCAAATATGACCTCTTTCAAAGTTCAACGCTTTTCCCAATGTGGCTTAGTTTGGAGTGGGAATAATAAATCTGACCCCCTGCAAAGTCCAACACATTTCCCAACATGGCTAGGTTTGAAGTGGGAATAGTAATCAGACCTCCATAAAGTGTTACCATTTGGCATTATTTTTAATGTCAATATTTTTACTTACTTAGATATTTTTTATTAACTACACTTTTTACATTATTTAGGAGTCTTCTTCTTCTTTTTTAAACTTTGCCAGGGATTACTCACTGTTGTTGGGCTGCAAGACCTGCCACTGCCACTGCCGCCATTGACGCGAGGATTCGGCTTCTGCTTGGAGGGGGGCCGCGTGTAGCACGGACTACACTTCCCGGCACTCACTGGGGCACGCGCACCGGACACAGACGCTGCAAGCGCCAGGAGGCGCATAAAACCACGCCAGTGCTCCCGCAGCGCGGGAGTCTTCTTCTTCTTTTTTAAACTTTGCCAGGAATTACTCACTGTTGTTGGGCTGCCGGACCTGCCACCGCCACTGCCGCGAGGATTCGGCTTCTGCTTGGAGTGGGGCCGCGTGTAGCACGGACTACACTTCCCGGCACTCACTGGGGCACGCGCACCGGACAAAGACGCTGCAAGCGCCAGGAGGCGCATAAAACCAAGCCAGTGCTCCCGCAGGTCGGGACGCGCGCGGACGAGCCCGGGCCAAGCCCGGCCCAAGGGCGGGCCAGTCTGTGCCCGTCAGAGATCGTAAGAGGCCGGGCAGGGCCACCTTATTAATATTCTGTGCCATACATTTATATGACTATTGACTTTGCTAGGGGGGTCATTGTCTGCGGGCTCAGGGATTTTTCCCGTTATCAGTTGATTATTATTGTTTACTATCTGTTATAGATTGCTGCCCTTGCGTGTTTCGACAAAATGAACAAAAGAAAATCACTTACAGGACAGGGAGTGGTGGGGACCGTGGATGCTTTTTTGTTACGCGCTGAGTCAGCTCTCATCCATGAAATCGCTTTAACAGAGCGAAGACTGTCCTTAGAACCAAAACTCCCACAAGGGCAGCTTGACTTGCTAGAGCCCTCAAATAACACCGACTGTCAACTGAGCATTTCTCCAAATAGGACACCGATTAGTTATACTGCTGAAGTAAACGACAGTACCAAGTCAAGGGCCGCAATTGTAAAACCTAAAGTAATCACTAGGGGTCAGAAAAGCAAAACCAATTTGGGGAGTAATTCTCCAACCCTATCTAGAAAAAGAAAGGGTCAGGGCCCCAATAAGCCAACACACCCTGCATCAAAGAGAGGACGCAAAAGTAAAAATAAGGTGGAGGAGCTGGAGGAGGAGGTTGATGGGCATTCGCCAGCAACTAGTCTTGTTAATAAAGTGCTCCCTACGAGTTCCCCAACTTCCATAAAGGGTATTGAAAGCATGGAGTTCTGGGCAAAAATTGGTGGGTTGGTCACAACTCTATTAGAACCCCTATTGCAAAAATTAACTCGAATAGAAACTAGTATTGACAAACTTGAATCAATGACAAGTAATGCACACATGATGCAGCGGCCCCTGTCGAGCCCGTCAGGTACTCAGACTAGCCAGCCCCAATTGATTAACCCTTGCCATTGTAATACAAAGAACACCCAAATCAATAGGGACGACAGGCTTTTGCCTGCACAATTAGGATCCTCAGGCCTTGGTCCAGCGATAGCTCCTCAAATAGCACAATCTGATCTCCCGTCGATGTGCCAGAACAAGGCAGGTATGTCCAATATTCACCACAAGTCACAGGTCCCAAGTACCATCCAAGAACGATTAATAAATATTCAAAACGATCCTTCACCTAGCAGACTTAGATATGAAAGTAGAAGGGAAGCCCCATTAAAAACTGCTCAACATAAAGTACCACAGCCAGCAAGAGGCCTATCTGATATAAACACCTTGCACCTTCCACCGGAAGCAACCCCCTATACAATTGTGTTGGCTAATGTCCCCATGCTGCCCGACGGAACCAGGGAACATTGGACATCCCTTAAAAATAAAGCACTTTCCTTGTTAAGTTCGAGGTCTGGATTATCCTCCCCACTCTTTACAGAATTTAAAATGGTTAGACGGCTTGGTTGGATAGGTAGATCCAAAAAGACCCTAGGGGGTGATTGTGTGGTGCTATCTTTTGGGTCACCTAATCTCGTCCAAACATTACTTGACAGGGCGGGAAACTGGACTGTAGAGCAAACAGGGATACATATACTGCCATTGGGGTACTTTTATAAGCCATCTGGCTATATGCAGCTTTCAGAAGGGTTGGACAGAGGTGGGGGGTGGAATCAACCCAGATATAATATACCAGTGAATAATTACTATGCAGTCCTAGGTTCCTTGGAGGACAATGACTGACTAGAGACACCGACTGTTGAGTTAATTGATAGAAGGGTCGCTACAAGAGGCTCCCGACAATTCGAATTAACTTGCCCTCGTATGGCTGAACAAGAGTCTGGAGTTCCAGAGTCTGGAGTTCTAAAGTCCCTGCTTTTGCCAAATTCGAGGGTGTCCCCTGTGAATTTTACTGAGTTTAACACCATGGCCAATCGACAAGGTACAACCAAGCCGTAGATTATGGACCAGGTACTTCCCCCCGCTGGCTACCCCATGCATCAAATGCAAGGATCAGTAGAGGCCGGGGGAGTTAGAAGAGCTGAAAGGGATGAGATACTGGGAGTACCTTTCCTCCACAATAATGTAGAGCCATCGCCGCAGACTTATAATGTCCATCAGTCGGTGAATCCATCACTGACAACCATAGAAGTCAACAAGCCTTCAGCTAGGAACAGCCATTGGCCTTTAGATAAGGACCCTGGAAATCTTAGCAAGCCGTCAAATGACTCACCGAAGCTCCAAATACTATCCTGGAACGTTGCAGGACTCCGCTCCAAAGTAGACAACCCGGAGTGGGGTGCCTTTATCCAAGATAAGGATATATGCATGTTCCAGGAAACCTGGGCCAGGGAGGACATACATAGACTTGGCTATGCAACTTTTAATTTACCAGCCACGTCTGGGGGGGTGGGTAGACCATCTGGGGGTCTTAGTATTTGGATTGCAACCCATTTAGGTTGCGCAGTGAAGTAGGTAGAGTCATCTTCTAGTGACATCCTCTGTGCTATTTTGAGTTTCTCATCCAGAACTAGGATAGTGTTTATCAATGTCTACTCATGGCCAGTAGGGTATGGCCAAGAGTCTTCTACCCTTGAAAAATTATCGTCATTTCTACCCCCAGTCATTGACAATGACATAGTGATCCTGGCTGGTGATCTAAACTGCCAGTACGAACCACTGAAGGACATGGAGGCAGGTGATCCAAATGAGGAGGACCTGCACTGGGCTATTCCAATGGCTAATGCCCCGCCAACTCGGGCCTGGACACCATTAGTTATACAGATGAACACCCTTGCCTTGAATCATTCGCTCAGGGCGTGCAATGGGCGCTCCAAATCTGACTGTCCAGCTAATTTTACTTATAATAGACTGGGCTGCCCCTCGATCCTAGACTATATTCTGGTGAACACTAAGGGGCCGATTCCGATCTCGGTCGAAAGCTCTCCGAACGGGATCCGGCCGGAAAAAGTACGAGCCGTACGCTTGTTTTCCGACCGACTCGTACAGCTGTACGAGCGAGCGAGTACGATGCGATTGTACGCGGGTGTTCCGACCGAACCGTTTCCGGATCCGAACCGCTCCGACCGACTCGTACGGAAGCGAATCGCACCACGCAATGGAGACGTCATACGACCGAGCGAGTACGATGTACGCGTCGGACAGCCGGATCGAGTCGGAGCGTCCGGCTCGAAAAAGCTCCCGGAGCCAGACGTTGGGGGTCCGTGCCGGACCCCCCAAAACCCGTAGCCTTACGAGTCAAACACATGGGGAGACCCATGGGTCTCCCCAACACAGGTATGTACGGTGCGGGTTGCACCGACGTGTACCCACTGTAGGGGGCGCACTTGTTCGCGACGTATCCATTCAGTCAATGAGAGCCCATGTACGCGTCGTACGACCGGCTCCCATTGACTTCAATGGGAGTCCGACCGAATCGAGTCCGGCAGCATGCGGCCGCATCGTACTCGCTCGGTCGGACTGCAGGACTCCGGCTCGGTCGGAAAACACTCCGGATCCGGCTCGGTCGGAGAGCTTTCCGACCCAGATCGGAATCGGCCCCCTAAGTCTTGGCATCGGATGATTGATTTTAAGATTGCCCCCAGATATGACAGTGATCATAATGCCTTGATTTTAGAATTGGACTCTCCAAACACCGGGGATGTCCTAAAAGGCCAACTTCCGAAAACATTAGGGCCTACCCTAACTGGTTGTAGGAGGAGAGTAAGATGGGGTACCCTATACGAATCTCAAGATAGACTGGCGTCGCTTTATCAAATAATCATACCATATCTGGAGGTTGCAAATCAATTGAGTGAGCTTGGAGACTCTACTCGTCCACTCCGTGAAATTGCAGAAAACCACCAAGGCCTAATGGCGGCCCTGGCTGATAGCTTTTCGTATGTATCACGATCAAAGGAAGGCAGTGCACCCAGACACCCCTGGTATAATGGCAATTGCCGAAAGGCTAAGAAAACCCTGCTCTCAGCTATAAAATCTAATGACAAGCTGGTAATAAAGGCTAATAGGCTATCTTACAAAAATACAATTAAGCTAGCCAAAAAAGACTGGGAAGAAGAGAGGTGGGAGAGTCTGAGGCATGCCCTAAACAGTAGGGACATGAGGACTTTCTGGAAAATAATAAGTACAGACTCCAAAGAGGGCAAACAAGCATTCGAACCGAATTTAGGGGCCGAGGTTTGGAGGGATCACTTCCAGTCACTCTATTCTAAGGTGGAGGGCGATCCAGGGCAAATAGCAACTTATTGCCCCCAGCCACATCCAGCCCGTCTGGACACCCCCGTAATTTCCCTAAAAGAGGTAACGGCTGCAATTGTCCGAGTAATACCCGCAAAGGCTCCGGGTTTAGATAAGATCCCTGGAGATCTTTATCGTACTGAACCTATCGTTTGGGCTCCGTATTTATGGAGCGTATACAACGCTATTCTTCAGGGAATGGAGATTCCTATAACATGGTTAGGGGCGGAAATTATTCTGATCTTTAAGAAGGGTTCACCCCTCCATCCTGCGAATTATCGGCCCATTAGCCTTATTGATGTTGCACAAAAATCTTTGCTCGAGTGCTTCTGGACCGATTACAGAACTGGATGGAGGAATTTTCCATTCTCAGTCCTTACCAGGCCGGTTTCAGAACAAAAATGTCCACAATTGATCAAGTCTTCAGGTTACAACTATTGCACTGGAAATCAGTAATCCTGGAGGGTGGCAGTCTCTACATGATCTTTGTGGACTTAAAATCGGCTTTCGATTTAGTTCCCAGGGAGAAACTATGGGCTATTTTATTAGACATGGGAGTGCCCCCGTACTTATGCCACATCCTGAAAAGATTACATGACCATAATTTCGCTCAAATCAGATAAGGGAAAACCGGGGACCTCACCGATCGTATACCTATAGAGAGAGGTGTACGGCAAGGGTGCGTTTTGGCTCCGACCCTCTTTTGTATCTTCATCAATGGCTTAGTAGGAGCCCTGACAGCAGGAGGGGACATAGATGCTCCCAAGTTAGCGGGCCGCAAGGTACCTGCCTTGATGTTCGCATATGATACCCTCCTGCTGTCGAGGTCACCGATGGGCATACAAAGGGTTTTAGACATCTTCTACTTATTTTGCAAGAATAGGGGCTTGGAAATTAATACCCAGAAAACAAAATACATGGTTTTCAATGCAGGGCGTTCAACACGACCCGGTCCACAATTAGCTGGGGAATATCTAGAGAAAGTCCCTGTATGTGAGTATCTGGGCTTGTCCCTTAATGAGAAAATGGAGTGGGGCGCTCAAATCAAGAAGGCTTGTCTTAAACTGGCTCAAACAACAGGGGGGCTAGCGCAACATCAGAGGAAGTGTGTACACAAGTTCCTGGGGCCTGTGCTGGAAATATATAAGGCGCAAGCCAGAGGAGCTGCCCTTTATGGGGCAGAATTATGGGGTCATCGGTAACCCGAACAACTTGTTAAGACTGAAAACTCATTTCTCAGACAACTTTTGGGACTTCCAAAAAGTACACCACTTACCCCGCTCCGAATGGATCTTGGAGTTAGCCCATTGGCACTGGAGGTTGCCCTCAGACCTCTGCTATACTGGCGCCGCTTATGGAGCACCCCAGAATTATCTATGTATAGAGAGGAACTGAGGGAAGTGGCAAACCTCAATGGTGCAAGTAAAATTTCTTGGCTCACTTATATTAAGAACTCCTTGTTATCCATTGGAATGGGGGATTTGTGGGACAGTGCTGAAGATAGATGCCCGTTAACACCTAGGAAGGCTTTGATTAAGAATTTCAAGGACTACAATCTTAATCTACTACTGAGGGGCCCCAGGACAGGCACACTTACAATATCCTTTCTTGAAGTCAAACTGCATTATAGTTTAGAATCTAGCATAGATGACATACAGCCTACTCTTGCCAAAAAACTTTATTTGCAGTTTAGGCATGGTGCACTTCCCTTATGTGCTGCTACTCACAAGTGGGGGGCAGTTCCACTAAAGATTGTCCGACTTGCAAAAATTGTACGGAGACAGACCTACATGTACTGTTCTTTTGCCCAACATATAAGGTAATAAGACATCGCTGGCTACGACAGTTATGTAGGAACCTTGGAACTTCCCATTGCTTGCAGGCCTATAGGATCCTAAAATATGATAGCAGTATGCCAATTGTTTTCTCAGTGTCTCGTTATTTGTTTTCAATGTGGTGTGTACGTCGAGCAGTTTTAAAGAAAGAGCAAGCCCAAACTACCCACTCTATGTCTCCATCATGACCTGGGACTCTGCTTCTTAACTCCGCCTTTTAACCCATGAACTTGCATTACATGTCTGAGATACTCGGAGCCTTTTTAAGATATTCACTATACCTTTTAACATTTTTAATGATTAAACTTTTTAACCTATACGCATAATTTTTATACTGAAATAGCTGTATCGATTGTACTGTATTTTTACATGTTTTACCTGTGCTTTTATGGCCTTATCAGGCCGAAATAAAGTATCTCTTGACTTGATTATTTAGTGTACTGAGTTTCTCAACACATCTTTTCATATATTCAGTTTTAAACATGAATATTTTCAAATAATCACAAATTTATTGTAACATACTTTTTATTAACATAAACTAATAGTATGTTTTTTTGCAGAAAAATTAACATTTGCAAGATAATAGATTTTTAGTGCACAAACATTTTATACATGATTATAAAATGCATGCTCTAAAGTGATTTTGTACATAAAAGTATTTTTTCACATTGTTTTTGTTTTTTATGTATTTAATGTATTGAAAAGTACTGTAAATGTATTAGCATTTAATATATATTAATATATTTATTTAAATTTTTCAATAAAAATATTGCAAGTTTTATATATTTTTAATAATTTACAAACATTCAATAGAAAATAATCATGGTTTACAATCCATCCTTTCCTGTGGGTTGCAAACTTTTTATGTAATTTTTCGGTAACAGTTCCCTGTTCCTACTCTGTGGTTCAGGTAAGAGCAATTTACAGTTACTTTCTAAGGGTTTAGTCCTGGGGGTGTGTTAATAGTTAGTTAGGGTAGTGGTTGTTAGCTAATGTTATTTTAGTGTGTTGTTTATTAGTGTAATTTGTATTAGTTATTTTAGGTTAGTGTAGTAGGCCTATTTGTAATTTATTAAATTTTAAATATATTTTTATGTACTTTGCATTTGTTTTCTATGAATGTATAATTGTTTTAATGCTTATATAATGTGCTGTGTTTGATATGTGGGTTGTAAATGTTGTTTGTGCTTTATTGATTTTTATTTCAGAGAATACGTTTCCTCTGGATATGTTTTTTCCACGGAAATTAAGTTTTTCTCTTTCCTTGATTATTTGGTCTTTCTGGAGCGTTTATTCATTTTATAGAAATTGTTCAGGGTTTGGATGAACTCCTTGGAATAATCAAGTGATATTGGATGTTTTAATTTCGCGTAGTTTATTTTTGCTTTTTTAGGGCTCTTTTTATGGATCCTTTTTTGGAATTGCTTCTTTTGGGTTGTGATTTTGGTTATAAGGACTTCAGCAATGAAATCATAAGGGTAATTTTAAGCTATATTTATTTTATTGGGTGGGAAATCTTGAGTTGTTGGTGTTATTTATGTTGTCTTATTATGTATTAATATGCAATTTTAATATGTTAAGATATGTGTATAAGTGATAGAGAAATGTATGATTACTTAAATTAACTAAGGTTTTCTTTATTTATTTATTTATTATTGCTAAATATTTATGTTAGCAATTTTCAATTATAAGCCTTTACAATTATGTATTGCATATGATACTAAAAACGTGTTTTAATATTATTTAGAAATAAATATTAAGCTATGTTTTTTAAGTTATTTGAAGTGTTTAAATTAAGCTGTTTAGTGTGGTGGTTTTAAAAATGGTTCGTGCTATTGAAGCTAGATATAGCAGGGCTTGTTTGTTAGCAAGCATTACAACTTTACATGCTAAAATTCATGCATTTCTTTCGTTTGATAAGATATTTTTGGCTTCATTTAGGTCAGGGATTTCTCCAATCTTAGGGGCTCATTACGATGGCGGGCGGAAGCACAACCGCCGTGCTGGCGGATGCAAAAACCACCAGTTACCGCCGGCACGCAGCAGTCCACACGCCCGCCCAATTACGATGCGAAAAGTAGGCCAAACACCGCCGGCAAGCCAGCAACACCGTCCGCCATCAAAGTGCGCCCGTACACGTAGCGGCGCAGCACAACTGACACACACCGTCCGACGAAACACGTCCCGCCCGGCGTATAAATTACGATGCCGCAAACAAACGGCTCCCACGGCTAAGAGACACCGCACGTGAAAGAGAGGCGGTAACACGGACGCAGAGCACGGAAAACGAAGAAGCGGCATCCCGAGCATGAATCCAGCACTGCAGGCCCTCCCCATGCTTCTGCTGATGCACCACCAAGGACGCAACGCACCGCGGAGACGCAGGTAGGCACACACACAACAAGTGCACGCAAACAGCGCACACAGTGCAAGGGCGGAAAAAGCGGACAACAGCGCGTGTACACTACACATCCACCATTGCATCCACATATGACACACAGGCCAAATCGTAACTTCGCGGAACACATGTGTACACACCACCTGGGACCAGGAACCAACCACCCCGTCACGGCCCCAAAGCGCCGATGACGCCGCCACACATGCGCACAACGCAGAGGCCAACCGCAGCGCCATGCATGCGTCGCCCACAGACACAGGGACACAACCAAGCAGCACACACATCAGCCCCACCCCGAACGCACATGACACGTGACAGGCCGGCCACAGACATGTCCCCAACGCCAAATTCACGGACAACACCCAACGCCACACAACCGACGCACACATGTCAGTGAAGTCACGCAACAGCAGGACACACCCCAGTGTAACAAACATGGCGTAGCACACAGCGGCGGCAACACCAACTAGGAGAAGCAGGGCCCCTTCGGGAAGAGGAACGCCAGTACCACACTCAAAAACCCATACCACCCTGCACATATGAACAAGACATATAAAACGGAACACCAAAGAGCACGGGGACCGACAACAGGTGGCCCAAGAATAACATTCACACACAAGGCCCAACGCAGAGCGGAAAGGCAGCCTGCCGCCCACACAAGGGAGAGCAGACAGCACTGAATGACCTTCCATTCCAACACCGAAACCACAGCCCCACGACAGAAGCCGGTGAATACAGCCATTGTCCAAGAATAGACCAACACAGGCATGCCGAGGAGACCGACCACAGGGCAGATAGCGCATATCACAGAAGCACACAACGGACGGGGAAGAAAGAAGAAAACACTCCCCCATGTCGGCCACATGCAAGTTAATTGGAAGGAGTCACACAGCACCGACCTTGAACTGTCTGAGAAGCATGTGGGAAGAGGGCCCGTGTCCTCCAAACAAGCCAACAGAACACAAGTCCTGTCTCCCCACGACTACACAGAGCTCACAGCAACCCCGGAGCGTGCACATTGCAGACTGCACACACAGCCGGAGCACGCCACCTCTACGAACCGCTGCGAAATGGCTACCGCAACACACCTACCCAACTACGCCGAACAGCTCAAGCTGTACAAAACCAACCTGTGCCATACATTGGGATGCGATCTCCTGTCCCTGCTGAACGTAAGTTACCGACTGACTTACCGCATCACATTGTTCAGCTGCGTCATGCCCGTCTTCTACTGTCGGAGGTGTCCCTACCAGCATCCCGTCGAGATATGCCTCTCCAACCCGGCATGTCTGAAGGCGGACCTGCTACCACTACTCCTCCCTCTGGACGCACACGACAGGGCCTGCTCTGCCTATGGGGGCATGGCGTATGTGGCCAACATCGCACGCGCACTGAAATGGAACCACTGTGCCTCCACACGACGGATCATCGAGAACAGCTACATCGAATGTCACCCAGCATGCCCCATCATGGTCCTCCAAGGGACAACCTACGAACAACACCTTGACAGCCACCATCCGCTTCATTGGCTGGCAAACATGTACACCACCAATGACATGGAAGCCCTGCTGGACGGCATCGCATACCTGACAACCTGTAAATTCGTCGGACCACAACGCAGGTTCCCCGAGTGACCTATGATGTCCAACCCCGCACCCATGCTTAGCTTCCGCACGGACTGGCCAGTCACCACCACAACAGCCATACCAAACGACCGGCAACTGTAACCACACCATCAACGACATCGCCATGACATCGGATATGACCGGGACATGCACACTGTTCCCCATCACATCCAGGAACACCGCATGCATCGTGGGAGGCAGTGGCATGGGCTCTGTGCATCGCACCCACATGGACGGAACTGCACGAACAACCAGGACACGACATGGATCCAGCGCACATGGACACACACACCGCTCAGTGGACATGAATAGGTCGCCTGGAGTCTGTGGGTGCTGCACCCCTCCCACCCCCGCCCCGGGAATCCCATACCAGGACCTTTGCATGGACGACAAGTGCATACAACAACAACACGACCCCAGTGACTGTGACATGTCCAGTAACCACCACAGTGCAACAACAAGTGGCACGCCGCTGCATGCACGCAAGCACATGCCCTGATGTCATCTCACATGCACGCGTGCATGAGGAACAACCGCAGCAAACCTGTCACATGGAACTGAGATGGACTGTGCCCATGATGCCGAGCGGTCTGGTAGGCTACATGTATACCGTCTGTGTCAAAGTCCGCAGCTCCGCAGCTATACGTAAATGTACATTAGCACAGCCTTGGCCAAGCAGATGTAACCCCACACCCTATCCCATTTGTAATCATGCTCAGTATATCCTCAACATGTATTCCGCTGCCAGTAGTGTCCACTATACTGCATCACAGAGGACAGAAGACTCAATATAATGTTTGAAACCAAAACTGTCTCCGCTGACTCATTTCACAAGTACGAATGAGAGAGGATGAGAGTATGTGAAGTACACGGCAGTCGTGACATGACCATGTAGTCCACTGGTATTGGATGTCAACGCAAATGAGTAGCACTACTGTGGAAGACACACATGTGTCGTGTGAAGTCGTATGGACGCAGTGCTCAGGTGGGTGGGTGCGACGGGTAGATGCGCACATGCCAAGTTGGAGCACGCCGTGTTGGGAGGGGTCATGAACAGTACACCACCGCTTCCCTGGGCATTGTGAGAGGACACCTGTCGGGGGAGTGAACACGTGTGTGCACAGCAGCCGGGCACACGTACAAAGCGGTACCAGGCGCACCTCAGCCCACCCTCTGTGGACAAGCTGGATCCTGTTGTGCGCCCGCCATGCCCCTTGACAAGGCACACACAGCCCCAGTCGACCAGGTGTAACCCCAACATAGTCAATCCGCACAGGCGATACAGGGCACGGGATGGCAGTGGAGCATGGTGTGTGAGAGGTCTCCTCGCGCTCCTCCTGGTCATATCACGCAGGCAATAGAACCTCAACGTCTAGCATGGCACAAGTCAAATGGAAGTGTAGGGGGACGCACCACAGCACGAGCAGCACTGACGTCACGGGAGGTGGCTCGCACCATCCCATCCATTGCCCATCATACCAACCACGCCACATGCCATTGCGACTAAGTGCAAGCGCGTGCGCCACCACCCCCGAGCCCTCCCCAGAGAGGCCAAAGAGTGAATGTGTGGGCCATCAGCCACAGACGGACGCGGCATGGCCGCAAGGGCAGCCACAGCCACTGGGTGTCGCAGGTGGCGGATCCGGAAGGCGAAGACTGTGATGCATAGTCCATGCAGGCCGGGTCTCCATTTGGGGCACCACGCAGGTGGACGGCGTCCCGCCACACATCATACCCTGGACCCACACATACACTCCTTGCCCTCTCTGGTGCGAGCTTGGGGCTGCCTGTGCAAGCGCTAGCCTCGCAGGTGAGCATGCATATTGGGGGAGCGAGGGGAGGACATGAGGGCTGGGGCGAAGATGACTGTATCACAGTCAGTTAGTACAAGGGATGACCCAGATGTGGAAAGGAGGAGACGTGTCCCGTGTGTACTGCAACTAGTCGCCAATCCGACTACCCCCATGTCCGGAATGTAAGCCCGCACCTAGGCCCGCCCATCCGCCACATCGAACATACCACCAGCACGACAACCTTCCCATTCGAAACACTGACTGGGGGTGGCGACCAGTGAACAATCATGTGTAGCCTACCCACGCGTACATGTGGGCCCTCCATGATCCATGTCACCTGCGGCAAAGACATGACATGCGCAATGAGGGAAGTGAGGAGAGCTGCCCGCCCCACGCGCAGAAGGTGCATCAGCTCCACAGACCCAGCAGCGAGTCCAGCAGGGGTCAAATGTGCAGGGGCAGCTGTGCCTGGTGTGAAGGCACATGCATATAGACAGCACATCGACCAATGTGTAGTCTGCCCACATCCACAGTCCATCATCATGCGGACATAGGAATTGAACACAGGGCAACACATCTTAGTTGGTGCACCCACCGTGACCAACAATGCGCAATCATCGACGTACCCGCCCTGTGCATGGCCCCCCACCCAACGGAGGCACATCCAGTGCCACCATCCCACACACACAAGCCTTCCACGGAACATGCTGTGTCCAATGGTCAGTACAGAGTCAGCGCCCATCTGGTGGATCCTGAACAGGAGACACATGCACACACATGCCAGCTCCCACTATGTACGTCTGCCACCTGGCACGTGCAATGTAACCTCTCACCTGTGACGTGTGACTGCAAGCACACAGCCGTCTTGGCATGGGGCTGTCAATGTGGACACCAGTCAATGTTTCGGGAGCTGTGATCCGTACAGTGCTGTACATAGGGTGCAGTGCTGACACCTACTACTGTCTCATATCCCCTCGTGCCACAGGTCCCACTTGTATTGGCCGCTCAGCCCGTGCCCACATCGTCGTCGTCGTGTGCCATACTCATCCAGCCTCGGAAGCAGTTCCATGCTCAGCAGACACTCATGTTGCCGTGGCGTTGCCGCTTGACGAATATGCAGTCAGTCCCCATCAGCACGCCCCGCAAGTCATTGGGGCCTAGATCCCCATGTGCATGCACATGGCAGTGGTATGTCTCACTTGCCATTGCCATTGTTGGGAGACCTGTGTAAGTGTATTGTGGCCGTGCCGTCCCAGCTTGACAGCTGGGCTGTGGCTCATGTGCTTGCTCAGTCATGTCAGTGATGTGTATGCGAAATTGCTATGTGTCGTGTTGCTTTGACATGTGTCCTCTGCCATTTTCCCCAGGCGGAGACCGAACATTGACCGCCCATACCAATTGCTGGCGGACATGGACGATACAGAGGTGATCAGGAAGTTTCGGCTGGACAGGCCAACCCTGCATCGACTGTGTGCCATGTTAGAGCCCCATCTCCGTCCCCGCAGGGTGTATCCGACTGCTGTCACCCCCACGGCTAAGGTGATGGCCGCCATGCATTTCTTCGCCACTGGGTCATTCCAGCACACAGTGGGCAGTGGAGGAGGGATGTCCCAGCCCATGTTCAGCAAGGTGCTGAGGGATGTACTGGCAGCCATGATGCTGTACCGGAACAGGTACATCAGATTCCCCAGGGCTCGTGAATTGGCGGCAGTGAAGGGTGCATTCTATGCCCTTGGCAGAATCCCACACGTCGTGGGAGCCATTGACTGCACACATGTTGGCCTTGTTCCACCACAGGCCACTGAGCACCTGTACCGCAACAGGAAGCACACGCACTCCCTGAATGTGCAAGTGGTGTGCCTTGCGGACATGGTGATCACCCACGTGTGTGCCAAGTTTCCAGGCTCGGCACATGACGCACACATAATGCGCAACAGCATCTTGCCACGACTGATGGCCAATCTGCAACAGGATCGTGGCTGTATTGTCGGTGAGTATGTGGAGTGGTGTAGCGTGCTGGTTGTGCGATGCTGTCCCCTGTCCAGTTGGAATAGCAACGGTTCTCTGTGTCCCTCACACCCAGGTGACTCTGCGTATCCGAATGGGGCATGGCTGCTCAGTCCATTGAGGAATCCTCGCACCCCAGCAGACGATCGCTACAATGAGGCACATGGGAGGACCAGACGTGTGGTCGAGCGTACCTTTGGCCTCCTCAAGTCCAGGTTCAGGTGCCTGGACCGCACCGGGGGTGCACTGGCGTACTCCCCACAGAAGGTGTGCCAGATAGTGGTGGCGTGCTGCATGCTGCACAATCTGGCCATTCGGAAGCAGATCCCCCTCATTGTGGATGACGGAGATCAACCAGGGCCCCAGCCCGCAGACCAGGACAGCTCGAGTGAGGTGGACAGCGGAGAGGAGGAAGCTGGGAATGTGCGCCAGCAGCTCATCGCCCGCTACTTCACTTGACGGTGAGTGTCCATGTACGACGGATGATGTGTCTGTATCTGTGCAGGTGTGTGTGTGCTGTGTCAGGGTGGCCGTATGTTCACTGCGTGCAGTGTGTCAACGCTCCATGGCCAGGGTAGTATGCCACTGTTGGTGACTGTGGCATTGTGCCCTATTGCTCTGTGCGATGTGTGTACATTGCTTGTAGTTGTTGACATGTACTGTGTGATGGGTGTGTGACACACTCATTGAATGTGCTCCTGTTCTGTCTCCCACCCCTAGGTCCCTACAGGCCCTCCGGATTCCATTGCCATGCCACGCATCAGGTGCCTTTCCGCCCAAGGTGGCCGTTGTATTCCGTACAAATAAAACACAGGGCACAAACAGCAGTTAGTGAAAAAGGTGCATTTATTACAAACTGTGACATGTGATTGTGTGTAAGGTGATGACAAAAGTGGTGCGTGCAGTGACAATGAGCTGTCGGTCATGGCTGCGTGAAGCTCAGGGTGTACCCACTGGTTCTATGTCCATAGTCCAACACACACATGCCATCCAGCTGGCTGTGTGGAGTGGGATCGTAGAGCAAGTCAATGCAGTGGCTGGTCAAGGCAGGCTGGCGGAAGGCTGGCTGGCTGCCTCACTTGCGACTGGTGCGTGCGAAGTCCTCCCGGGAGACCTGTTTCCTCTTCGGACGGCCCCTTCCACGTTTGGGAGGGGGGTGTGTGGTGGCGACCTGCTGGTGGTGGGTGAGGTGTGCTCACTGGCTGTGGTCGCAGGGGATGTGGACACTGCTG
Source organism: Calotriton arnoldi (assembly GCA_963921515.1). Lineage (NCBI taxonomy): Eukaryota > Metazoa > Chordata > Amphibia > Caudata > Salamandridae > Calotriton > Calotriton arnoldi. The sequence continues at coordinate 267,190 of CAWUFW010013512.1, forward strand.
GCCGACCCTGCGCCCTAGCAGGTGGTGGCGGAGGTGGTGTTGCTGGCTTTGCCTGTGACCCCACCGCCACCACCAGCTGGCCCATGAGGTCCACGAGTTGGTCCATACGGGACACGATTTGGCCCATATGGGCGTCCATGGACCTCAGCACCCCCAGCACCTCCCGCGTGTCTGTGGCAGACCTGACCCATTGTTCTTGGGCCTCCTCATAGGCCCCAAGGACTCTGGCCATTTGAGGCAGGGCATGGCTCCCAGGGGAGGATGGCGTTTCCCTGACCCTGCTCCTCCTACCAGTCCTGCTGCCACCGGCCCGCCCACTAGCCACATTGCTCACCACGGTCCTCGCTGTGGCTCCCAGGGTGGATCCAGTCGGCCGGGCCACCACCTGCGCTGGGGCTGGTGCCAGCGAAGACGTGGTGGTGGTGGTGGCGGTGGTGGTCGGTGCGGCGATGGTGGCGGTTGCGGCAGTGGTAGTGGCCGCAATGACCGTGGGTGTGGCCGCAATGACCGTGGGAGTGGCCGCAACGACAGTGGCAGCAGGGGACTGGGACTGTTCAGCATCCCTGGATGATGGGTTGGTGGGTAGGAGGGGTCCTGGGGAGCGGCTGGGCCCTGCCACGCCAGATGGGCCAGCTTGGTGGTCCGTGTCCGAAGAGGTGGACAGATCCTCCAGATCCGTGTGTCCTCGTTGGGGGCTTGTAGGCTGGCTGTGCTGGCTGCTGTCTCCATCCCCAGCGTCCAGCAGTTCGTCACCTGTGGAGAGAATGAGATTTGTTATTGTGTTGCACCTGGCGAAGTATGTATTAGTCGTCTGACATTGGCAGTTCGTGCAATCTCGTACATGGGTTTCCCGGAGGCGAGTGTGTGGCTGTGGCATCTGTAGTTGTGTGTGCTAGGCAATGGGACTGTGTGCTGTGCACATGTGGCATGGGACGGATTGGCCATGCCGATGGGTGTGTTGCTTTGCCCCTACTCATTGTGACTCTGGTGTATGCGGGCTCCTGGCCCATCCTGGGTCTGGTTTTTACTTTGCTTTTGGAGTTCATATGGAACGCTTAGGAACGCATATGGCAACATGGGGGCCATGCCCCAGATTCGCATTTGGGAGGGGATATGCTTTAGGGGTACATGCTGTGAGCCATGGGTGCCGAACGTGACATGTGTTGTGGCAGCATGACAGTGCATGGTCTGAGGTGTGTGCATGTCTGACATGCCCTGCATATTTGCTGTCTGTTGTGGTTACTGGACATGGCATTGGACGCATCGTTATGAGTGAGTGATAGTTGTGTGCCAGCCAACGTATTGCAGTTGTCCCATCTCCTTGGTGTGCGTGCTGCCCTGTGCCATGTGCATCACTGCAGTGCTCGGGGGGGTGTGGCCCATGTTGTGTGTTGTTGCTCACAGTGTGTCGTGCGCTTAATTGACTTCTGGCACATGGTTGGTCATGGGCATGTGTCTTAGCGTGACTGCTGTATGTGTGGCAGCTGTGCGGATGACATGCCTTTCATGAGACTGGGGCTGACGGATGGGATGGATGGTATGTTGTATGTGCATGGTGTGTCTGTGAGTTTGATGGGTTCAGTGGTGTTCGTGTGCATTTCTGTTGTTCCGCTCTGTTGCGTCTAGTGTTGTTTGTCTTACATAGGCGTAGTTGTGGGGTGTGGGGTTGACAGGCAGTGGGGGCTACATGGACAGGACTTCAATGGTGTTTCGGTTGTGTGTGATGGGTTGCACAGTGGCTGCCGTGTGGTACTATGTTCAGTGTGGCTTGTGCATGCAGACGTGGCTCCTTGGGTGTTGCTGTGTTTGTGATGGGTCATGTGGGGTGTGACTCTGTGGTTCATATCCGTGTGCACATTGTTCACTTGTTCGTGACGGTGGGCGGTGCTGCGTGTTCGTCTGCTACGTGACATGTCCCATGTGTTGGTCGTGTTCCGGTCCTCATGCCTCCAGTAATCCAGCCCTGTCCAGTTTCCCACCTGCAAGTTGTTCGTGCGTGCACTGTACTGGATGCCACATGGCTCTAAGCGGGGGGTGCTCCATGTTGCAGGTCTGTGGGGGTGGGGGGTGTTGTGGGTCGTAGTGGTGGCTGGACACCCACTGACACCGATTGCTGTGGACCGTGATGTCTACCTTTCGGCTGTCGTTGTGCACTGCGGTGGCTGACACGTGGCTGTGGGGTGTGGGGGATGCTCCTCCTTGCTGTACTGTGGGACTAGGGGCCTGGTGTGTTTTGTACTTGGGCTGTCCACCCTCCCACCCACTGCACTTTGTGTTCCTGCCACTTAACTGTTACTTGTCGGTTAGTGCAGCTATGGCGGACACATGGGTGTGGTGGGTGCTCGTTGTGGCGCTTCTGGCATATTTGGGGACCTGTTGGTGGTTACGTGGCTGGCTGAGTGTACACATGTCCCCACGCATCTTACAGTTGTTCGGTTTGGGCTGTGTGTGGTGGTGTCTGTTGCATGTGTGTGTGATGTGTTGTGTATTGTGTGCTGGACATGGGGGTGTTTGTCCCTGGGAGCTGTGGCATGGTGGTAGTGCATGTGAGTACATAGCGGTGTGCTGGTATACATTAGTTTGTACTTACCAGCCTCCACTCCCCCTGCTAATCCGGCGAGGATCTCGGGATGGATGATGACTCGCACCTTCTCCTCCCACGCTTTGAAGGTCTTGAAGAGCGCGGGATTCCCTCCGCCAGTGACTGCAGCCAGCTCTCTGTTTTTGCCCTCCTTCTTCTTGACCAGGCTCTTGACGTCATTCCACCGTTTGTTTATTTCGACTCTGTTCCTGGGCAGGGTCCCGACTGCATTGACCTGGTCTACGATCCGGTTCCACATTCTGTTTCTGGTGGCTAGTGGTGTGTGCTGGACCATGTTCCCATAGATTTGTGGGTGCACCTTGATGATCTCGTCGACCATGACCGTCAGCTCCATGGGCGTGAACTTGGGCATTCTTTGTGGTGCCATGGTGTTTGTGGTGCTGGTGCGGTGTGTGTTGTGTAATGTGCAGGGGGTTTGTGGTGCCGGTGTTTGGTGATGGTGGTGGTTGTGATGTGTGCGTTTCTGTGGTGTGCTGCTGTCCTTGCTGTGTCACTGTGTCCTCTCCTCTCCTCTCTGGTTTGCAATGTTGCAAGGGGTTGTGGTCTGTGGGAGTTCTGCTTTTGTACTTACCTATGTGGGTGTGTCCTCATGGTCTGTTGTTTTCAGGTGTGTTGTGTCTGGTGTTCTGGCCTTTGTATTTTTTGTTTGTCCGGGGGGTGTTTTCGGGATGTGTACTGTGCTTGTGTATTTGTGCGTGCCTTGCTGTGTGGAGTTATTGGCCATGTTGTGTGCTATTGGTTTTGTGAGCGGATGGTTTCTGTGCAGGGACGTGGGCGCCATGGTTTCTGCCGTGTCGATTGGCATCGGCGTTGTTTGCGCTGGCGGGCGGTATATTTGTGGTTTTCCCGCGCTCATGGCGGTGCGATCGTAATTTCACGTGCGGTGTGTCGGCCGTGAGGGCGGGCGGTTTTGTGTTGTCGGGCGTGTTTCCGTCCGTGCGGGCGGTTTGACTCCGACTCGGACGATGGCGGGCGGTATTTTGTGTGATTTTTCCGCCGATGGCGGTTTTCGGTTTGTGTTATCGTAATGGCGTGGTCGGTGTTCAGACGGTGTATGCGGGCGGTATTTTGCCGATTCCATGCCTGGCGGATATTTTTACGCCGGGTATCGTAATGGGCCCCTAAGTTCCTGGTAGCTCTGCTTTGTTTTCAGTATTTCTAAAAATTGGTACAGTGTAGGGTGGCTTGGAAGGAAATGTGCCACTCTTCCACTGCGTTATCTTTCTTTGCTCCATGGGAGATGATGCTATTACAGGCATTCTCCCATAGCCTATAATACTTGGGTTGTCGTCTATGTCTGCTTGCTATAGGTCACCAACCCAAGTATCTTCAAAATAATCCATTAATGGGGCTAGTGTTGTTTAATGCTTTCGATAATAGGGGGAGGGTGGGTCAATTAGAATGTCAATGTTTTGTCACTTCTGTTACATAGACATATGCTAAAGCTATGTTTCTTTAATTTCATGTGCAAATTCTAGGTAGTTGCATACTTTACACTGATGGTGGATTTCAGTAGGTGCTTCTGTATGCTTTGGTTGAAGCAATAGTAGCACCCATGAATTGTACTGTGTGGGTATACTTTTAGTACAGTGGAAATCATTGCCTGTTCAAAATCTATGATGATTTCTATATGGTTTAGTTTTTAGATTTTTATTTTATATGTGTTAACGTGTCATTGTAAGTTGCACTTTGTTTGTTAGGTAAAAGTGCATAACTAATGGGATGTTTGTTTTTTGGTATTGACCATGTATTGTGTATATCTTTCTGAATGGTGGAGGACATGACTTAAATGTTCCATTCATCACCCATGTGCTACATTCTGTTAAAGTTAGTAAATCATAGTTTGTAGCATAAATTATTTTATCCTTTATCATTATTGTGGTTGTCATACAGGTGTGTTTTTTATATGTGGTTAGTAAGTATTAGGGTATGTCTATTTCTTCATATCTTTTAGGTACTACTGGTGCTTCTCTTGATGTTCTACTTTCTTTGCAATTAATCTTTTTAGGGTTGCTATGCCAGGGAGTTTGCCTATATTGCCTGTTCATGAATGTTTGAATGATATTTTTTAGTATTGTTCCTATTGGCTCTATTGAGCTTGTAATGGCCTCTTGCAGGTCTGGTAGGACATTTCTCACTTTTATTTCTGTAATATTTTGGTGTTGACTATGCTCCCTAACATTTTATACAATCTCATTTTTAATTGTCACCCTACCTTAGCATGCATTTGAATAATATTCGGTGCATTTCCAGTGTGTTTCTCTGCTGCTGGCGCTCACCTTATATAAATGTATTTTGTATCGCTTAATAACAGCTTCCCTTTTCGGGGTTTGATGTATGTTACTGTTTCTGACATTTAATCTGGGAGGTTTTAGAATTTAAAAATTACATATTGATCATTGTAAAATATATTATGTGATTTAATATTTCGTTTTACATTTTTACATTATAACTGCACATTTATACTTACATTTTGGATATTTCTACTACTTCCGTTCTTCAGTAGATTTCTGCTTCGCACAGCGGTTTGCTTCTGATTATGGTGACAGTTGTCTTTTGTTGTAGCTCGTTGAAAGAAACAGACATTTAGGGGCCGATTCCGATTTGGGCCGGAAAACATACCGACCGACTCGGTACGGGAATTTAGTCCGACCGACTCGGACCGGCGCCGCACGACCCGGGTAGTACGATGAAATGCATGTGAAATCCGACAAACTCGGACGGAATACAAAACGACCGACCGAGCCGGACGGAAACAAGCCATCCGGCCGGGAAATCACGCGAAACGAACCGACCGACACGCACTCGGATTGAACCCGAACGAAACGTACCCGCGAACTCCGACCCGCGTAGTACGATGCTGTGCGTGCAAAACACGACCGACTCGCCCGGAGCACAAGCCGTACGACCGACACGCATACAAAACCCAGCCGAAGCAACCCAATACTACGCGACCGACTCGTACGCCGCATATGAAACCTAGCTGACACACAGCGGGAACGAGTCGGACAAGATCGCACCAGACAACTGCAGCGTCCTACTCGGACACAAGAACGACTCCTACATGCACCAAAAACACCAAGGAAAAATAAAAAAAAAAGGGCCAAACAAGCAACCACTAAGCCAATAAATACAGGGAGGAAAAAAATGGAACAAGGACACACCTCCAACTCCACCTACATAAAGGCCACAAATCCCTACCATGATCCCTTGCAAATTCCACTGACCTGCCAGACAGAACACCATCACACAGCAACCACAGACACACTCACAGCTCATACATCACACAAGCCACACACCATTACCACACCTACAAATAGCACCCTCACACACACCCAGCTAAACCTACACTCACACACCCCCACTTGCACACACACACACATCAATCACCACCACCACCCATCACCATGCCCCCAAAGAAGAACCATAAGTTCCTAGATTGTGAATTGGAAGTCCTGGTAGACGAGATCCTCAGGGTAGAGCCACAGTTGTTTGGTACATTGGTACAACAGACCCCCATGTCGCAGAAAACCAAGATGTGGGCGAGGATTGTCGACAGGGTCAACGCACAATCACCATGTTTGCGCACAAAGGAAGACATCCAGAACAGGTGGTATGATGTGCGCAGGAGGGTCAGGGACCTACTCAAAAAGGACTACCTCCTCAGCCAGCACACCGGCAGTGGCCCTCCTGCAAAACCAGTATACCTCAGGCCCTGGGAGGAGAAGGTGCGGGCCATCCTACCACCAGTGAGCGTATACGGACTAACAGACATCCCAGAGCCTGGTGAGTACACAACTAATATACACAATATGGTGTGACAACACACACACATCACAGTCAAGGGGATAGGCAAACCATGCACACTTAGCAAATACACAGCAACCAAAAAGATATCCATCCCAAGATGTGAATGCTAGTCAGACAAACACAATACCTGCCATCCCATAGTGATATGTAACTGTGTCATGACATCTACAAACCTAACAACAAATACAGCAAGGCAGTGGCACAAATAGAACCAACAAATACTCCCAGATATTTACCCACCACTAGAACACCACCTCACAGGGAAGCTCACTGAAAGGAAGGAATACTGTGTATGCTGGTCAAGTCAGTGTAGCCAATAGCATGATGGGAGTGGTAGTCACAGATATTGGTCACACCCACAATTGGCCCATCAACACCACTCTGAACCATGTTCACATCACAGGGAGTGGAAAACAACTGACAAGATGGCTGACACTGGCTACTGCTGTGGGGAGCACAAGGCCCTGCTGGGAACTGGGCACCAACAAACAACAGGACCACACTGTCAGCCATCTTGCCATTGCTGTCACACTCACACAAACTGAAGTCCACTCAAAAGGAAGGAAGTATGGGCATGCTGGGAAGGGGGGTGTAGGCAATAGCATGATGGGAGTGGTAGTCACAGATCAACATCTCACACCCACATGGCCCAGCAAGTTAGCACTGAAGCATGCACACCTCACAGGGAGTCAAAAGCCACTTCAAAGATGTCTGACACTGGCCACAGCTGTGGGGAGCACAAGGCCCTGCTGGGAACTGGGCACCAACAAACAACAGGACCACACTGTCAGCCATCTTGCCATTGCTGTCACACTCACACACACTGAAGTCCACTCAAAAGGAAGGAAGGATGGGCATGCTGGGAAGGGGGGTGTAGGCAATAGCATGATGGGAGTGGTAGTCACAGATCAACATCTCACACCCACATGGCCCAGCAAGTTAGCACTGAAGCATGCACACCTCACAGGGAGTCAAAAGCCACTTCAAAGATGTCTGACACTGGCCACAGCTGTGGGGAGCACAAGGCCCTGCTGGGAACTGGGCACCAACAAACAACAGGACCACACTGTCAGCCATCTTGCCATTGCTGTCACACTCACACACACTGAAGTCCACTCAAAAGGAAGGAAGGATGGGCATGCTGGGAAGGGGGGGTGTAGGCAATAGCATGATGGGAGTGGTAGTCACAGATCAACATCTCACACCCACATGGCCCAGCAAGTTAGCACTGAAGCATGCACACCTCACAGGGAGTCAAAAGCCACTTCAAAGATGTCTGACACTGGCCACAGCTGTGGGGAGCACAAGGCCCTGCTGGGAACTGGGCACCAACAAACAACAGGACCACACTGTCAGCCATCTTGCCATTGCTGTCACACTCATACACACTGAAGTCCACTCAAAAGGAAGGAAGGATGGGCATGCTGGGAAGGAGGTGTAGGCAATAGCAGGATGGGAGTTGTAGGCACAGATATTGGTCACACCCACAATTGGCCCATCAACACCACTCTGAACCATGCTCACATCACAGGGAGTGGAAAACAACTGACAAGATGGCTGACACTGGGTACTGCTGTGGGGAGCACAAGGCCCTGCTGGGAACTGTGCAACAACCAACAGCAGGACACCACTGACTGACATCCTGAAAGACGACTTGCACTCCCTGCAATGGAAGCACGTTCCATGGTGGGATATCTGGCTGGGTGGGAAGGAGGACTCACAGCACTGACCATAGTTACAAGGACGTCCCCTCACACACCCCCTCAACACTAACTCCACATAACCCACCTGGGAGAATGCAATGCCTCACATCCTAACTGAAGATCCCACAAAGAACCACCATCCTGGGTTATGCTGTGTAAAGCACAGGGACACTCTTGGGACTTGTAGCCAAACAACTGCCAGGACAACACTCCCAGCCATCCTGTCAGCACAGGCACCCCACCCCACAGGGAAGCAGAGTCAAAAGGAAGGAAGGATGGGCATGCTGGGAAGGGGGTGGAGGCAATAGCATGATGGGAGTTGTAGGCACAGATATTGCTCACCCTCACAATTGGCCCATCAACACCACTCTCAACCATGCTCACATCACAGGGAGTGGAAAAGGACTCACAAGATGGCTGACACTGGGTACTGCTGGGGGAGCACAAGGCCCTGCTGGGAACTGTGCAACAACCAACAGCAGGACACCACTGACTGACATCCTGAAAGACAACTTGCACTCCCTGCAATGGAAGCACGCTTCATGGTGGGATAACTGGGCTGGGGGAGAAGGAGGCCTGGATGGCAACCAAATACCACCAATGCTGGTCATGCACACACCTCAACATACACATTGACATGCCACAGGTTGGCAGGACATTGTGCTACACCAATATCACTCTCTGACTGTCACAATTTAGGAGAATGCAATGTCCTGGCCCACATCCAGAGGTACAGTCACAACTGTCAGGTGTTTGAACAATTGATGCCAGTAGAAACATAACATACAATCTGTGTCTCTCCCCAAAACAGGTGATGATGGGGACACAGCAGCAGACGAGGAGGAGTCCCTGTCCCAGGCTCCGGGGAACACTGAGTTCACTGGTGTGGATCAGCCACTGCACTCCTCGGATGGCGAAGAACCAGCTGGACCCTCCGGTGTGAGTCATCATGCAGCACCAGCAGGACCAACATCTGCACCCCCTGCACCCACCCCTCCAACAACTGCCAACAGACAGGCCACCCCTGCCAACACGGACAGACCAAGGACCACAGATGAAACAGCGCAGGGACCCAGGCCCAAACTGGAGCTGGTGACAACGAGCCCAGGAACAACACCCAAGTGGGCCCACGGTCACCTGTGCGTGCCACCGCAGGTCCTGCACGTGTCGCCAGGGGTGGTGGGAGGGGTGGTAGACATAGGTCGCTCTTTGCAGAGGGGTCTGGACTGCATGATGACCCACAACTGGCACGCATCGCCGATGCGTACCAGACTAGCACCGGAGAGGTCAGCCAGGTAGTGTCAGGTATGGCAAACCTTGCGCCTGCCTAGACTACAAATCCCAGAATGCCCTATGATGCGGGGGCGGAGCCACGTCCTTAAATAGGACGCAACACGCACGGTAAGGCGTGCGTAATCCTGAATGCGAACCTGTCACATCTATCACCCGGGACTAAAGAGGAGAAGCAGACGCGAGGTTGCGTCTGATTATTTGGACCCAGAATTTCTCTTTTGGCAGTGTGAAAGGCTGCAAGCACGGTGGGCGTTTCGGCCCGCGTTTAGAGGACGGATAGAGAGCCGTTACGGAAGTTCGGCGTTTCCTAGAGCACGGTATGAGGAGGGACTGCTGTTCCTTTACGACGCCAGTCTGAGGAGGAAGAAACTTTCTGAGAATACCCATCGCGCTCTAAGGTAAGAGCGGGAGATTGGTGACAACCGAAATCGGATCCGAAACGCGCTTTATTGCTCTCAGGCCTGCTACTCTCCAGGAAATTAAGACGTTGCTACATTTGTTCTGTTTGATTTGCTCCGAAGACGGAGCTTGGTTTGCAGGCATTTTCTCTTATCATTTGTGACTAGAAGTTGAGAATAGGAACAGGAAATTACCCCCCCGTGACTTTTAACGAGTGGTTGCTCTACAAAGGTGTTCTGGAACACTGACTATTTTGCTTTACTCAAGTGGCCTCTAGTTTTCTACAGCCTTTGTACAACTGACAAGGACTCCCATAGTAGAATCGTACCTGGTATGCATGAATACCGCTTTTATGGTAATAAGGAGAAGGCTTGTGATATGAGACTTGTCAGGTAATTAGAAACCTAGCGAGACTATATGAGAGTAGTGTTGCATGCCCTTGTATCTCATAGTGCTGTTCTTTGTTTTCCAGATTCTACTCCCTGCTGTTCCCTTCCTACCCTTCCCTCACTTGATCGCCCTAAACCTCTGTGCAGTCATTGTAGGAGTTGGGGATGTCAAGGGGTGGAACCCATATTGCGTCACACGAATCCTGAGGAGTACTCGTCTTTGGACAGGATCGTTACAGAATTACGCACCCACGATACTTACTCATCCCGGTTCGTGTGTGGCAATAGGGGGGGATTATGGAAGAGGTCCTAAGAGCCCTAGCCTTGGTTCAGCAGGAGTTGGCAGCCTCCCGAGCAGAGACCGCGTCTTTGCGGGAGAAGGTGGAAAAGCTAACCAAAAACCTGTTTGAAATATCTTCAGGGAGTCCCCAGATACACGTCACAGTCCCTCCTCCCATTCCTTTAGCTAGCCATGAACGCTATGCCGGAGACCCCATGAAAATACAGGTGTTTTTAACCCAGATCATGATGCATTTCTCATGCAAACCTTCGTCATTCCCTAATCATCACTCTAGAGTAGCTTTTGCGATCTCATATCTAATAGGGGATGCTGCTAATTGGGCGGTGCCCCTGGTACGGAATAACGACCCTATCTTGTCAGATTGGGACAGTTTTAGATCTGCTTTGGAAGGGGTATTTGACAGGCGAACCACTACCTTCAGTGCCGACAAAGAACTCTTGGAGTTGAGACAAGGGAGACGCGACTTGGTGTCATATTTGACCACCTTCAATAGATTAGTGGCGGAAGCAGCTTGGCCAGAAGAAAAGAGAATGTCCCTTTTTTACCAAGGCCTCTGTGATGAGCTGAAAGACGTCATAGCCAGAATAGATCCCCAACCACGATCTTGTACAGATCTCGTCAGTCTTGCATTGAGGTTAGATGGACGTATAGCTGATAGAGGAGGAGAGAGACGTAGGGGGACAAGTCGGTTTACCAGCCGGATAGGAGCCCTAGGAGAGACGCGCCTGGTAGTGAAGCCACTCCTGAACCCATGGAGGTAGGAGCTCTTCGAGCACCACTCTCCAAGAGTGAGAGGGAGAGTAGACGTACTCAGGGACTCTGTATGTACTGCGGAAAGAAAGGGCACTACGTTCGTGATTGCCCCGCTAGGCCCAAAACTCTAGGAGGGACATATAAAAATAAGAAAACGGTAGCATCAACGTTAGGCACAGACCTTAGCGGTGTTTCCTCTGTTCCTTCAGGGTTGGTGGTGGATAAGGAATGGAGGATACCTTCTTTGGCCACCACTCGGGTGAGGGATACAGAATCCCATATGGTGCTCTCGATGGGTCTAGAATTTAAGCAACACGTATTCCGGGTAATGGCCATGTTAGACTCAGGGGCTACCGGAAATTTCATAGATAGCGGCTTGGTTCAACACCTAGACATAAGTAGGGTGCCCCTAGAAAACCCTGAAGAGGTATTGGCAGTGGATGGCCAGCCCCTTAAATCAGGACTCATCAAGGAGCAGACAGAGATTCTACACCTGTCGGTTGGGATAGGAGGGGGACAACATAGGGAGGAAGTGGTTTTGAACATCATTGACGCCCCACAGTATGAGGTGATACTGGGGATGCCATGGTTCTATCACCATAACCCCACCATTAATTGGAGAGACAAGACCATCCATTTTTTGTCGGATGTGTGTAAGGAACATCTATTCCTCGAACCTATCTCCTGTGCGGCAGCCCTGGCCCACCCGTTTTTGGTGGCCACCGCTGCCGAGAAGGAGATGGTTCTACCGAGCGAATATACACAATTCGCGGATGTGTTTAGCAAATCCCAGGCGGAAAAACTCCCGCCACATAGGCGGTATGACTGTCAGATCGACTTGGTAGAAGGAGCCACCATACCCGCCTGCCGGGTCTATGCCCTATCAGAACCAGAGACTAAACACTTAAGGGAGTACATAGACCATTTTTTGGAGATAGGGTTCATTAGACCATTACGTTCCCCTGCAGCATCCCCTCTTTTCTTCATAGCCAAGGCGAGCGGAGAACTGAGAGCTTGCTGCGACTACCGCATGCTAAATAAAAACACAATCCGCAATCGCTATCCTCTACCCCTCATACCTGTCTTAATAGATCAGGTGCGTGAAGCAAAGATATACACCAAACTAGACCTAAGAGGGGCGTATCATCTGGTACGCATACGAGAAGGGGATGAATGGAAAACGGCCTTTAAGACGCGCTATGGCCTGTTTGAGTACACCGTGATGCCGTTCGGGCTATGCAATGCCCCTGCGGCGTTTCAGTACTTTTTGAACGACGTACTGAAAGAGTACGTGGATCATTCGGTGGTTGTCTACATAGACGACATACTGATTTACTCGGACTCAGAGGAGAAACACCAAGAACATGTCATGCAGGTCTTGAGGACCCTTAGGAAGCACCACTTGTACTGCAAGTTGAGCAAGTGTGAGTTTGGAGTGCATGAGGTAGAGTTTTTGGGGGTTATGCTCCGTCCTGAAGGCTTGGGTATGGCAGAAAGGAAGGTACAGGCAGTGCAGGAATGGCCGGTTCTAAAGAACGTCAAAGAAGTACAAAGCTTCCTGGGCTTCGCCAATTATTACCGCAGGTTTATCCAAGGTTTCTCGCAAACGGCGATTCCGATCACCAGGCTACTCAGAAAGGAGTACCCTTCGGATGGACCCAGGAGGCCGCAGACGCTTTTAAGTACCTAAAACATGCTTTCACCTCCGCACCAGTCCTTAAACACCCCCGGTTGGATGCTCCCTTCATTGTGGAAGCCGATGCTTCAGATGAGGCGATAGGGGCTATCCTCTCACAAAGGGACAAACACACGGGACAGCTACATCCGGTCGCCTATCTCTCCAAAAAGCTTAATCCGGCAGAAAAGAACTATAACATAGCGGAGAAGGAGTTGTTGTCAATAAAAAAGGCCTTCCAGGAATGGCGCCCTTACTTGTGGGGGGCCCGGCATCCAATCACGGTATACTCCGACCATCGGAACCTCCAATACATCAAGACGGCTAGGCATCTCTCTCAAAGACAGATGAGGTGGATGCTCTTCTTTGAGGAATACGACTTCATCATCACTTTCCGGCCTGGGTCGGAGAATCGCAAGGCAGATTCTTTGTCCCGTCTTGCTTCAGACGACGGTGAGATCGCGGTCCCTCCTGAAGCCATCATTGATCCCTCCAAAGTGGTGTGTGTTCTCAAGGCTGACCAATACTTGGAGGTAGTACGGCGTTATAGGAGCACCCAAGAGTGGGAGGAATGGGCCAGAGCGAATACTGCCCGAGCCATCAAGAAAGGTCTGCCGTTTCAGAACAATAAACTGTATCTCCCCACAGGAGCTTTAAGGAAAAAAGCGTATGCTTGGTGTCATGACTCGCCATTGGCTGGACATCCCGGGATAAAAAAAACTATCCTGTTGATGCAGAGACATTTCTGGTGGGATTCATTGGTCCGAGATGTCAAGGGCTGGGTATCGAGGTGTGAGAGTTGTGCTCGAGGAAAAGGGGACACGACAAAAAAGAAAGGGAAACTGATTCCCATGCCCACTCCTCGCTTGCCATGGCACCATATTAGTTTGGACTTTATCACAGGACTACCTATGGATCAGGGGTATTCTGCGCTTCTGGTAGTGGTAGACAGCCTCACCAAAATGGGTCATTTCGTTCCCTGCAAAAACCTGCCCACTGCAGGACAAACCGCTCAATTGGTGCTCCAGAACATCGTTAAACTACACTGAACTCCCAAGGTCATTGTGTCGGATAGGGGCCCTCAGTTTATTGCGAGCTTCTGGAGGATGTGGTGCCAAGCCCTGCACGTTGAGTCAGCGGTGTCTACGAGCTTCCATCCGCAAACCGATGGGCAGACGGAGAGGCTCAATCAGACGTTAAAAAAGTACTTAAGGTGTTACGCAAAAGAAGCACAGGAATCCTGGGTTTCCATGCTATGGATGGCCGAGCTGGCATATAACAATGCTCCTCATAGCTCTACGGGCGTCTCTCCATTCACAGCCAATTATGGTTTCTGTGCCCGAATCTTGCCCATTGACCTGCCTGACGATATCGCCAATCAACCCTCTGTTCGTGCTCATATCAAAACACTGCAGGAGGTGCACAAGAAAGTGAGGAAACAGCTGTTGCGGGCAAAGCTAGTGTATAAAGGATGGGAAGATCGTCACCGGATCGACGGACCTCAGTATGCGGTGGGGGACATGGTATGGTTGTCCACTAAGCACATCCAGTTCAAAATGCGCAGTGTGTTTCATCCTAGATTCATAGGCCCTTACCCAGTGACAAAGAGGATTAATCCTGTGGCGTACAGATTGCGGTTGCCGTGCTCCCTCCGGATCCATCCGGTATTCCATTGCAGTCTCCTGAAACCCGCTGTAGGGGCGAAACGGAAATCACCCCCTCCGATAGCTACGAACGGTGGGCTGGAATACGAGGTGAAAAGCATTCTGGACTCCAAGTACAGGAGAGGGAAGTTGTGGTTTCTGGTGTCCTGGAAAGGCTACACCCCGGAAGACGATTCATGGGAACCTTGCGTCAATGTGCATGCCCCGGTGGCGGTTCGCACATTCTACCGCAGACATCCCGATAAGCCTGGATCTAGGAGGCGCTTGGCAGTGGGACCTACTGTCAGGTATGGCAAACCTTGCGCCTGCCTAGACTACAAATCCCAGAATGCCCTATGATGCGGGGGCGGAGCCACGTCCTTAAATAGGACGCAACACGCACGGTAAGGCGTGCGTAATCCTGAATGCGAACCTGTCGCATCTATCACCCGGGACTAAAGAGGAGAAGCAGACGCGAGGTTGCGTCTGATTATTTGGACCCAGAATTTCTCTTTTGGCAGTGTGAAAGGCTGCAAGCACGGTGGGCGTTTCGGCCCGCGTTTAGAGGACGGATAGAGAGCCGTTACGGAAGTTCGGCGTTTCCTAGAGCACGGTATGAGGAGGGACTGCTGTTCCTTTACGACGCCAGTCTGAGGAGGAAGAAACTTTCTGAGAAAACCCATCGCGCTCTAAGGTAAGAGCGGGAGATTGGTGACAACCGAAATCGGATCCGAAACGTGCTTTATTGCTCTCAGGCCTGCTACTCTCCAGGAAATTAAGACGTTGCTACATTTGTTCTGTTTGATTTGCTCCGAAGACGGAGCTTGGTTTGCAGGCATTTTCTCTTATCATTTGTGACTAGAAGTTGGGAATAGGAACAGGAAATTACCCCCCCGTGACTTTTAACGAGTGGTTGCTCTACAAAGGTGTTCTGGAACACTGACTATTTTGCTTTACTCAAGTGGCCTCTAGTTTTCTACAGCCTTTGTACAACTGACAAGGACTCCCATAGTAGAATCGTACCTGGTATGCATGAATACCGCTTTTATGGTAATAAGGAGAAGGCTTGTGATATGAGACTTGTCAGGTAATTAGAAACCTAGTGAGACTATATGAGAGTAGTGTTGCATGCCCTTGTATCTCATAGTGCTGTTCTTTGTTTTCCAGATTCTACTCCCTGCTGTTCCCTTCCTACCCTTCCCTCACTTGATCGCCCTAAACCTCTGTGCAGTCATTGTAGGAGTTGGGGATATCAAGGGGTGGAACCCATATTGCGTCACACGAATCCTGAGGAGTACTCGTCTTTGGACAGGATCGTTACAGGTAGTGGGGATCCTCAAGGACTTACAACAGCAGCAGGCTGCCCATCATGCCCGCTTGGACTCCCACATGTCCCGTGTCGACACACACATGTCACATGTCGAGACACACATGTCACGTGTCGAGACACACGTCTGGCATGGAGTCCAAGTGGGACACATTGGAACAACTGACAGCGGTGCATAGGGACATACTCACATGCCTCCGCCACATCAGCACCAACATGGCCTCACCTCCCTGTGTGCCCACAACAACTGCTGCTGAAACAACTGCAAATGCCACAGGGAGGGAGGAGGACTCTGGCAGAGAGTCCCCTGCACCGCCGCAGCCTGCACCTGAGGGTCCCCCCCCCCCCAAGAAGAGGTGCCGTCCGAAGAGGCCATACTGAGAGGCCGATGGCCATCTACATCCCCCAGGAAGCCAACACCTGTTCTAGAACTTTTCCTCTGTGTGCAAACTGCACGCCCTGTCGAAGCCAACCCAACTCTCCCACATGACATGGGGAGCTCTAGTTGGCCAAATTAATCAGATGACTGTGGACTTTACTCTGGACATTTCAGCTACCAAGACTTCCAATACACATGGGAACTTTGGATTCCAATTTCTATGTACAGCACCCACCATCCTGTGCACCATCCTCACACCTGTATGTAAATAAACTCACCAATACACCATATCTGCCTCTGTTGTGATTCCAACGTGGTTTTTGTTATGTAGATGGTGATCTGCTAAATGACACTGTGCATGCTAACTGCTACAGCAAGTCCAACACCGTCATGTCAGTCATGCGAACGTGACACATATGAGGGAGACACACCACTAGGGCCACACAACACATACACACCAGGGCCATCAGACTCATCACCTATACTGATGTTGCAACTAAATACAGTGGAATGCACAGACAAGCCACCTATTCACAGTCACTGTCAACTAGACTACAGGTGCAGTAAGCAAATGTCAGTCAGATGTGTGACTACAGACAACGCACATCCCAAAGTGAAGCACAGGTTTATTACACATTTGCAACATGTTGTTTCCACTACAAATGCAAGCTAATCCAACCTGGCTGTGGCCACAAAGTCAAAAATACAGAAGATAGAAAGTCCAGGGGTGTGTGGCACATCACCTGTAGGGAAACGACTGCTTCCATCTTGGAAGTTGAATCATGGATTCAGGGGATCCAAGTTGATCAGACAACTCCGGCAGCACCCTGTGAAGGACAGACATGACACACAGTCAAAACCACTGAAGAACAGCACAGAACGGCAATACTCATGTCTAATACATGTCACGAGATAACTACACAAAACCAAGTTAGCATGTCAACACTGTTGGGCAGTACAGACCACCTGCAAGGACACATCGCTGCACGCATCCAGTCAAGTAGCACATGGCAACACTCAAACAGCACCAGAGCACCACACACACATATCATGCAAACTCAAATCATTGACATCACAACCCTCTGGAGACTCACATTCAGCTGAAGAAGTTGGTGATGAGCTGTGTGCGGACATCACCATCATCATCATCATCTTCACTGGCATCGTGACCCAGGCCAGTATCTTCCACAGGTGGCGGACGTTGGTCATCGTCATCCAGGATGAGAGGCAACTCCTTCCGCACTGCCAGGTTGTGTAGAATGCAGCAGACGATGACAATCTTGCACACCTTTGCTGGGGCATATGGGAGGGCCCCTCCTGTCTTGTCCAGGCAGCGGAAGCGGCTCTTCAGGAGACCAAAGGTCCGCTCAATCACCCTCCTCGTCCGACCATGTGCCTCATTGTAGCGCATCTGGGCTGGTGTCACAGGGTTCCTGAGGGGTGTCAGCAACCACGGCATGTTGGGGTATCCCGAGTCACCTACAGACAGACAATTGCACATTAGCCGATTTGAAAATGTGTGCGGAAAACAACATAGCAGAACACACACAATGGTACAAAGTCAGTACACACCAACAAGCCAGGCACGCTGGTTCGGCATCTGTGACATCATCCTCGGGATGCGACTACTCCTCATCACGTAGGCATCGTGTGCCGAACCGGGGAAACGGGCACACACATGTGAGATGGTCATATCTGCAAGACATACCACCAGAGCATTGATCGAATGGTAATGCTTACGGTTCCGGTATGCCTGCTCATGTGCCTGTGGTGGTATCAAAGCCACATGTGTCCCATCAATGGAGCCAATTACATGTGGCATCCTCCCCAGGGCATAGAAGTCACTCTTGACGTCAGTGAGTCGTTGACGTGTTGGGAAATAGATGTACTGGTTGAGGTATCTCAACATTGACCCCAAAACATTGCGTAGCACACGGCTGAACATAGTCTGTGACATCCCACCAGTAGTTGCCACAGTGTGTTGAAAGGTACCGGTGGCAAAGAAGTGTAGGGCTGCCATCACCTTCACCTTGGGGGTCAGCGCTGTAGGATACGGCCGGCCAGGCTGCAAATGTGGGTCCAACCGCACTGCCAAATCCTCAATCAGCTGCCTGGTGAAGCGGTACCGTCGGATGCTGTCACGTTCCACCATCGTTGCCAGGTCTGGGAATGGTCGATGGACAGCAGGAGCCCTGCAGTGCATAGGTGAAGAAAGCAAGATTGTCAGTCACCCCACCTATGTGCCATTCACCATACTCAATTTCACATGATACATCATCAACAAACACAAGTACTTGATGTGTGTGTCGTTCCGTTTGGACATACATGGCACCTACATGGACATCATCTAACATCTCTGTTCAACAAGTGTTGACAACAGGTTCCAGGGTGTGCTATGGGACACCATTAGGCTATGTCACAGTACCCATTAACTGCTCTCACGTTCCACACACATACCACAGTGACATGTCTGGACAGATGCTCCACAGGCATCACAGCTCATTGACAGGTAGATTCCCAGGGACCCTGTCTTGCCACATGGACACTGGCATGACATGGCGTATCATGTACACGTCAGAAAAACAAACATGACACCCACAGGTAGTGGCCCCTGTAGCCTCTGCAGGACAGACATGGACGTCTGTGACACACACACACACACCATCAAAGTTCATGCACAAACCACGTGGATGTGGAGACTGTCTCCCATTGTGCACATGGAGTCAGAGACATGTGATACACAACATGCACACAGACTGTGGAGGGACATCACTATTGTTGGAATGGGCCACCCTGTGACGTACATGCCTTCCCACATGTGAGCCTGGGGTATGTGACATGTCATACACATACACAACCTGGAAATGTGACCATGACACATGCTCAGAAATGAAAAGTTGCACACCACAGTGGTTAGGTGCACAACACACAAAGGACCCTGTCCCCATGAACACGTGCACAGCCTGGGTGTGTCTGCCCCCAAGTGCCACCCCAAAATCCACATGTTCACCCCCATACACAGATAAGAGTTATGCTGCCACACATGCCTTATATACAGTGTGGACTGGGTGTGGTGTTGTAGGTGTGCCCCTGAGTCCCTGGAAAGTAATGTGGCTGGCATAGGTTCACCAGTGACCAGCATGGTGACATATGCGTGTGACCTGTCCAGGGACGCGTTGCAGAGCAATGGACCGATCGGTGTGCCCGGCCGGCCCATTGCATTGTATGTGAGCGGGTACGCGTTGTATGCCTGGTATGCGTTAGCACAGCAATGGACCGATCGGTGTGCCCGGCCGGCCCATTGCATTGTATGTGAGCGGGTACGCGTTGTATGCCTGGTACGCGTTGTACAGCAATGGACCGATCGGTGTGCCCGGCCGCCCATTGCATTGTATGTGAGCGGGTACGCATGTAGAGCAATGGACCGATCGGTGTGCCCGGGCCGGCCCATTGCATTGTATGTGAGCGGGTACGCGTTGCAGAGCAATGGACCATCGGTGTGCCCGGCCGCCCATTGCATTGTAATGTGAGCGCAGGTATCGTCAGCAGGGAGCAATGGACCGATCGGTGTGCCCGGCCGGCCCATTGCATTGTATGTGAGCGCGGTACAGCGTTGTAGAGCAATGGACCGATCGGGTGTGCCCGGCCGGCCCATTGCATTGTGGCATGTGAGCCGGGTACGCGTTGTATGCCTGGTACGCAGCATGACAGCAATGGACCGATCGGTGTGCCCGGCCGGCCCATTGCATTGTATGTGAGCGGGTACAGCGCAGCAGAGCAATGGACCGATCGGTGTGCCCGGCCGGCCCATTGCATTGTATGTGAGCGGGTACGCGTTGTATGCCTGGTACGCGTTGTACAGCAATGGACCGATCGGTGTGCCCGGCCGGCCCATTGCATTGTATGTGAGCGGGTACGCGTTGTATGCCTGCAGTACGCGCTGCACAGCAATGGACCGATCGGTGTGCCCGGCCGGCCCATTGCATTGATTGTGAGCGGGCACGCGTTGTATGCCTGGTACGCGTTGCACAGCAATGGACCGATCGGTGTGCCCGGCCGGCCCATTGCATTGTATGTGAGCGGTACGCGCTGTATGCCTGGTACGCGTTGTACAGCAATGGACCGATCGGTGTGCCCGGCCGGCCCATTGCATTGTATGTGAGCCGGGTACGCGTTGTATGCCTGGTACGCGTTGTACAGCAATGGACAGAACGGTGCGCACACATTGGCTGGGGCCTGGCATGGCAACGGACGCGTTTTCGAAGCTCCAACGAGTCTGCTGCAGTGAATTCAGTTGGCCAGCCACAACAATGTTGCAAAATCATGGGTGTCATGAAGTTGAAGATTTGAAGGATGCTGTGGGCGTGTATTAGTGCTGCTATTCCATGGATTGGTCAAATTCAGACAATGCAAACGACTTGGACCTATCACTTTGGACACATGGGACAGTATCTGCCTCTGCAGCACACATATAATGCTGGCTGTTCCCCTGAGAGCTCACTTGCCTGCACTACATGCTCCAGGACGACATCTGCCACCAACACTGCTGCTGTTTATGCATCCTCTGGCTCCTGAAATGGCACGTACTGTGGAGAGAGCCCCAGCCTTCAGCCTTGAGGAGAACCAGGCCCTGCTGGACAGCCTCCTTCCAAGGTACAGCAAGCTGTATGGGAAACCAGGGGAGCAGGTGAGTGTGCTGTCCACTGCCTCACTAATTGTGCATGTTGTCTGACTAGCAGGGCTTTCAGTGTGCACACCACTGGCTAGCATGCCCACTGAGTAGTTGTCACACCCCAAAGTGTGTAGTCACATGCACTGAACTGGTACAGTGCAGTAACAGTGCATTCCAACTAGGTTTACTTCCCATGCAATGATACCATGTAGTGACTGCTGGCAAACTGTTCATAGCCATTGTTGCACTGCCTGTGTACATCATATGCCCTGTGATTGAGACATGTATATCCAACTTTGTGATGCACGTATATGTTGCATGTGTAGTAATGGCCTTTTCACTTTGTCATCCTCACAGGTTGATGCCCACCAGAAGCAGGAAATCTGGCTGACCATCGCCCGGAAAGTAAGATCCGTGGGGGTCTACAGGCGCAGGATCCGCAACTGCCAGAAGAGGTGGCAGGACCTTCGTGGCTGGACCCGGAGGATCGCAAGGGTCCAGCTGAAGCTGTCGCCTCCTCGCAGGAGGGGCGGACACCGGACCCTGACCCCCCACATGCTCCGGATCCTGGCGGTGGTCTTCCCTGACCTGGATGGGCAGCTGAAGGACAGACAGCAGCAAGGAGGGGGTGAGTCCATGACTGCACTGTGAACTCTGTATTACATGCTATGTGCCCTCCTCTGGCCTGGTTAAACTTCCACAGTACATCAGTCATGTGGTCCAGGACCCATGTCCCTCATTTGTGACATGCCCACTTCTCCTCTGATACGCATATGTGTGGCCCTTATAGTCAGGAAATTGTGTCATTTGGGGACTGTGTCATTGCATTTAGCTTTGCTCAAGCTGGGGGACAGCATTTGTTCCTGTGACTATGTTGTGCGATTCATGGGTGGGTCAATTGCTTACACAATGCCTAAGTTCTGACATGTAATCTGGGTGTAACTTTGATATGTGGTCCGCTTGCTGCTCTGACTCACCACATGTCCCTGGGGAATTTGGCACACACCCATGCTGCTGGTGGGAACATAGTTTGGGCCTCAGGAGTATGTGTATCCAGTGTGTCACACATGCTTAGCCACCTACTCCAGGGCATGCAATGCACTCTGTACTCCCACTCCCGTGTATCATCTGGCATGTTGTGATCAGTGTAATGTACCCTCAGGTGTCTGCCTCTGTGTCATTGTGCTGTGTCTTCGTTGTCAGGACTACTGGTATGTTTATCGGTTAGGGCTCAGCATGCCATCTGAGATGTGACCATGATAGACGATACTTCTGTGACTTATAGGTGTCTGATCACTTGACTGTGCACACAGGTGTTTGCGACTCTGACTTTCAGTCAGCTGTATTGTCATTCACAGCACACTGTGAGGTGCTCATGTTCAGAGAGTTGCGTTTCATGTCCCCCATATGTCCAGTTGGTATGACGTGGACAAATAGTAGTACAGATGATGTGGTATTTGGGGGATGGACATGTGCACTTGTCAGTCACATAACTTGCATTCCCCATGCCCTCAGATTGTGACACAGTGCAGACTGTTGTTGGCTGGCTGCCATGGCCATGTGACTTGAGACAGTAATGTATGACTTTGCACGCATTCCTGTGTCATGGCATTCAACTTCCTGAGACTGATCCTGCAGGGGAGTGACATGTGCAACATGCACCCCATTGTGGCATTGACTATCCGGACATGGGTGCATCATGGTGTCTGGTGCTGGTATGCATCACATGCATTTCTATTTAGACTCTGGCCATCCCTTTATCCGGACACCTGCACTGACTCAGTGGCAGGAGATGTGATGTGTGCATGTTCACATACTTCACCGTGTTCCCTGCAATGTCCAACAACTGTGTAGGTGGTGTATGTGTCCACACTGGGGTCTTACAATCAGACAGGCACCGGACAGATGGGTGCAAGGGCAGGAGGGGTGTGAGTCCCATGGTTGACCATCAGACTGACAATTGGCTTCCCCGAATCTGTGTGAGGACTTTAGGCAATGTTCAACTAAGGATGCCAGGGCTTGCTCTGTAATGTGCTGTACTTACTGTGGTGTGTGCGGTCAGTGCAGGTGACTGATGTTTGTCTGTTTCCCTAATTGTTTGCAGATACATCCACGGCCACAGGAGAGGACAGCTCCACGGACCAGGAGGAGCAGCGGAGCCAGACTGGGTCAGCATCGGACGGGTGGTCAGAGGGACCCAGTGGCACGGAGGGCGAGGGGAGCCACACCGAGGAGTCCTCAGCACCATCCACCTCAGCTGAGGACCACAGTAGCTCGGAGGATGACTCCCTTGTGGAGGCGGGTTTCAGCAGCCACCAAAGGCCAGCTAGTCTGTCTGGCCCCGCCACCACCACCACCACCACCGCCCTCCCATTGGCTCCCATTCCTGAGGTCCGTGGAGGCTCCCGTACTTGGGAGCGTGTCTCCTTCGTGCCAGGCACCGCAGCCCCTGCCCCTGTGTCCCCTGCTGCCCTGAGTGAGGAGTCTGTGTACCTCCTTCGGCAGCTCCATGTAGGGCAGACAGCACATGCTGAGTGTCCTCCATGCACACACCACTCTGTTGACACAGCTGGTGTCGTTCATGGAGGGCATCTCGACGGGTATGTCTGCCCTACAGAGGAGCAATAGGTACATGGACTCCTCCCTGACGGCAGCAGTGTCCCTCCTCCAACAGTCCGTCACCCCTCCAACCTCTGCCCCATCAACACTTCCTGCACCCCTACCTGTCCAAAGCACATGCACACCTGCACAGTCACCCAAACACACAGACACGAGCAGCACAGACATACCCAAGAGAAAGGCAAGACGTGCACACACGCATCCTCAGGGGACTGATACCACAGACACAGGGGACGGGGAACACACACACACACAGGCATCCACATTAACTCCGCAGTCCTCCAAATCCTCTCCCTCCAAGACCCCTTCCCTTGCCTCGCCTGCTAACACACCTACACAGCAGATCTTCCTGTGTGGACCTCGGCCTCTTCCCTCCCATCCTGCTGATCCAGCATACCGGGGAAGAGGAAGTCCACCCACACAGAGGGGAGTGCCCCTCACCCCAGGACACCCTCCCCAGGCGCAGGCAGAGTGAGCTCCCCACCCGCAAGTCCCTCCGGTCCCGGAAGAGCAAGACCCCGCCACCGCCCTGCAAGTCAACCACCCAGTCTCACCTCCATCCCCCAGGCCACCACTCCACAGGTTCCACCGCCACACCCTGCCCCAGGTTCCCCCACACACCGATACCGCATGCCCAAACTGCTTAGGCCCTCCCCCCTGCCACTTGCTCTTTCCACCCCCAAACCAGACGCTCTGCCTGTTTGTGCCACTGGTGTGGAGACCGTGTCCCCCCCCTCTGTCCTGCCCAGCTCTTCTGCCCCACCTTCCACTACCTTGGAGTCATGCACTGCGGTGGAGTACACAACCACCCCATCTGACTCGGGCACTGCATTGGGGACCCAGTCCACTCCATCTGACCAGCCCACTGCAGTGGTTGCAGCACCAACTCCATCTGACTTGAGCCCTGCAGTGGTGCCAGCCCCCCCTGAGTCAGACACCTCCACTGCATTTGCCGGTGACACTCCTGCACCCACCTCCCCTTCACTGCCTCCTTCTGGCATCCCCTGATCCTGTCCCTGCGGTGCCTGGCCTGCCCCTCGTATGCCCCCTCCAAGGGGATGTCCCCTGTCCGTACCTGTGCAGGCAAGCAATTGTTGACAAGTTGTCACACATCACCCTGTTGGGACTGTATATTTGGACTGGCCATTGGCCTTAGTTTATTTTGGACTTTTGATTTGAGTTGCACACTTGCTGAATAAAGCCTCTTTTTGTTTACTTGTGGTTAATCTTTGGAGGTACATGATGTAGATGTGTAGAATCATGCATTTGCTGTTGTAATAGTGTTCAGATCAGGTAAATGAAGTTTTGCGGTGATGGGCTCCATGTGGTCCATGGGATATGTGTCCTAATCTAGTCTGGATCTATAGCATCCTTTGCTGCAGTCTGAGGGTGTAATGTTCAGCATTTGACACAGGGATGTACGTTTAGCATTTGTAGATTACCATCTTTGTCCTACACTGTTGCACATCTGGTGGGCTTACCACTGTCCAATGTTCCTAGTACCCAGACTGTGTGCCCGTCTCCAATGGACATGCAGTTTAGCACATCAAATTTGGAGGACTCATCTGTGTACACAGTGCAAGTTGCTTGACACGTGTCTTGGGTGTATGCAGATGACTGACGTGACACTCCCGTGCCCAGGCTGATATGAGCAGAGCCTTCAGTGTGTTGTAGTTGTTGACTCACTGACCGAGTGTTCTGCTGACATGTTTGAGTCATGCACAGACAAGGTTTGGCACAGCTGACCTTCCACAGGAGTGGAGTGCCCTCATGGCAGTGCGTGATTCCGTGATATGGGCTGTGCCCATGTTGTGTGTTGTGTAGGCATGTCTGTGCGTGTTCCCTTCTCCTTTTCCTACACAGGCTGTGTCCCTACGGATGTTCCTGTCTGTGATGCTTGCTGAGTTGTTCTGTGTTCATCCAGCATCTTGGACCTGGTTACTCCAGGATGTGGGTGCATGGCAAACTAATGTTCATGAGGTTGTCATCCCTAGTTGTCTTTGTTGTCAGGGCTGGGGATGTGGGCAAACGCAGATGGGACACAGTCAGGATTCCTCTTGGCACTTGTTGGTTACACGAGTAATGTGATTTTCTGTTTGTGTATGCTTTCAGTGATTGTGACACGTTGTGTGTGACTGCTGCCACTCCTCAGGGTCAGAGCTGCAATGGTGGAAGTTGTCTATGTGTGTCCTTTGTGGGTCAGCTTGGCTTCTTCATTGGTGTGTGACTATGGCCAGGATCCCATTGTTTGGGGTGGATTTCACATCATGCCCATGTACGGCATACTGTGCAGTATGTCAGACATTCACAAGTATTGTTGACTGGTCATGTGTGATGGGTTTCTGCACCTTATTTCCCCCCACCACCCCTGGGATTGTCATGGGTGCATGTGCAATGTCAGCAGTCCATGTGAGCTTCAACGCTGCACATTGGTGGAGTTCAAGGTGTGTGGCGTTGAGTGTGTGCAAATGTGAGTTGTTGCACGGCTGGGGTACTACCTCCATATTTTCCTTGGCTGGCAGGCCGTGCTGAGTGCTTTGTGCTTGTATAGGTGTGATGGTAGTTTGTTGCTCAGGACACATGGCTGTGGTTCACAGTGTGGATGACATCTACCTTTGTCATCACAGTGTGATTGTCATGCAGGCTAGTGTTGTCACAGATTCCGGAACAGTCCGGGCAGAACGCGGAAGATCTACTGACAGAAGCGTACCTGAGGGCAAGGGGGTCGCATCGCTGGTCTCCCGTGGCTGCGACACCTGGTCGTGGCTATCCGAATGGTGGTCTCAGGAAGGGCCGCGCTGATGATGGCTGGATCAGCGGGAGAATGGCGCTGCAACGCGATCAGCGCTGGGTGTAGAGCATCAAAACCTACAAATCCCAGGATGCCTAGGGAACGTTTCGCTTTAGCCCCGATCACGTGGGGTCCTTGCCGGAAGAGGAAGACCGGTTAAAGGCAGCCTCAGGGAAGAAACAAACTGCTGGTTATTCTTCGCTTGTACAGCGCCGGCCGCGCTGCTGATTCTCACGTCAGTTGAGTAGGGTAAGGGTGCACTTGCACCATTTAGACCGGGATTGTTACCGCTCAAACTCTTCCAGCTGTATCTCCGCGGAAGGGGCCCAAACGAGCTCCTCTTTCAGAAAATAGCCACCTGGCTTAGTGGGATCATTGTTTCCACCAAAACCCTCACTTCATTGTTAGTTGGAAAGGATTATGTTACCTCCAGGCAAAGATACTACCAAGGATTTAGGTATCTAGGTAGAACGTTTCAAGGAGGTGAATTCCGTTTGTGCACATGACTGTAATAACATGCTGAAATATATTATTGGAAATCAAAAGAAGTATTTTGATCGTTTTGTGTTTGGTTTACATTAACAGGGGGTTCAAGAGGCGGCATTCTGCTCTTCCCCTGTGACGTGGGACAAAGTGTATGTACTGGTGTGTATGCTCTTTGAGTGCCTGGCAAAGTTAACAGTGGCTGAGTGTTTCTTTAAGCTCATGGCTTTATGATTCCCTTGTACTCTATCCTTTCCATAGCGCTTTATCGTCATTTCCGAGCAATAATATTGAACTGTTGAATTCCTGAATGACCTACATGAAAGAAATGTATTTATTTATATTTTACAGGTAGGGGTGGCTCATTGGAATAAATAAGAGAATTCGTGTATCCCAACTGATGCTAACCTTTGAGTTCTTTTACCATTTCAGATCTCCTCCCTGCTGACCCCTTCCTTTCCTTCCCCGCTTGACCATCCCATTCACCTGTGCTGTAATAGCATTCAGGGTTGGGGCTGTCGAGAGGTGGACCCTTGGCATCGAACCGTTCCCGAGGAATCGACGAGCTGACAGAATAACCAGCCCACGTATCTAATTCCTCCTGGGCGGTCGATACAAAACATGGCCACTTTAGAGGACGCCATAGGTGCTCTGGCAACAATACAACAGGAGTTAGCAAACTCTCGGGCCGAAACGGCCGATTTAAAGCAAAGGATGGAGGGCATGCAGCGTAACCCTTTTGACATAGGAACCGGAAGGTTCTCAGGGGGTGGCTTCCCAAATCACACCACCCCGGTTAGCGTAGAGATGCCTGTCCCTATACCATTGGCGGCACCCGAAAGGTTTTCAGGAGAGAACCACAAGGTCCAGGTGTTTCTCACGCAGATCTTACTCCACTTTACTTGTAAACCTAAAGCTTTCCCCACTAACCAGTCCAGAGTAGCATTTACCATCTCATATTTAGTTGGTGACGCCGCTCAATGGGCTGTCCCCTTGGTGAGGCGTGACGACCCGTTGTTGTATGATTGGGATGCATTCCGGGTAGAATTTGAACGAGTGTTTGACCGCAGAGCTGCTGCCTTCACAGCTGATCGTGAGTTACTGGAGCTGAAACAGGGGAATAAAGAGCTGTTGGTCTATATAAATACCTTCCAACGTTTGGTAGCGGAAACCGACTGGCCGGAAGCTAAACAAGCTGCATTGTTCTATCAAGGACTTAAGGACGATTTAAAAGATGTATTAGCTCCTATTGAACCACAACCCACCTCGTGTATGGAGCTCATCAACCTAACCTTGAGACTAGACCATCGGTTGTCTGAACGTCGGTATGAAAAGAAGCGAGGGGATAGACCTGCTCTCAGATTCGAGAGAAACAGAACCAACACAGGAAGCGGCAATAACACCTCCGAACCCATGGAGATAGGTACAGTACGAGCTTTCTCACAGCAGAAGAAAGGAACAACGACGTAAAAATGGCCTTATGTCTATACTGTGGCAGGAAAGGCCATTACGTCAAGGATTGTTTGGTGAAACCAAGAGGGAGGACCAGAGAAACACAGGCCAATGCCATTATGGAAGGAAAAAGACGGAAAACCCCAGGGCCCAAGAAAACCGGAAGGGAGATTCTTGGGCATAAAAGTGGTCCCTTCTGTTTATGGAGATCTTTCGGGTACATTTTTATGTGACCTTAGAAGTCGACATTAATCAGCAACAACACACCCTTAGGGCCATGGTAGATTCAGGGGCTACGGGTCTTTTATGGACGAGGAGCTAGCTCGCAAATTACAAGTGGGCCTTATTACTAAACAAGAACCAGAAACAGTGGTAGCAGTGGACGGACGACAATTGGTTTCTGGACCCATCTGTTACAGCACCAACGAACTCGAGGTTGTATGTGGGGGGAATCACAGGGAGGAGTTGTCATTTAACATCATTCGAGCTCCACAATACGGCATTATTTTGGGTCTTCCCTGGCTCCGCAAACACAATCCTGTTATCGATTGGGAGAAAGAGATACTAGAGTTCAATTCCCTGTATTGCATGGAACACTGTAAACCCATACGAGTCAGTCCAGCAAAAGAGCTTTCAAAAGGCTATGTAATTGCTACAGCCGAAGAGAAGGATATAGACCTACCACCACAATACCATGAGCTGCTGGATGTTTTCAATGAGGAGCAAGCAAATATACTGCCCCTCATCGCATCTACGATTGTCAGATCGATTTAATCCTCGGAGCAGTGATTCCTTGTGGACGAATCTACGCCCTCACGGAACCTGAGAACGAACACCTAAGACAGTACCTAGACGCGTACCAATAGAATGGGTTCATAAGGCCCTCAAAGTCCCCCGCAGCATCGCCTTTGTTTTTTATTCCTAAGGCTAACCACGAGTTAAGGGCTTGTGTGGACTTTAGGGCCTTGAACAATGTTACAATAAAGAACCGGTATCCGCTGCCACTCATTCCGGTTCTCCTAGACCAGGTACGCCAAGCGGTTATTTACACCCGGTTAGATCTCAAAGGGGCATACCATCTCGTACGGATGCGGAAAGGCGATTAATGGAAAACAGCCTTCCGTACTCGATACGGGCTCTTTGAGTACCGGGTCATGCCCTTTGGATTATGCTGGCCCCGGCAGCGTTTCAGTTCTTTTTGAACGATGTGCTTCGTGAATTCCTGGACCTCACTGCCATTGTATATATTGATGATATCCTGGTGTATTCCAGTAGAGAAGAAGATCACACCGCCCATGTGCGTGCCATCCTCTTGACGCTCCGAAAGAACCATCTGTACTGCAAACTAAGTAAGTGTGAGTTCCACGTGAAGAGGGTAGAATTCCTGGGGGTCATGCTGTCAATTGAAGGCCAGGAAATGGCACAACGTAAAATACAAGCCGTTCTGGACTGGTCACCTCCACAGAACATGAAGGAACTACAATGCTTTTTAGGTTTTGCGAACTTTTACAGGCGTTTTATCAACCAATTTTCACACGTAGTGGCGCCTCTCACAAGACTCCTACGGAAGAATGTATCCTACCAATGGTCTGACGAAGCTCAGCACGCGTTCATGGAATTGAAGAAGGCTTTCACCTCCGCCCCCGTCTTAGCACATCCTGACAACAACATACCCTATCTGGTAGAAGCGGACGCATCTGATGTGGCCATAGGGGCTATACTGTCGCAAAGAAACAAAGATAATGGACAGCTACATCCGGTGGCTTATATGTCACGGAAACTGAACATAGCAGAGTCTCATTACACAATAGCTGAGAAAGAACTTTTGGCGATTAAAGAAGCTTTCGGGAGTGGAGGCATTACCTGATGGGGGCAAGACATACCATTACAGTATACACCGATCACAGAAATTTGCAATTCATGAAGTCAGCACGGTTACTTACTCCTCGGCAATTGAGATGGATGTTGTTCTTCGCCGAATATGATTTCATCGTCACATACCGTCCGGGGTGGACAATAGGAAAGCAGACGCCCTTCTCGTCGAGACAACGCTCCCGAATCAGCCAAACAGGAAGTAAAAGCCATCATTCCCTCCAGTCAAGTGATCTGCCTGTTACAAACCGACCATTTCCTGGAACAGGTACAACAATGCTTGAAGAAAACCACCTGGAAAAAATGGAGGGACAAGAACCCAGATTGGCATATGAAGAACGGGCTCCTCATGCGAGGACAGCAGTTGTTAGTACCCTGTGTCGCTCTACGGAAGTCGGTCTTTCAGTGGTGTCATGTGAACCCTTGTGCAGGACATACCGGAAGAGACAAAACCTTGGAAAAGGTATTACGGCAGTTCTGGTGGCCCACGGTCAGACAAGATATATACACTCAGGTCCAACAATGTGTGACGTGTAATCAAGCCAAATCAGATCATAGGAAACCCTAGGGTTTACTTCAACCGTTACCTCACTCCCTGAAACTCCATGGGAGCATATATCGCTGGATTTTATCGTCTGTTTGCCACCAGATCAAGGGTATACTACGATACTGGTAGTTGTGGATAGCCTCACCAAGTTGGGTCACTTCATCGCGTGTCCAGCCCTTCCTACTTCTGCCCAGCTGGCCACGTTGCTACTCACTCACGTAGTCCGTTTACATGGTGTCAGCTATCGGTGCAGGGGGTAGCCGCAAACAATCAAGGAGGGAGCACTATGTTTTATAAAGGGGTCTTTATTTCCAAAGTAAAGGCACAGTGTCCACTCGTCAAGGGTCCGGTTGGGTTACTCCCCGTCTTCACCAGGGCCGCTCTTCCTCTATATGCCTCTTCTGGTTCTCCCGTTCACTGCCGCTGCCGGTCGTGAGAGACTCCGCATGAAAGGGGGGAAAGAAAATACCGGGGTCAGTGGACTGGAAGGAGGTACTCCTTAAGTCAGGGAATCGAGAGTGAGGGAAGTTGCCACCGCTACTACAAAGTGGAGCCCGTCGTGACCTCCCTCTATAACGCCCGCCCCTCCCGTGCCCCCGTGAACCCCTGGAGTCGTGCCCGTACCTTCGCAAGCCACCCTCCTCCTGGAAGGTGGCTGGGCGGAGCGTGGTCCGGTTGGCCTCCTGGCTTGATGTCCTTGTCTCTCGCACGATCTCCCGGCTTCGCGTCGTCCTCTCACGCCGCTCCTCCAGATTCGCCCTGGTCCTCGCTTCTCCACCACTCGATGTCCACGCCACGAACTCTCCTCCTCCGGGGACTCCAACTTCCGTCCTGGCCAGCGGTCCGGCCCTCTTGGCTCGCTTGGCTGGTCCTCTGATAGGCCGGTGGCGGGCAACGCTCACTGGCCACGCCCCCAAGGACACTTCCTGATGGTTTCCTTAAAGGGCTCCAGACCTGCCTGTAAAGAGGGCGATACAACGCCAGTGAATGTCCCATCCGTGTCGAAGGGTAACACGGTCCGTAGTTCATCAACGGAATCGTGACACATGCCCCCTCTGGCTTTCCCCGATCGGGGTAAGAGGAAACCGGGACAGGTAGTCCGCATTTCCCTGTTCCGTGCCCTCACGGTGATGCACCTCAAAGTGGAAGGGTTGAAGGGCTAAGAACCATCGAAGGACTCTGTCGTTGGTACCCTTATTTCTCTGGAGCCATGTGAGTGGAGCATGATCGGTATACAGCACGAAGGCTCTCCCTTCTAGATAATACCTGAGTTTTTCTATGCTCCATTTCAGGGCCAGGCATTCCTTCTCTATCGTGGGGTATACTTGTTCCCTAGGGAAGAGCTTCCTGCTGATATATAGGACAGGTCGTTCCAACCCTCGCTGTCTAGCTGGGAGAGAACGGCACCGATGCCCACCCCGAGGCGTCTGTCTGGAGAATGAATGGTTTCTGGAAATCTGGGGTCAGCAAAACCGGTGATGTAGTCAGAGCAGTTTTCAGTGCCATGAAGGCCTGGGTTTCTTGTTCAGAGGGGTTTCTTATGCGGTGAGCTGTTGTAGACTTTTTAGGAGATCGGTAAGGGGGCAGCTGTCTGGGAAAACAGGGGAATGAACCGTCTATAATAGCCGACCAACCCGAGGAAAGCTCTCATCTCTTTTTTTGTGTTGGGAAAGGGGGTGTCTTGGATGGCCCTCACCTTCTCTGACTGGGGTTCAATTAGCCCTTTCCCAGCAAGTATCCCAGATATTTGACTTTATGAAAGGCAAACTTTGATTTTTGCGTTAATGTGGAGGTTGGCCTCCCTTAACTCTGCAAAAATGGCCGACAGATGGGACTGATGTTCTTCCCAGGTTCTACTGAATACAACAATATCGTCTAAATAAGCGGACGAATAGTTCGAATGGCTTCTCAGGAGGGTGTCCATGAGTCTCTGAAAGCTAGCGGGGGCACCATGGAGGCCGAAGGGCAGCACTGTGAAATGAAACAGACCATCAGGAGTAGAGAATGCTGTCTTCTCTTGGTCTCCCGGGTGGAGAGGGATCTGCCAGTACCCTTTTGTGAGGTCGATGGTGGATATATAGCGCGCCTCACCCAGGCGTTCTATTAGCTCATCCACCCGGGGAAGGGGTACCCGTCTTGTTTGGAGATGCGATTCACCGCCCTGAAGTCGATACAAAAACGGGTACTCCCATCAGGTTTCGGAACTAGAACGATTGGCGAACACCAGTTGCTCTTCGAGGGTACCACCACTCCCAATGCCAACATCTCTTCCACCTCTTTCCGTAATGCCATGCGACGGGCTTCGGGGGACCCGATAGGGTTTTTGTTTTACCACAACCCCGTCACGGGTAGGTATCGAATGTGTGGTTAAACTGGTCTTTCCAGGTAGGTTGGAAAAGACGTCAGAAAACGAGAGGAGAAGAGTCTGTAGCTCTGCTTTCTCTGTCACAGGAAGCGTAGGACTATATACGGTCTCATGAACAGAGGTTTGCCCTGGGGTAGCAAATGACACAATACAGGGTCTTCTTGGGGTTGGACCAAACCATTTTTTTAACAAATTGACATGGTACATCTGGGTTTTCTTAGGGGAAAGGCGTAGCAGGTAGGTGGTTTTGCCGATTTTCCTCAGGACCTCAAAGGGGCCTTGCCACTCTTTCCTTAGTTTATGTGAGGAAGAAGGGAGAAGCAGGAGAACCCAGTCACCATCCTGGAAGACCCTCAACCTTGTCCCTTTATCATATTGCGTTTTGTATTGCGTTTGTTTTCTTTCTAAGTTATCGTGGGCTAAGGTTCTTAGTTTATGAAGCCTCACCTTTATCTGGTTGGCATAATCCAGCAAGGCATGGGCCTCAGTGATGCCCTGTTCTTCCCAGCTTTCCTTCGTAATCTCGAGAAGGGTGCGAGGCCGTCTTCCGAATAGGAGCTCGAAGGGAGAAACACCCAAACTGGACTGGACTGTACTGCGTATAACGAACAGCGCCAGAGGAAGGAGCTGATCCCAGCTCCTCCCATCCCCTGACAGGAGTTTTTTAATGTTAGCTTCAGATTCCCGTTGTACCTTTCTACGAGGCCGTCTGTCTGGGGGTGGTACACCGAAGTTCTGATGTGTTGGATATCTAATTGCCTACACACCTGCTTCATGAGATGGGATACGAAGGGCGTGCCTTGATCGGTAAGTATCTCTCTAGGGAACCCCATTCTGGAAAACACCTCGATCAGTTTTTGGGAAATGGTGGTGGTTGTGGCTGTCTGCAAGGGAAGGGCTTCAGGATAGCGAGTGGCATAGTCCACGATCATAAGGACATACTGGTGTCCTTTGCTGGACTTGGGAAGGGGCCCTATCAAGTCCATTCCTATACGTTCGAATGGGCGTCCAATAATGGGCAGAGGCTGTAGGGGCGCCTTTGCTGGGATGTATGGGTTTTTCTTCTGGCAAATACTGCACTCCTGGCAATACTTTTTATTTGAAGATAAATGCCAGGCCAGTAAAAGCTATCTAGTATAGCTTGACTGGTTTTCTCAGCCCCCACATGTCCCGCTAACAGATGGGAATGGCCGAAATAAAGGATCTGGTCCCTAAAACACAAAGGGACCAACAGCTGAGGTGTGGCCCCTTCCTTGGCGACCCGGTATAGGAGCCCATGTTGCTCCTCAAAAGAAGGATAGGTTCTTCTTTGGGTGTCCTTCGTTTCCTGTGCTCTTTGCCATGCATGCTTGAGGGTTGCGTCATTTAACTGGGCCCCCTGAAGTTCTTATCCATAGCCCAAGGTTCTGAGGTTAGCAGGGTATCATGAGGGTCCTCCGAGGGGGACCCCGATTTAAGGGCACTGGCAATGAGGAGGGGAAAACAGGGATTGTCTACCCCCAATATCAGTGGCTCCGGAAGAGACGGGAGAACCCCTACCGTGATGGTGGTGTGAATACCCCCCTTGGTGCGTACCGGTAACTGGGCTACGGGGTAAACACGCACATCCCCATGTACACAGCGGATACAGACAGTCTTCCCCGGGCTTCTCTGTGAGCTGGGGACAACCTCCTCCCGGGCTACTGAGTGTTTGCACCCTGAATCTAGGAGGGCCCTTACTTCCTTGTTGTTAACGAGGAGACTCACATAGTACATATGCCCCGTCTCCTGTGCATAAAGGACCGAACGTGGGGCGTAGCTGACGTCCATAGGCTCGTCCTCTGGTCTCTCTTTCTTTCTCCTGCAGAAGCGGGCTATGTGTCCCCATTCGCTGCACTCGAAGCATTGGGGGCTAGAGGTAACTGGGAGGTCGGGCCTCCCAGGCCGGAACTTTGGGGGTTCTGGTTGGCTCTTGACGGGTCTCTCTCGAACCTCAAGGGTAAGGGACCCTTGTGTGGCTTTTCCGGTTCCTTGGGCGCAGCGGCCCTGGGCGCGAGTGAAGGAGGTGGCCATTTCGACTGCTTGGTCGAGAGTCAGGTTGGCGTGCTGTCGAAGCCATCTTTGGGTGTTATATGGGAGGATATCAATATATTGTTCGAGGTAGATTTTGGTCATGACGTCCTCGACGGTGGATTCACGTGGCTTCAACCACCGGTCGGCGGCGTCCTTCATTTTGTGGAAGAGCGTTTTGGCAGTGTCACCAGTTGTTCCCCTTTCCTGCCTGAATTTGAGCCGTAGCGCCTCCTCATCGACCCCAATGCGGTCCAGAATGTGTTGCTTTACGAACCCATATACAGCAGTGCCGTCGTTGTTTATGAACTGGTAGGCCGCTTGGGCCTCTGCAGTGAGCAATGGAGCTAGGTAGAAGGGCCAGCGATCACTGGGCCATCCACTGGCCCTGGCCGCCCGTTCAAAGTTCAAGAAAAAGGCCATGGGGTCCTCCCCGGGGACATACTTCTGCAGCGGCACGACAGTACCAGGCGGAGCAGGGCCTCTCCCTTGTCCCAGTGTCATAAGGAGCTGGTTCTGTCCTTCTGCCAGCTTGGTTAGGTTGTCTGCCTGGGTCTGTATGGCGGCCGTAAACACCGCCCTGTCCATCTCGGCCTGGTTGGTGCCCCGTTCTACGGCCCATTCCAGCTTGGCGTGGCCCTCCTTCAGCTGATACACGAGGTTCTCCATCCTATATCGATGGAGGCGATGCCTGCATTCTCCACCACTTGTCAGCTATTGGTGCAGGGGGTAGCCGCAAACAATCAAGGAGGGAGCACTATGTTTTATAAAGGGGTCTTTATTTCCAAAGTAAAGGCACAGTGTCCACTCGTCAAGGGTCCGGTTGGGTTACTCCCGTCTTCACCAGGGCCGCTCTTCCTCTATATGCGTCTCTTCAGTTCTCCCGTTCACGTCGCTGCCGGTCGTAGAGACTCCGCATGAAAGGGGGGGGGGAAAGAAAATACCGGGGTCAGTGGACTGGAAGGAGGTACTCCTTAAGTCAGGGAATCGGGAGTGAGGGAAGTTGCCACCGCTACTACAAAGTGGAGCCCGCCGTGACCTCCTCTATAACGCCGCCCGCCCCTCCCGAGCCCCGTGAACCCCTGGAGTCGTGCCCGCACCTTCGCAAGCCACCCTCCTCCTGGAAGGTGGCTGGGCGGAGCGTGGTCCGGTTGGCCTCCTGGCTTGATGTCCTTGTCTCTCGCACGATCTCCCGGCTTCGCGTCGTCCTCTACGCCGCTCCTCCAGATTCGTCCTGGTCCTCGGCTTTCTCCACCACTCGATGTCCACGCCACAAACTCTCCTCCTCCGGGACTCCAACTTCTGTCCTTGGCCAGCGGTCCGGCCCTCTTGGCCTCGCTTGGCTGGTCCTCTGATAGGCCGGTGGCGGGCAACGCCACTGGCCACGCCCCCAAGGACACTTCCTGATGGTTTCCCTTAAAGGGCTCCAGACCTGCCTGTAAAGAGGGCGATACAACGCCAGTGAATGTCCCATCCGTGTCGAAGGGTAACACGGTCCGTAGTTCATCAACGGAATCATGACACATGGCTTACCGTCTGTGATCGTGTCTGACAGAGGCCTCAATTCACTAGCCAGTTCTGGAAGACATGGTGCGCCACCCTACGTATAACCTCCAACACATCCACTGCCTTCCACCCGCAAACCGATGGACAAACAGAACGTTTGAATCAAACTTTAAAAACAGTACTTACGGTGCTATGTAGATCAATCAACGAACAAGTGGGTAGACCTTTTATGGCTGGCAGAGGTAGCGTGATAATAACGCTCAACATAGTTCAATCAAGATGACTCCGTTCTTCTGTACATTTGGTTTCCATCCTAGATTCCTCCCATTGGCTCAACCAAAAACACGGACCACATCCCTGACCTGAAGAATCGCTCCAGAAGGATACAAGACACTCTTAGAGTGGCAAGGAAGACTCTATTGAAGGTCAAAAAACAGTATAAGAGGTATGCCGATATCCATCGTCGCCCTGGCCCCGAATACAAACAAGGAGATTACGTGTGGTTATCTACAAAAAATATACGATTTAAGAGGTATAGCGTATTCAACCCGCGGTACATTGGGCCTTACCGAATAGTGCGACGTATCAACCCGGTGGCAGTGAAGCTGGCTTTACCAGCAAACATGAGGATCCATCCGGTATTCCATGTCTCATTGCTGAAACCTTCGGCTACTTCTGCAAAGAAGAAACAGAAACCCATCTGGGTAGACAATGAACCCGAATATGAGGTGAACAAGATACTAGATTCTAGAACAAGGCGGAATACTTTATGGTATCTCATTTCATGGAAGAATTATGGACCAGAGGAGAATTCGTGGGAACCCGCGTCTAATGTGCATGCGCCTCGTCTCACATATGCATTTCATAGAGCCAATCCTGGAAAACCTGGTCCTGGAAGAAGGCCCGCGGAGGAGGGATGTGCTGTCACAGATTCCGGAACGG
This sequence comes from Calotriton arnoldi, assembly GCA_963921515.1. NCBI lineage: Eukaryota > Metazoa > Chordata > Amphibia > Caudata > Salamandridae > Calotriton > Calotriton arnoldi. Next base: position 304,762 of record CAWUFW010013512.1, read on the forward strand.
TCCGGGCAGAACGCGGAAGATCTACTGACAGAAGCGTACCTGAGGGCAAGGGGGTCGCATCGCTGGTCTCCCGTGGCTGCGACACCTGGTCGTGGCTATCCGAATGGTGGTCTCAGGAAGGGCCGCGTTGATGATGGCTGGATCAGCGGGAGAATGGCGCTGCAACGCGATCAGCGCTGGGTGTAGAGCATCAAAACCTACAAATCCCAGGATGCCTAGGGAACGTTTCCGCTTTAGCCCCGATCACGTGGGGTCCTTGCCGGAAGAGGAAGACCGGTTAAAGGCAGCCTCAGGGAAGGAACAAACTGCTGGTTATTCTTCGTTTGTACAGCGCCGGCCGCGCTGCTGATTCTCACGTCAGTTGGAGTAGGGTAAGGGTGCACTTGCACCATTTAGACCGGGATTGTTACCGCTCAAACTCTTCCAGCTGTATCTCCGCGGAAGGGGGCCCAAACGAGCTCCTCTTTCAGAAAATAGCCACCTGGCTTAGTGGGATCATTGTTTCCACCAAAACCCTCACTTCATTGTTAGTTGGAAAGGATTATGTTACCTCCAGGCAAAGATACTACCAAGGATTTAGGTATCTAGGTAGAACGTTTCAAGGAGGTGAATTCCGTTTGTGCACATGACTGTAATAACATGCTGAAATATATTATTGGAAATCAAAAGAAGTATTTTGATCGTTTTGTGTTTGGTTTACATTAACAGGGGGTTCAAGAGGCGGCATTCTGCTCTTCCCCTGTGACGTGGGACAAAGTGTATGTACTGGTGTGTATGCTCTTTGAGTGCCTGGCAAAGTTAACAGTGGCTGAGTGTTTCTTTAAGCTCATGGCTTTATGATTCCCTTGTAGTCTATCCTTTCCATAGCGCTTTATCGTCATTTCCGAGCAATAATATTGAACTGTTGAATTCCTGAATGACCTACATGAAAGAAATGTATTTATTTATATTTTACAGGTAGGGGTGGCTCATTGGAATAAATAAGAGAATTCGTGTATTCCAACTGATGCTAACCTTTGAGTTCTTTTACCATTTCAGATCTCCCTCCCTGCTGACCCCTTCCTTTCCTTCCCCCGCTTGACCATCCCATTCACCTGTGCTGTAATAGCATTCAGGGTTGGGGCTGTCGAGAGGTGGACCCCTTTTGGCATCGAACCGTTCCCGAGGAATCGACGAGCTGACAAGTGTCACCACAATGTGGGGTCCCTGGGGGGAGTGCTGTGGTGGTTCGGTCTCTTGCTGTGTGTGTTGCTGTTCCTACAAGCTTGTGTGACATGTGTAATTTGGGCTCCCTCTCATCTCACAATGCCTGTTTGCCCACATAGGGGAATCCAATCCATGAGTTACTTTTGTTTGTGACTGTGTTGACATCTGTGTATCAGTGAATCTGGCCTCCTCATGGGTTGTGTGTTTGCCTGGGGACACTGGCACACAACCCCTCTCACCTGTTGTGTATGATATGCAGTGTGAGTCTGCCTGTTTGTGTTTGTGCTTTTGCACCACTGCATTGGCATATCTTTAGTTTGCTATTGGCTGTATGTTGTTTGTTGGCTTTCCCCTGCTGGCCCTGGGACTGCTAGGTCATTAGTCAGCACATTGATCATGGTTAGTATGTCCCATTGCTGCCATTGTATGGTATTTGTTCACCTGACATCTACAGTCTCCACAGGATATCTACATTTGTGTGTCCATTGGTGCTGATATGTGGGTCTGCATTATGATGCTCACTTCTGTCATTGTGTTATTTGTGCATGTAGACAATGTGGGCCCCCATGGCTGATGTTTGTGTGCACATGGCCAGAACAATGTGTCATTGGCACTGCACTGCTTGCCTCACACAATCTATGTTGCTATGGGGACACAAGCACTACAATGCCACTGTAGTGTTTGGTGTTGTGTGGCCAGGAATAATCCCTGCAGTTATGTTTTTGCAGCTTTCACCAGGACTACACTTCCCTTTTGGGCACTGTGGTGATGGGGCTTTGGGCCCCATTGCCACACTGTTCAAAATGTGCTTCAGCTATGGAGCACACACTTACCTTTTGGGCACTGTGGTGATGGGGCTTTGGGCCCCATTGCCACACTGTTCAGAATGTGTTTCAGCTATGGAGCACACACTTACCTTTTGGGCACTGTGGTGATGGGGCTTTGGGCCACATTGCCACACTGTTCAAAATGTGCTTCAGCTATGGAGCACACACTTACCTTATGGGCACTGTGGTGATGGGGCTTTGGGCCCCATTGCCACACTGTTCAAAATGTGCTTCAGCTATGGAGAACACACTTACCTTATGGGCACTGTGGTGATGGGGCTTTGGGCCCCATTGCCACACTGTTCAAAATGTGCTTCAGCTATGGTGCACACACTCACCTTATGGGCACTGTGGTGATGGGGCTTTGGGCCCCATTGCCACACTGTTCAGAATGTGTTTCAGCTATGGAGCACACACTTACCTTTGGGCACTGTGGTGATGGGGCTTTGGGCCACATTGCCACACTGTTCAAAATGTGCTTCAGCTATGGAGCACACACTTACCTTATGGGCACTGTGGTGATGGGGCTTTGGGCCACATTGCCACAGTGGTCATGGTCTGCTTGCATTGTGTAGGCCACACACACAATTATGTGTGACACATGTGTTAGGGGGTCACATTGTATGTTCAATGTCATGTTCGGTGTTGTATGCATTTGACACAGACCACACACGCTTGTCATGGTGTTGGAGGCTGGGATGTAATTTACAGACAGTCCTTATGTGGGAATATGCTAGTTGTGTCATGCATTACCCGTCCTATGAGTAGGGGTGGTTGTAGTGACAGGCATCCAGCCCCCCATGAGTGGTGATGGTAGTAGTGGTAGGCATCCATCCCCCTAAGGGTGGGGATGGTAGTAGTGGCAGGCATCCAGGCCCCCCTGGGTAGGGGTGGTAGTAGTGGCATGCATCCAGCCCCCCCTGGATAGGGGTGGTGGTAGTGGCAGGCATCCATCCCCCTTAGGGTGGGTATGGTAGTAGTGGCAGGCATCCATCCCCCTAAGGGTGGGGATGGTAGTAGTGACAGGCATCCAGCCCCCCCTGGATAGGGGTGGTGGTAGTGGCAGGCATCCAGCCCCCCCTGAGTAGGGGTGGTGGTAGTGACAGGCATCCAGGCCCCCCTGAGTAGGGGTGGTGGTAGTGACAGGCATCCAGGCCCCCCTGGGTAGGGGTGGTAGTAGTGGCAGGCATCCATCCCCCTAAGGGTGGGTATGGTAGTAGTGGCAGGCATCCAGCCCCCCATGAGTGGGGATGGTAGTAGTGGTAGGCATCCAGCCCCCCATGAGTGGGGATGGTAGTAGTGGTAGGCATCCAGCCCCCCTGGGTAGGGGTGGTAGTAGTGGCAGGCATCCAGGCACCCCTGGGTAGGGGTGGTAGTAGTGGCAGGCATCCATCCCCCTATGGGTGTGTATGGCATTGGTGTTGGCCATCCCACCCCTATGGTTCTGCTGTTGCTAGTGTACGTTATTTGTGCATCCCTATGTGTGTGTGACATATTTCGTGTACGTGTGGTTTGTTTGTATTGTTGGTGTTTGACTTACCGTCTGCGCCGTACGCGTCCGTGCCGGTCCCGGTAATAGATGTAGAGTATAGGTAGGACCTGCGCAATGGGATTCATGCTTGGATCGTCTCGTTCGGGTTTCTCGTGTCTTCGAGTCGTACTCGTAGCAGGCTTGTTTGTCTCGTGAGCCGTGGATCGTCTTGTGGCGCGAACGGAGCTTATGTACGGCTCGCCCGGATGCTCAAACGTGCCGGACGTAGCGACGGAGTTCGGGCGCGTACGGAAGACGCATCGTACCAGTCCGGCCGGAAGGTGCTGTGTATTTGGTTCCGTGCGACTCGATTCGGCGTTTACGGATCCGGCTCGGGCAGGGTACAGGAGCTGGAATGGGTAAGTACGGCTCGCTCGGAATCTGGGCTGTTATGCGCATCGTACTTGTTCGTTCGGTAGAGTGTTCGAGTCGGTCGGAAGACACGCGTTCGGCTGGTATTTTTTCCGGACGAATACTGTTAGGTGCGAATCCGGCCGACATCGGAATCGACCCCTTAGACTAAGACTTTAGTAGCATTAGTTGATTGGAAGATAAGGAACGAACCACAGGAGCATATGTAAACATTCCCAAGTAACGCATTATTCTGTGCCATTCATATGTTTATCTATTTGCATGAGTGCATTACAAATGCACTTTTCAAAAAATGCATCCCAAAGAGACTTTGCAGTTAGCACAAACATGTTACAGATGCAGTTTTCACAAGCCTTGTTAAATGCATCCCTAATGCAATTCAAAAAGACTTTTATGAGTATGCTCCCTTGCACAGAGCTGTTCGCCCGTGCTTCAGAACCTGTTATATAGCAAAAACTCAAGTCTTACCTCTTTCTTCATGATTAGTACTCTGGATTGAAGCGGTCTGCTCTCTGCATGAAAGTTTCAAATGCCTTGAGATATTGGGGTAATGCGAGCAGCATCAAATTAGCTGCTTCTGTCATCACTCAAGAATAGTAATCATGTCTAGAGAAAAAATGCTCCCAATTTCCATCTCATGCAACCTTCCTTCAGAGCACCTATCCCCTTGATGTTTCTGGTAGGCTTCTCTTGTATCTTATTGTTGCCCGATTTTCTCTGCAGGCACCATCGATCTCTATGAGGAAAAAACATAATCTGAGAGTTTATAGAAACACACAAAAGGGTTTCTAGCCCAAACTGGAGGGATCTGATTACATATATACCCAATCCAACAAACAAACAAGTAGCTCTTTTTGATTCCAACCACTAAGTGGCAGGATATATGCATATTATGGCAATATAGAAGACATCCTTGCTGCAAAACAGATATATTACTTGTGTCAGTTTATTATGTATAGTTATTTTTAGTTTGAGCTTAATAGTTTTTAGTTTAAAATTTTGACTATATATTATTTTTACTTTAAATATTAATTTTGTGTTTTAGTTATAATACCTACTTACACTTTGTCTTTCTTTGACTTGTGATTTTCAGGTTTTGTGGGTTGATTTTCTCTTTCTATTTTTTGCTTTTGTCTTCTAGTAGAGGCAATATACATATAGAGTACAGATTTAGTTATTTGTTATAATTATTTAATAACTTTCTGCAGTTAATTTCAGGTTACTTTTTTTTTAAAAAGCTTAGGGCCTGATTTTGATTTTGGCGGTGATGGATATCCCGTCCGCCGGAATATAAATCCCATAATATCCTATGGGATTTATATTTCGGCAGACGTAATATCCATTACCGTTGTGACAGAGTAACCCATCTGCCAAAATCTAAATCAGGCCCTTACTTTGTCAGTTCTGTTTAGTTGTCTCTTGAGGGTTAGTTTTCTTCTTATGTTGAATTTCAGTCCAGGAGAGTAACGCTGGCCTGCTGTAGTTGTTTTTTAGGTCCATTTTGTTATATGTTTTCATGTCCTTTTTATACTGTATTTTATTGGGAAAGAGTTTCTATTTGCTAACTGTTTTACGTTTAATTTGATAGGTTGTTTGGACACTAGTTTGAATTTTTTACTATTTATGATAAACTGTAATTAGTGCTTTTATTTTAAATGCCATGCATATTTAGGTTTATAACATTAACATGTACATATATAGTTTTTTCATTTTTAATGTTCGTATTTTAATTATGTTGATTTTTGGGGTTCAATATTTCTGTTCTTGTGGGTATTGGTATGTTTCATTAGTGTTACTGTAGTGACGATATTTGGTACTTCTTTGTTCTTTTTTCGATAGTGCTATGTTTTATATATATTTTTCAACAATATTTTTCTTGTTTATGATATGTGTTTTTCTTGTTTAAGTATAGGGTTTCAGTATTCTGGTTTTTGATATTTATTGGCAATATTTTTGTGTGCTGATTCTATTTTTTCTCCTTTTAGTGTTATACAACCCACTGAGGACCAGGCTACACCAATTTCATATTAATCACATTTATATTCTGTGCCAGAGTAGCGTTATACTCCAATAGATTAAATTTTCATAGAAGGGCAAATTACTATTAATAAAGGGAGACCAACTGCAGAAGGGAAGCAAAAGATTATAGTTTGCTTGTAGCATTGTTAGAGGTGGTCACTAAAGCAAGCATAACAAATGCTAGATCCTTGCAGGTGCCTGGGTGCAATGGGCTACAGGTCAAATTAGTTTAGACTTTCAATTTGAGTACCATGTGACACTAAGAACAAAGGATTTCCTTCAAAATCAACAAGTGTATTATATAGACCCCATCAATAAATCTAGTAAAGGGGTATCATACCGTCATTATCAAGACACAACCTGCAATAGGTGTGAAACAAGGATTCTCTGTTGCCTGTGCAGTAGTAGAAGGAGTATTCTAGAAATCCGAATTTAAAATAAAGCATATACAAGTGAAGCTCTTAGCTGGTTCAAATGCACAGATAGCAGAGTTAAATGCACTCTTCTTGGTATTGGAAAAACAAATGCTTTTTTCCTGACAATGATCGTTTCTGGCTCCTTGTCTTATGTACTGAGGTACAATGTAGACATAAAACATTGTGAATCCAAAGATTACAAGGACTCTTGTGCGAAGACAACAAGAGCAAAGCAGCTCTGGGTGCAAATAGTTGACTTAAAAAGACAGCTGCCAATGGTAGATGTACAGCACACGCAGGCATACCAGAGTAAAGGAATCACCTTAAAGACAATTCTTTCCCTGATCAAGGTTCAGAATCTGTAGTACACGAGCAAAATAACTAACCCCGGGCGGCGAACTCCGCTCCGCTCCGCCAGTGGAGTTTGCGGAGTTTTGCCAACTCCGCACTTCGCTGGGAACGCGAAGTTTAGGCAAAACTCTGACTCCGTGGCGGAGCGGAGTTAGCCCCTGCGCCATCCATGAACCCCAAAGAGTAAAGAAATAAAAAACCACTTACCTGCTCCCTGGCGTCTCCGGGCTGCCGTCCTCGCTGTGGTCTCCCTCCTCCTTGCCGTCGTGACGTCTTCGCTTCAAAGTGCAAACCCCTACGTTTTACGTCTTGCATGGACTGCGCATGCGCAGTCCACGCAAGATGTAAAACGTAGGGGTTTTCACTTTGAAGCGAGGACGACAGCGAGGAGAGAGACCACAGCGAGGACGGAGGAGTGCAGCCCGGAGACACAAGAGAGCAGGTAAGTGTTTTCTTTTTTCTAATTACCCTTGGGACTGGGAGGGCGGATCGGAGCGGAGCGGAGTTCCACAGAGTTTTATTTTAACTCCGTGGAACTCCGCGGAGTGCCACACCGCGTACTCCGCCCACCCTTAAAAATAGCAGCAATAAACTAGTTGCAATCTAAAACTGACACAGAAAAATACTCAAAGCGCCTCAAAGAGTTAGCTCCTGGCTAGGGATCACTAAATAATGTAAATCCTGGATTTGCCCCATCTGGAATCAGGATTTTGGAAAGGGAATTGACAACTATAAAGTAGCGATGACAACAAAGAAGAAAACCTACACAGCAACGAACAATAGTCATCATCACAATATTGGAGCAGCTACCGATGGGACTCGATACATGGAAGCTCACGAGGGCTTAGGTGGGAGGTGTACCCCTATATGCTGTATCCCAAATCGCCCTGGGCACAACAGTACCTGAGATCTCCTAAGTTGTCGAGAAAGCTTCTGGTGGGCAACTGACGACCGAGGACTCCCATAGCAGGAGGAGTGAGCTTACTGTGCCCTGGATCACTCAGGGCACCTTATGTCTGCTACCGTCTGACACAAACCGTGGGACGAGGCCAAATTCAAGGAGTGATCGGCCAACCATCCTCGCCTAGTGCTAGCAAGAGATCTGCTTACTGTGCACCAACAGACTGCAGAGTGGCCAGATGATAGGGGTGAGTGTGACTTCCTGGCCATGGTCCTGCCACCGGACCCCCCAACCCTCTGCCCCTGCCCCAGATCCCAAATTCTTTTGGTATCTTAATCGCCCATTACAGATTCTACGACGCAATGCCTCTGATGCCCACAGGCTGATCAGTTGCTTGGGCACTGCACCAGGTGCTGACCCACACACCACATTCCTGTCTCTGGGGTTTCTGCCACCACGGGAGCCGATTGGGTGGAGCAGCCTGCCCCAGCTACTTTGTGCGGCGCCGGTCCTAGAGGTCATTCTTGGAAGAGTCAGATGTATATGCGCTGCTGCAGGGACTGGAGTTCCACGTGGGCCAATACATGTTTATGGTGATAAACACTGCTTCTCTTTTGCTGCATGAGCCCTGAACACTGCCCGGTAGCTCCTTGGTGGCTGGGGCACTTGGAAAAACTGAGTTGTTGTGGGAGGGTGATAAGCCATCCATTTTGAGCTACCTCTCCCTGCTAAACCACGAGGACTCAATCAGAAGATGCTCTCCCCTCACACTCTGACTAAAACTGAGGTAGGACTAATGTCATGAAGTTTATAGAAAGTAAAGAAGGACTAAACTCATTAGTATGATTACCCCTAGTAGCTAAAAAAGGGGCCATTTTGTAATGGTTTAGATGATGATCCCCTATCCAATTTAAACAACCTCAACAAGCCTTTATGTCGCAAGTTCTTCCTGCGCATATTTATTATTTGCAAAAATTGACATTTTCCCTACCCCCATTACACATACCATATATGTCTGTGAACATGTAGATGCAATTCCCGAGTACCTGACCGCCTGTGGGAAAGGGACACTCCCTCTTTATCCTCACCCCCATTTCACACCCCATATCAGTCGCTGAGCTTATATTTGCATTTCCTGCTGCCCGGAGCGCTGCTGGTGCAGTCACCTACCAGGATTATTATCAACCCATTATTCGGGACACATATGGTACTGAGATTATTCTGCAGCGAAACCATCATAAACCCCGAAACCAGGTGGACTCTGCTTAGTCACAAGGAAAACAAAAGAGCACAATATTGACATTTAGAAATTGGTGCCAATTGACCCTGTCCATTTAGTGGTTCTTAAACCGGATCACTCAGACATGGAGACTAACCCCACTAGAAATCCTGACAATATTTTGGAACAGGTAGGCTACAATGCCTTTAGACTTATATATCCCCCTAATCTATCTAAAAATGCATCCAAGACCCTAAAACACAGATTTCTCAAATCTCACCCAGAAACGCTAAGTACGGATCCTTATTTATACGCTAACAAATGAACTACAAATGGCCCAACCGATTGCCCCCGCGATGCCTGAAAACCCTAATATGAACAATATCTTACACCAGAAGACTCAAGCGCTCGTACTTAACAAGCTCACATGCTCTCCTCCTCAATGCCTCATGTCCCAATCTATCCACAACCCAACCTCCACTCCGCTGGTTCTCCCAGGCCAGATGCACACTAACACCACAGGCATGAGCATCCCCATCCTCTGGCTTATGGACTAAATACTCGCCCACCTGTTCCCACACATCTCTAGAAGCCAGACTTAGCATGATGGAACAGGACCTACAACTACTTAAGGCAGATCTAAAAAGCCTTATAAACATCACCTCAGAGTTGGCGAACAACAGAGGGAACAACATAATTCCTGAGAGAAATAGACACAACCACACCCTAGATATTAATTACTGCACTTGACCTAAATCCCACCCCACAGACAACTGGATCTCAACTGTCTTGGCATCCCCCCCACCTGAGATGGCGAACGGTACCCTACCCCAACACGTATTCTCTGCCCCTCAGACTAAAGGATCCCCTGTCTGATAGGGACAGTCACTCCCTCCTCCTCTCATATAATTCTTCTTACTCTGGCTCAAATCCAAACAGTTCCTACAAGCCCACACAAAGATACAAAGCACAATCACAGAGCGTAAACAAATCAAAACTTAAACAAGTGCCCGTCACTCAGTCATCCTCTGCTGACACCAAACGACACATGAAATGCATGCTACTTAATTGCAGATCGGCAGTGAAACATGCTGTGGACATCGCGGACCTCATCCTTACACACAAGCTAGACATACTAATCCTGACTGAAACATGGCTAAATGATGCCTCCACACCTCCCCTGACCTACTAGTGGCACCTAATCATGACATCATTAGATTAGATAGACCAAGCAGACCTGTCAGAGGTATCTCTTGCATACACCGAAACAATCTCGCAGTGAAACAGTCACATAAAATGGAAATATCCTCATGCGAATACCTATGCATTGACATTTTGAGCAACAACAGTTCATTGTGCAAACTGCACACGATCTACCACCCACCAGGTGATAACATCACATTTATGGAACAAATTATGGAAACCATCTCATCCAATCCAGGAGAACACAGCACCCACATCTCACTCTGAGATTTCAACCTCCACTGGAATGACGCTAAAGACCCAGCAGTCAACAGCTTTAAATCCTTCCTAGCTGACCTCAACCTGACTCAGTTCTGCAAAGTCCTACACATAACTTGGGTGCGACCTTGGATCTTATCATTGCCAAGTGTAATATCATCCAACTTGAATCTATCATCCCTTGTCTCTGGAAAGATCCTCATCACAGAATCAGTGAAGACAAGAAAGGGTGAACTAAAGAAACCCAAGTAATGGAAAAGGAGCATGCAGAATATTAACTGGAATGATCTGACATCCCTCAGCAACAACATCTTGACACCTCCCTTGCATATGGCAGATGTCCATGACCTCACAAACTATTGCAACAACTCAATGTTGAACATGTTACATCAATAGCACCCCTGCAGCTAAAAAGAATGTCCACTAAGGACTCCAAACCTTGGTTAAATGGCAGCCTTAATACAGAAAGACGTAAGCTTAGACTAGTTGAATGAGCATGGCGATCCTCACCGTCCTTCGAAAACCATAAACTACTGAGATCACTGAGGAGCACCTACAACAAACGTATCAGAATCTCAAAAGCAAATTTCTTTAGATGCCAATTAGATAAAGCTAGAAATTGTCCAAACAAAACAGTTCAAACTGGTCAAGCTACAATCCAATAAGCAACCCAACACTTCCCCCACAGGTTATAATCCACAGCCAAATTGTGAGGATTTTGCCTCCTTCTTCATGGAAAAGACAAAAAAGATCGAAAATGACCTGCGGTCAGCTACGGAGCACCTTCCTCTCACACCTCATTGTAGCATCCCCAGATTGCTGAGAGATCAGGTCTCTCTGTTCATACCTGCAAAAACAATGCTACGTTGAGCATATTCAAAGCTTTTGATGAAAGTGCCATTCTCAAAATCCTAACAGCACTAAAACCTTCAAACCACTTTATTAACCCTCTGCAAACGAAAGTCTTTAGTGAGATCAAAATGTCCTTACTCCCTCTCTGGACTAAAATAGTTAATTCCTCACTACTTCAAGGTTCAACCCCTGATTACCTTAAAGCTGGGCTGGTTACCCCCATTTTTTTTTTTTAAATGACGGGGGACCTCTCAGACCTAAACAACTTCCGACACTAGCAAAGCTCCTTGAGAAATGTGTACATGTACCATTGTGCAATCACATTGACCAATACAGTCTCTTAGACCAATTCCAGTCTGGCTTCCTCCATGGCCACAGCACTGAATCGGCAGTCACACACATAGTCGATGATGCACTAAAAATGTTGGATCAGAACGAATCCTGCCTTCTTATCCTCCTTGACCTGTTGTCAGCCTTCAATATATCTCCCTCCTCCCTCCTCCCCTTCGCGGCCAAAGTCACTGAGAAGACTGTCAACACCCAACTAACGAAATTCATCGAAGAGAACTCCATCCTCGACCCCTCCCAATCTGGATTCCGCAGCAACCACAGCACTGAGACCGCTCTGCTCACCGCCACAGACGACATCCGCACCCTTCTCGACCAAGGACACACCGCAGCCCTGATCCTCCTCTACCTCTCTGCAGCCTTCGACACCGTCTCCCACCGTACTCTCACCGCCAGACTCCACGAAGCCGGCATACAGGGAACTGCCCTCGACTGGCTCCGCTCCTTCCTCGCCGGTAGAACCCAAAGAATCAGACTTCCACCCTTCCTCTCCGAACCCACGGAAATCAACTGCAGAGTACCCCAAGGATCGTCGCTCAGCCCCACGCTCTTCAAAATCTACATGGCTCCCCTCGCCTCCATCATCAGATAGCACGGACTCAGCATAGTATCCTACGCCGACAACACCCAGCTCATCCTATCCCTCACCAAGGACCCCATCACCACCAGACTCAACTTCCAGGAAGGAATGAAAGACGTCGCATCCTGGATGAGCAGCAGCTGCCTGAAACTCAACTCATAGAAGACAGAGTTCCTCGTCCACGGACCCTCCCCCTCTGCATGGGACAACTCCTGGTGGCCCACCGCCCTCGGCAGCCCCCCTACCCCCACGGACCACGCCCGAAACCTCGGCATCGTTTCCGACTCCTCCCTCTCCATGACCCGACAGGTCAACGCCGTCGCCTTCACCTGCTTCAACACCCTCCGCATCCTCTGAAAGACCTTCAAATGGATCCCCCCCCGAATCATGGAAAACCGTCACCCACGCACTCATAACCAGCAGACTGGACTACGGAAACGCACTCTATGCCGGGATCAACAAGGCCCTGCTCCACAAACTCCAGACCATACAGAACACCGCAGCCAGACTCGTCCTCGGCATCCCTTGACATGAACACATCACCCAGCACTTGCGAGACCTCCACTGGCTCCCCGTAGAGAAGAGAGTAACCTTCAAGATACTCACCCATGCCTACAAATGCCTCCACAACACCGGACCCCAATACCTCAATGACAGAATCTCCTTCCACGTACCCAAGAGGAACCTCCGATCCGCCGACCTTGCCCTCGCCGAACCCCCGTGCGTCCGCAGAGCAAGAACTGGTGGAAGAACCTTCTCCTACATCGCTGCCAAGACCTGGAACCAACTGCCGATCAATATCAGACGCGCGCCCACCCTCCACATCTGTAGGAAGACCCTCAAGACCTGGCTCTTCGACTGACCTTCGACGGAGCTGCTCCTCCCCACCCATCCCTCTCCCCCTAGCACCTTGAGAGCATAACGGGTGTGTAGCCCGCTTTATAAACCCCCTGATTGATTGATTGAATATATTCAAACATGACAGCCTCCTAGACCAACTCAAACGTAGGATGGGATAATTGGGGACTGCTCTTAACTGGTTTGCCTCTTTTCTCCACAACAGAACTCAAAGAATCAAGGTCAATATGTCCCTTTCCAACTTTACACCTGTCTCTTTAGGGGTCCCTCAGGGGTCCTCGCTCTCACCCACTCTCTTTAACTTATTCATGGAACCTCTAACCAAATTGTTGACTTTATCAAACATCCACTATCACATGTACGCAGATGACACCCAACTGTATTTAAAAGTCTCTTCCCCAAAGATATTAGTTCTCTAAACTCAACCCTACAAAAAAAAAATGGTTGACTAGTAACTACCTCAAACTGAATGCTCTCAAAACGGAATTCCTCCTAATTGCCCCACCCAAACATTCACCGTACATCGCAGAATGGATGAAACAACTAACAGTGCTAAATTTCGTACCATACATTATAGAGTCAACGAGATCTCTGGGAATAACACCAGACAAGAATCTGAACATGCAAGGACACATCAGCTCTGCCACCAAAGGAGTGAACTTCCACATGAACATCTTAAGAAAAATAAGACCTGTCCAACCCCCGGATGACTTCAGGTCAGCTGTTCAAGCCCTAGTGATTCCCAGGTTGGACTATGGGAGTGCAACCCTATGCGGCCTACCCAGAGCTAAGCTGGTGCCACTAAGGGCCTCTCTTAACTCTGCTGCTAGGCTCATTATAGGATCAAAATGAAATAATCACATCACTCCTGAAACTCTAAAATAGCTTGCATGACCCATAAAGCCCTCCACTTCAACACTCCAAGATACCTTGCAAAAAAACTTGAGCTATCTGATGGCATTAGAGCATCTAGAGGCACTAGTTTCCTAATGCTGAAACCACCAAAATGTTATAAAAAGAAAACATGCAACCAAGCCTTCTCAGGTAGTGCCCCGAGAATCTGGAGCGCACTACCCCCTGAAATCAGAATAAACCCCTCAACTGCTTCATTCAAGAAAGAAATCAAAAGGATACTGATGAACAAATATTCTGCTGTAGAACACATTAACCATACTCCAGGATAAGATTTATCCCTTAGTCTGCACGCATGCTGATTTCCCGCAGACTATGCCCTTATTTATTTAATTATTTTGTTAGGTTGTTGGCCGTCTGGGACCTGAGCTGTTCTCTCGAGGGGATTCTCCCATATCATGTCCCATCCTTGATGATGTTGCTATTTTTATACATGTCACCTTGAACATTGTAAAGTGCTTTGATACCCGCAAGGGTCATGTTTGCACTATATAAAACATTATAAAGAAATAAAAGAAATAAATAAGCACACAAGAAAACAGCCCCATCTCCAGGCTTTCTAGTGAAGTATAGCAATTCACTGAAACAAGATAGGAGCCTTAAAGGTACAATACTGGGTTAAATTCCAGTAATTGGTTAGGTCTCAATTAAAGCAGCACATCGGGGAATTGGTTTGGTGCTCACAGGAATCTCTACTACTCTTCGTATATTGCAAGAACTCTATTGGCAGCCATTCATGTCCAAACGTACTCAGCGGTAGGTACTATAGAGGGAAAACTGCCAACAAATAAAACCGTCAGTGATTTTGAAACCACCCAAACCCCTCCCATAAAAGAAAGTGCAACCATTCCAAATAATTTACCTCACTCACATTGATCTGCTTAAGCCAATATATAAGTACAGATACTTAGTGGTAGTGTTAGATTCCTGAAGTCGCTTTACATTAGTGCGGCTTTGTGCCAGCTTAGTTTTGCACAGATTTGTTGTGCTTAGTAGAGATGGGTGGTCTGTGTACCTTTTGATCAGATCAAAGATCAGCTTTTACTTCTCAAATATCAGCAGTGGCACTTACTGGAGTAATTCTTGCATCCTTTTGACCAAGTTCAAATGAGGTGGTAGAGTGAGAAAATAATAGATTTAAACCAGCCTTAAGTAATGGGGCACCTTGATTAAATAACCTATAGAGCATGCAGAGAGCTTTGAATGATATGTCAAGGAATGTACTGTCAAACAACACACCATATGAAGTACTGTTTGGCATGAAGGCGTGCTTGCCGGCTGTTCGAGGAGGGTACAGTCCTCCTGGTCAGTCACGCCCTGATCTATTGCAGGATCTGTAGCTCACCCAAAAAAGTTCTAGTGAAGTGCAAGCAGCTGCATCCTGTCAAACTCTGATGTTGTTGGTTGGTTACCTAAGGTTGGTAAACTTGGAGCTCAAAAGTGAGGGAGAGAAAGAAGAATTCAGATCTGCCTGCAGAGAAACTGTGCGAGTCATAGTTACGGAAGGAACAAGAATGGTGGCTCTATCTCTGCAGCCCAGAAAGAAAAATAAGAGACAGGTGTCCATTCACTCGGTGAAGCCCTACCATGTGGCCCATCTCTTACAGTCAATCATTGCTCCTGTCTGAGATACCACAGGTTTTCTGACAGGACATGAACAATGCAAACTATGCCACAGTTGGTATACCCTCCAAATATAGAGCAAGCAGGTCCAAGCACAGGTCAACACTTGGTAATGATGGGTAGAGTTCATATGTGCATGGAGACTTATGCAAAGCCTCTCTGGACTTGTGTTTAGGAGCACTAATACTGATCTTATTTAGAATTTGGCCAACAATTGTGTTGTTTGTAAACCAAATGTTGCATGGCAAGTACATTCTAAAAATGTAAACTTCAAAATCATTAGTGGTGAAACTAAAGCAAGGAGAATTGCAAAGAGTTAGCAGGAGAAACAGCATTTATAACGCAGACAGAACTACGCAGTGCCATTACAATGCAGGCACTACAACGAACGCATCGTTACCACGCGTTCCATTACAACGCAAGTCATTACAACGACTTGCTTTAGGGAACTCATTGTTGGATTTTAAATCCAACACCTTCCCTACTGTTGCACAGACTGGAGTTGGAATAGTAAAATATACTATTCCAAACTCCAGCGCTTTCCAAAGGCAAGTCGTTGCAATGACTTGCGTTGTAATGGAAAGCGTGGTAACGACGCGTTCGTTGTATTGCCCGCGTTGTAAAGGCATGCGTGATAAAAGCATGCGTGAATACGTCCTACATCCGTTAGCAGGGGTGAGTCAAATGTATTTTCAATCAAGTTGATATTCACATGCTGCAAGATGGTGTCCATTGGGAGGAATTAGGCTACCAAGTCCTAGGACCAGCAGAAACTGTACAAGTGCCACTCACATTCTTTTTGAACCTAGATGACATCTTATCACCAGTGTGGAGAGGTGTGGTGCAGCGGCCAGGGCAGCTGACTGCGGAGCACAGGGTTCACGGTTCGATCCCCGGCTCCGGCGGCAGCTCAGCTCAGCACCATGTGACTCTGGGCAATAGCTCACTTAATTTCCACTACGGCCCCCAGCGCCTTGAGACCCGTAAGGGTAAGTAGCTGCGCTATATAAAAACGGACTTACTTTACTTTACTTTTACTTACTTACTTTTTACTTTTTGTTTTGAGAGTGACTGGCATAAACACTATAAAGACCCCGCTTGGAGGTCTACAATCCTATATTTCCTTATATGATGCAGATCCCCAGTTCAGTGCAAACAACCTATACTGCTATAATTGATATCCTGTTTTGTTCTTACATACTTCAAATACCACAAGGATGGTGTTCTCTTATCTACAGTGGGAACACTGCTCTGTCTCAACACTTCGTCTATTTTAAAGCACCTTCAAAATACCAATTTGACCCTGACACTTATTGTTACAGACAGAATTACAAAACCTGACGTGTGTTTCTTTGTAGTCACTATATGATTTTGTCTCCTATTTTTTTGAATGAATATACTGAATGGGAGGTTTTAATATGGAATGGAAAGCTTTTGTTGGTAACAGGCAGAACTATTCACACTTTCCAGACTAGAAGTGGAAAATAGTGTTAAATAGCTATGAAATGAGTGCTCTGATTTTTTAATGGTACGTTCAGAAAGTAACAGACAGAGGAACATCCATTCGGAACATGCACAGAATTTAATGTCATCAAAGGTTTGCTAAAGTTGCAGGACCACTAGCAAGTAAAGTGGATCCTAGGTATGGTAAAGTTCATGTCAGCACACATATCATTGGAAACCTATGTTACAAAATGGTCCAATGTGTATCCTTTGCCTGCAATAACACAAAATATTGAATCATTTAGTGAGCATGAGTGTTTTTGAAGGTCCACAATCTAAGAGTAGGTTGAAAAGAGAACTGATGTCATTGGTGGCTATGGCACTTATGCAGAAATCCGCAATTTTGGCAAGTAAACAGCCAGAAAAATCATGTAGATAGTTATAGAAAATATTAAAGGTATACTGAGAATATAAGATGGAGCCTTTAGAATTCTGAAAGAAAGGATATATTCACTCCGAGAAATGCCATCACCTGGCTGTAAAAATGATGTGAAATAGAAATTGGAAGGTTATAATCAAGAACAGGAATTTTACAAAGCTCTATTTGCATTACAATCATGTTTACAGGACCTGAAATCACAGAAAGTGCCATGGAAACCTATGGAATGGACAAATATCAGAACAGTACATGGGGCTCGACATATAGTTTGGCCTCACTATATGAATTTGAGTTAAACCCATTTCCCCCATATGAAAAAAACCAAGGATCACCAGGTTTATTCATGGATTAATTAAAAAACAGATAAATATTTTATGGTTTGAGAGGTGTTGGTTAAAGAAAGAAATGGAGTGGTGTAGTTATTTGTGGATTGGTTCCATATATCATGCCTCAGAAATCCTGCATCCATAACACTCTCTGCTGGAAGAATGACTTGTATTCCTAAGTGCAACAGTATGTGTTAGGCCATTGGGTACCTCTTTTATATGTAAACACACTACCTTCCACTAGGGGTCTACAACCTTTTCTATAGCGCGGGTTATTTCTGCTCAGGCAATATCCAACTGTTTTAATAGCAAATGTTATCTCTGTAAAATAGTGACCACATCTGTAAACATTACATTATTGACCATCCTAAGCAGGATTATCAGTAGTGACCACCCAAAAATTTCATGCGAGGTTACCTGCGAAAATGCTGGGAAAATCTTATCTTTATGAATTGCCTTCACATTTCTAAAGAAATAACAGCGAAAGCAGAATACGCCCTCTGGCACAAAGGACATAAGTACAGCAATAGGTCTCCGCAACTTAGCTTGAATTATCATGCAATCATTACCTTTAAATTTATTTTGGAAACGTAACCTTTTGTCTTCATCAGAATATGAGTTTCTGAAAATACACATATTTTTCTATCAAAATCCAATTTCGATTTTGGACAGACACATTCAGATATCCAGAAGAAAAAACGTTTGCGAACAACATGTAATTGTTTCTTTCAAAATATCAGTTTTCCTTTTTTGGAAGTACACAATCCCCAAAAATTGGTTTGTCATCTTCCTCAGGTACCCATTTGTACAAATGCCTCACATGGACAGATTCTGCTTCAAATGCACATGTATTACAATCTTAGGCCATGGATGTTCACAAAAACACCATTGATGCCTGGAGTAAGCCAATGCTGCAATTATACCAGGGTCCCCATTGTGACAAGACTGGACAACATAATGGCCAGGGTACCCACAATATATCCCTTTTGGTCATGATAATGGGAGGAAAGCCAACATTATGTCAGGATGGTTAAAATGAGGTATGCTCCTAATATGTCAATGATGGCATTACTTTTGTTGGTGCTTAACACCAAGCCTAGCTTCCAGTGATCAATACTGTTTTTTTTTTTGGGAGTTCTTTATTGGTTTTCAAAATGTTGGCATTTCCACATGCATGTGTCAGGCATTGTCATCAATACAGTCGCTGCAATTCTAGGTGCACATAAGTACTGTGATTTTACATCATCATGCAGCCTTCATATCACAGAACCGCATTATAATTGTATCTTATCAAACAAACATTGGGACATTTTCAACACAACCCATGTATGCCCATCATCCAACCTTTTGTTCCCTCCATGTGTAGACCACTGTTACTTATTCTCCTATTGTGCATTTACTCGATTGGTGTTCCATGCAACATATGTGTTTAGTAGTATTCTCCATATCGTCTTTAATATATGGTGCCCGTGTGTCATTCCCCCACTCCTGGATGGATGGGTAAATGCATATATGCTATCAACTAGTATGTCACTATTACGGTATGTCTGATGTCTGTGCATGCTGACTGAGCTCAATGTGCAGTGGTCATGGGGGCATGTCATCAGATTTGGCCTGCAAGGCCAGGAGTAGTGTGTCCCAGCCCGTAGCGACTGATCCCTTCCTTGTCCACTGATAAGCATGCATCATTACATTTATCTCCACTGTGCTCCATTTAATTAATTCTCGTACCCAATGTGTTATCGAAAGGGGCACCTGTGCTTTCCAGTGCATAGCTATCCCTCACTTCTCTAGGAGCAGAGCCAGGTCTATGAATTTGGAGGTGTGCTTAGTCACCTTTGGTCTTGAAAATCGCCCCAGCAGGTATACTGCTGCTGTATTGGACAGTGGTCTGTCCGTCAACTCAATCAGCAGTGTAAGATTAGTAGTCCAATAGGGACAATGTGTGAGCAATCCCACACCATGTTTGGCATCTGGGGCATTCAGATGAGAGCCCCAGATATATGTTAGCGAGGCGTGCTGGGGACAGGTAAGTGCAGTGCAAATAATTGAGTTGCGTGTATTTGAAGCGTGGGTTCTTATTCACTGTTTTAGTATATTCCAGCATTTTCCCCCCATTCCTTGTCCAATATGTCCTTTTCAAGTGTTTTTTCCCACTTGAGTCTCAAGGCTTCCAGAGAAATTGAGAAAGTGGGGGCACAATACATACTCGTCACAGCCTTTTGTTGTATCCCGTTTCTCAATAATACGATCAGCACTTCTGAGAGCGGTGGTTCCACCGCGTCTCCACCTTATGTGTCTCAAAGCACTCCACGTATTGCTTAAAAAGTCAAGAACTGTCCCCTGTGTAAGTCGTCCACCAGCATTTCAAATGAGAGTAGTTTACCGTCAGTGTAAATGTCGACCAATGTGTCAATGCCTGCCTGTGTCCAAAGCAGCACTTCGTCATGTACTGCTACGTTTGATAATCCCGGTACCATCCACAGTGGGAGTTAGGTGGAGTATGGGGATAGGTATATTTGTCCCAGCCGGACTTAATGACCCTTCATGCTCTGGGGTAAGTGTGTCTTGGCTTGGTCCGGTCATAAAGTGATTGCAAGATATTCCCTTCATGTAATAAGAGCCCCAGGTCCTGATGTTTCAGATCAGTGCCTATCGCTAACCATCTCGTCATCCATACTAGTTGAGTGGCTGGCTATATAATAGACTTCTGGGTTGGCGATTCCCATACCTCGACCATCGAGAGGGCGCATGGCCTTGTCTAGTGCCAGGCGCTTACGCTGTGTCCCCCATATCAGTTCCCAAAATACAGATCTAAAATCCTTTGAGCATATATGCGGTAAAGTCAGGGGTAGAGTCATAAAAAAATTAAGTAGGCGGTGAGAGAACTATAATTTTTGTGATAACCACCCGGCCAAATGGAGAAAGTGGCAACTTGTGCTGGAACGGGATGGTTCAACATATTCCAGCGACACATTTGTCAAGGTTATCGCCCTTCAGTTGTGGATCAGTATGGTATATCTGGATCCCAAGTATTTGAAAGTGACAGGTTCCTAGTGTAGTGTGTCACCTAGGTATGGAGATCTGTCTGCCAATGGTGGCTGTTTCAACGAGTATAAACATGGCTTCTCCCAATTAATTTTAAGTCCTGATGCCTGTCCGAATTTAGTCAGTATCGGGGTGAGTAGGGGTAGCACCCGCTCCGGGTCTCTGAGATATATTAATGAGTCGTCTGTAAACCATGCTGCCGAATGATATTTGTCCCCCAGTGGGATTCCTCAATCAGTGCCCCTTGTTCGCATTAAGCAGGCCAATGACTCAAATGCAAGGACAAAAAGAATCAAGGACAGGGGGCAGCCTTTCCGAGTGCTCCATGGCAGTTGACCTCTGTCTGAATAAACTCTGCCAGTGCCGACCCTAGCTAGTGGTTGGGCATAGAATAAGCTAATAATTTTCAAAAACCCATCTCTGCTCCCCATCCTAGATAGCACTCTAAACAGGTATGGCCACAATAAGGTGTTGAAGGCTTTTTCAGTATCTAGAGACAGCACAGATAAGGCCCTCGGGTTGTCAATCACCCATTCCATTATGTGTAACAGGTGGAGGATATTGACGTACGTGTTGCGCCCCGGGATGAATCTGCATTGATCTGGGTGCACTAGCTGTGTTAAATAAGGCAAGACTATTTGCGATGACCTTTCTCAATATTTTGTGTTCTGTGGTCAATAGTGAGAGCAGCCTATAGGAGCGGACATCTTAGGAGTCTCGTCCTGGCTTAGGAAGTACCCCAATACTAGCCTCTCGTATGGACTTAGGAAGCAGAACCATGCACAATGCTATTACATACATCTAGTGTATTTTGGGTCCCAGTTTGGACCGGTAGGTGATGTAGAATTCTGGGGGTAGGCTATCCACCACTGGTGTTTTCCCCCTCGCAAATTGGTTTATGGCTGGCTTCACTTCCTAAAGTTCCAGGTCCACCTACAGAGCCCCGCCTGCATGGTCGTTAATACCGGAAGTCAGATCCAAGCTAGAAAGCAGGAAATGTGAGCGCTCTGTATGGTGTCTGTAGATGTATATAAAGTTTTGTAGTATTCAACGAATGCACTATTGATGTCTGTCTGTGTTGTAATGATTTGACTTGTGCGGAGTCGAATGGCCCCTAAGGGTCTCAACAGTGTCTCCGACCTCAGAAGCCATGCCATGAGGCGGCCCGTTTGTTCTCCCTCCCGGTGCTGTCACACGAGGTCTTCTTTGTAGTGCAAGCAGCACAGCCATTCTATCAAGGATTGATATGTTTTTGTCAGTTGTAACAGTCGTGTTCTGTCCTGTGGGCTCACTACAGTTGCCGTTTCTAGTTCTCTATGTCGTTTGTCTATATCTAGCATTTCCCTCAGAACCACATAGGAGGTCTTGATGCACATCCCTCGTATGACAACTTTGAAGGCGTCCCATTCTATTTTAGGGCAGGAGGCAGTACCCACATTCTCATAACAATAATTGTCAATTGCCTATCTTATCGTTTCTTGGAATGGGGGGGGGCTCTAACAGTGCATCTGGTTGTAGTTGCCATGTGGGTATGACCGTCATAATCTGTCCGAACAATAGTGTTGCAAGGAGAGGGTTGTGGTTTGAGTCAGTGCGGCACAGGTATTCAGTGCTACATGTGCATTGTACCAGAGTGATGGATATCAGTATCCTATTCAGATGTGTGTGAAGGGCGAGTACAGTAGAGTAATAGGAGTATTCTCAGGTCTAAGGGTGTGTTTTATGCCATAGGTCTGCCAGTTCCCAGCTTGCGAGCCATTGTCTGAAACCTAAGGCCAGTGATATACTTGGGTGGATGAGAGGGGAGGTAATGAACGGTCCAGGGCACAATCAATCACCATATTATAATCGCCTCCCTAAATCCTATGTATACTTATGGTTCTGATAAGACGAGGGGATAAGGTATCTAGGAACTACAGTTGGACAGTATGAGGCACATATATGCCAGCTAACGAAAGATCAGTCCCATCTAGTGTTCCCTCCAACAGAGTGAATCTGTCCTCTGTGTCTATATCACAGTCTAGTGTTGTAGGAAGGGTATCCCCGGTGCCACCCATATCAGTGTGCCTTTCGTATACGTGGAGCACGTTGTCCCATAAATTTGTCTTCTCCAATGCTTCTCTAGTTTCTGCAGCTCCGCCACTGTCATATTTGTTTCCTGCAAGATGGCTATATGGGCATAACGGCACTTCAGAAAGATGTACACCCTGTGGCGTTTCACTGGGGAGCCCAGCCCCTTCATGTTCCATGTGATAAAGTTATATTTGTGGGCCATTATTGTATGTCCTCAGGGGGGCTACTAATGCCATGATTGCTGTCCAATATTTGTAGGAACAAATTGGGTGGGCCATGTGGGGAGTGGTGGTTTTGATGTACACTTCAGGCAGAGTGATCTCGTACCCCGGTCCAAGCCAAACATGCCCCGCCTATTTGATGATAAAACAAACAACACAAAAACAACAGCAACTGAACCTTAACTTGGATCTGCATGCACAGCGGCAATGTATTGAGGAGGGTGATCTTGACAATGTTCGCTATGAAACTCGCCTCCACCATCACATTGTCCAAGTCTGCATATCAGTGCCCAAATAAAGAACAAGTTGTAGCAAGCAGAAGCAGATACGGCTGTTCAGTCAGCAAGGGCCAACAATAAAGTCAAATCAAGTCATCATCCAACCAGGGGACCTTTAGTCAGCGAGTCTCGGCTATCCGAGAAAGATTTCTCATTGAATCCCTCTGCATCACTGGATCTGGATGGGGTGCCAGTCTTCCTCCTCAAACGGATAAACGCGATCAGATTCTCTTTCCACTACAGTGCGTGTCCTTGTAGGGCCTCCAGTGTGCGATCACTGCTGGTGTTGTTTAGGCTGGAGCCCTCGTTTAGGCCCTGTGGCCGTATTGCGAAGCCAAGAGACATCATGCCCCTCCACCTCCAGCCATGTCCATATCTCATCAGGTGTGGTGAAAAAATCCAACTTATTGTTCGATGTGACTTTCAGCTTTGCAGGTTTAAGTAAGCCATTGTTATCCCCAAAGTTCTTAGCACCCGTTTGGCCGCCAAGAAGCCTTGACATTGTCTCTGCACTGTGGCAATATAGTCTGGGAAAATGTGCACTTTCAGGCCGGTCAGGTCCCACGGGCACCTGCACTTTGCAGGATATCATCCCAATCTTTGTAATTCAGCAGCCTGACCACCATGGGTCTCGGTGGGGGCACCTGTTGGTGGAGGTCTGGCCAGCACTCTATGCTTCTGTTCCACAGTGAAAAACTTGGATTGAATGTTCGTAAGCAGCACGTGATGCAGCCAGTCCTCCATGAACAGTTCAGCGGAATGGCTCTACGTCTGTTCTGGTAGGCCTACCACCCTGATGTTATTGCGCCGGGATATCCCTTCTGCATCATCTGCCCTTTCCTGCAGAATTTGTATGCCTCTTCGCATTTTATTGACCTGGAGTTGAATTGTGACCATCGTTGGTCTCAGAGTGGCTAGAGTAGAATCTGTTTCCTCCACCCTAGCTGTAAGTTTCTTGCGGTTAGTGTGCAACAGGCCTCTGTCAATGGCTATTTGTAATATTACAAGAAGGAGGGTAAAGAGAGCTGGTGGAGGATCAAAAAGATAGTTTATTCTTCAGGTCAATCCAGAGTATATTGTTACAGGAAAATTAGATTATGAGACATTTATAATAGTATCAACCCCACCGGGAGCAGCATCCCAGCTGCTCAGCCCACATACACCAACTGACCTTTCACTCAACCATACACACAGGAACTCTCAATGACATCACTCACACAATGGCTGAGCAGCAGAGTACAAAATACAAAGAAAGGACTAAACATCAATGAGAGCAGGATACCACACACCTTCCTCCCTTAAGAAGACAATAACAAACAATGAAGCATATGGGAAGGGAAAGAGAACAAATACGTAGAGAGAGAGAAAATACAGGACGAAATAACACAGCCACACACACACCACTCCTTTCAGCAAACGGAGATAAATGTGTTCACATAGGATGCAACACACATTCGCCGGAAAAGAAAGGTGCAGAACCAGGGTGCCAAAGATACATCCAGTAAAATGTAAACAAACTGTGAAAGTGGGCGCAAGTGCCTAACACCAGTACAAGCAAAGCGGAAGGAACATAACCTTGCTAATAGGTTTGAGCCCACAAAAGTGTTCCATCACCCAGAACAAGAAAGTATTGTGCGACAAGCTGCACATTTAAAAATGCAATGACATCACTCACACAATGGCTGAGCAGCAGAGTACAAAATACAAAGAAAGGACTAAACATCAATGAGAGCAGGATACCACACTATTGCATCTATTTTCTGCTCCAGAGTCGTTCTGGAGTCTTGTATGGCCTGGAGAATTGTATCAAAATGGTCCACAGTTACGAGTTCGCCCTCCTCCCGCTGAGCAGGGGTCACATTTCCTGCATCTCCGTGATCACCTGCAGGACTCTCCTTTGCGCCCCCATTGTGGATAGTCTCATGTGTCATTTTGCCGATGGTGGTAGTTGCACCTCGGGACAGGGAACTGCGTCCACTCCTGCACAGGAGTTACTCTTAGTTATTGTCCTTTTGCAGCTTCGGACTGCCCTGAGCAGTCTCTGCTTTTATAATGGTAACATTCTGTACTTTTGTATTTGCTACAACTGTACTAATTCCTCAAATTAAGTTCCTTTGATAATTCTGCACTAAAATTGCCTTAAACCTTTAGCTGCTGAGACTTTTCTTGCCCTAGTACTGAAACCTTTTGATGTTTGGGTTACTTCACGTCTTCATAACTTTTCTCCACAGAAGGTATCCATGCCAAACTTTCATCCTTTTTCCAACATCTTGTGGATTCTAAAGGAATCCAATATTTGTGGATTTCCCTGGAACAAACAGAGAAAATAGCCATAATATAAAATTCGTTTTTGAAAAATGAAAACAATTGCTGTGTAAGGATGCAATTTTTCTAAAAATGGCTTCAACTAAAGGATTGCTGCGCTAAGATCACCATATTCCCAGTTTTCAGGAACAATCAGAGTTGTAAAAGACAACCAATTTTGTGCCACAGTTTTTGCATTTACCTAACTGGTAGTGCATATTTCACCTATTTTGTGGTTTCAACCTGCTTGCAGTTTGTTGTGGAAACAGGTGTGAAACCCATGGGTGATGTCAGAAAGCTATACAGTTCTCAAAACTAGAAAACATTTCGAATTAGCAAGGGGTAATTTGTGGAGCTCACTCATGGTTTTCCCAAAGAAACTATTGAAATAAAAATACAAAGAAAATAAGTAGGAAAAAATTGCAATTGGTGACAATGTTTTCATCTGTATATTTTTGCCCTAGTGGACGATTATGAAAGTAACATACCATTACATCCACCAGACCCTTCTGGTCTGATGGGTATAAAGTGTCTGTTGGTTGTCAAAAACATGCAATACCCAGAGCCAACAACTGAGCTGCAGTTTAGAATGAGCTCTATCTATTTCTGTGTGTTTTAGGTCTAACCAAAAGACTGTTTTAGCTGTCTCACAAGCCTCATGTTCTCTCACAAAATTATATATAATCTTGCTTAGAGAAAATAAACTTTAGGTAAGCCCACTTCAGATATTCATTACACAGAGTGTCATTCACATATTATTTCAGTCCTACAGAACTACATAAAAACAATTGGGCAGTGGACCAGCCCTGACATCCTAAAGACCAGTTGTTGTCTACTAAGTATAACCGAACATTGACAAGAAAGCCAATGGATGACATTGGCTTTGTTGCCAATGTTTGGTTCTACCTAGTAGACAACCCCTAGCCTTTAGGATGTCATGTGGTCTGAGTAACAGTATTTTTGCCTGCTTACTCTGTGTTACTCTGCATCCAAACAAGTCAGACCTCAGGAGATATTTCCTTATATTGAGTATTTTGAATGTAAAGCACCCTCATACTAATGAGCTCCAAGAGTGCTATATATATATATATATATAGTAAATAATAAATAAATAAACAACGCTGTGGGGCAGAATTACACATTCAGACTGGTTGCTGGAGGGTATCTGAAACGTGGAGTTCCAACAGGCCTTATGGCACTGTAAGGTACATGTTGAGGCTTTATTTCCCTGGCATATTATTACAGAGTAATACAACTATGTTGTTAAATAGCAAGTTGTAACTTGATTGATTAGGGGTGTATGATGAAATATGATTGGGTTCACCTAACCTTTGCCCTAATATGTATAATAATTGCTGAGCTGATCATAGTATTTACAATTATTCTAACACATATGATTTGCAAATGAATAGTGTACAATAAATAATCATATCGTTTAAAATACCTACTACCGTGTGTGTGTATTAATTTCAAGATAAATGGCATTGCTCTATATATCACCTGCAGATAAGAGATTCTCTGAAAGGTCTTGTGACTCCTAAAACTCTCACCTAAATGAGCATAACTCAGTAGGGAAGAAGTGAAAGACTCCTGCCAGTTTTCCTTTTGTAATAAAAGGTGTAGTTTCCTTTCGGTGCATAGGAAATATACAGGGTGTGACTCCAATATATTTGGGGTAACATAGCACACTCACTGCACAAGATGGTTGCCAATTGGAAGGCAGTCATTTGATAAACAGTCACCTGTTGACTATGGGCCTTATTACGAGTTTGGTGGTCCGTGGACTGCCGTACCGGTGGTGGCGGTCTGACCACAGTGAGCTTGGCAGTCCGACAGCCGTATTACGAGTTGGGTGGATTGCGTTTCCAAAGACCACAGCTAAACTGCCAAGACCGCCAGCAGACTGCAAACTGCCAGGTTCGCGGTCGGGGAAAGGCAGCCGCCTTAGGGCGGTACAGGGGAGCTGCACCGCCATCCATATTACGAGCTGTATTTTCCACAAGCTAACTGCAGTGGTCCGATCGCCTGCTTCAAGGTGGCAGACACGAAGGATTTGGGGTGCATACTCACTCCTTTCTTGTTCTTCCAGGCAGAGTCCGACGTGGATCACTTTCTTCAGGACCCCCCTTCACAGCAGGATCTTCACCCTGAGGATTACAACCCTGTTTGCAATGAACTACAGGTGAGTCCCTTTCATACCATATACCCATTGCCAGGACTACCCACATATAGGCCGGACCCTGGTAATGGGTAGATGGTATTTTTCCACATGTCAAGTTTCAGCGCTCTGTCCTTCATCTCCTTGTGTTTGCTTTATTTTTCCACATGTATCATGCATATATGTACATCCGACACATATGCAGTCGAACTGCACACACAGACATCGATATATTAGGAAAAAGTACTCACCACCGCCGCAAGATCTCCGCATGCACACTGTTGGTACCGTGGTCAACTCGTAATACGGCGGTCTATAGACAACCAGCGCTGTGGTCTACTGGTGGGCGCGGATGCATTTTACGGGCGGTCGGACTGCCAAACTTATAACCAGGCCCTATGTAAGAAGGAACAATCATTTCTCGGAGTAATGAAGCACTTATTTGATACATCATAATTGCCATGGCCTGCTGGGAGATGCTAACTTTTAGGTGTAACTCACCAGCAGCCATTTGATCTGTTTCTTCCTTTGACCTCGGGGCTACACCAAAGACAGATGAACTAAAGGTGGTACAGAGGTAAGAATAATAACATTATTCTGTTTGCCATAGCCATGGAGCCCCTCGCGGCAACGATACGGCAACACCATAAAACACGGGACTTGATTACACCACTAGAGATATAATTATTTCATTATATGCTGATGACATCACTCTATATCTCAGAGATCCATCTGATAATCTAAACCCAGTCCTCCGTGAACTCACTAAATTCGGAGGTCTATCTGGAGTCCACATTAATTGGTCCAAATCATACTTACTTCCGCTCACTAACACTACTGTCCCCTTTGACTTAGACTATCCTATCCAATGGGCGGACGGGCCGGTTCGGTATTTGGGTATATGGCTCAGTACCAATGTCCAAGAACTCTGGGACATGAATTTTGGCGGTGCACTAACATGGTTGGAAGAGAAGACGACTATCTGGTAGAAACTACCCATCTCTCTTGCAGGTCGCATTGCTATCACTAAAATGATAGTCCTACCTAAATTGTTATATTTATTCGTCAACTTACTGCTGCAACTTACCCAGACATTCCTGAAGAATCTTAGATCCCTAATGATCTCACTTGTATGGGCCGGGAAACAACCACGTATATCCTGGGAAGTTCTCACGCTCCCACTGACTCAAGGGGGACTGGGCGCACCTGATCTTGCCTTATATGCTTTCTGCGCACAAGTACAATTTCTTCACCATTGGATCTTCCCCACCCCTTTTCAACCTCATGTGGCAGCTGAAACGGACATTGAAGACCCGGTGCCCTTAACGGTAGCTCTCTACCGCCCCCACAAATGCCAACACACCAGCCTAAACACTGCAGAAACACTACGCTGGGCTTGGGATAAGCTCCGCCTAAGAGCGGTACACCCGACTTTATATGCACCTTCTATTGCACTCGCGCAAAATCCACAGCTACCCATATTGCAAGACAAGGGCAGTTCCTCTTGTGCACACAACTTAGGTTGGGATACCTTCGCTGATCTTTATCCCAACGATCAATTTATAGCTCCACCTGAGGCAGCTCCTGGGAATAACTCCAGATTCTCTGACTTGTTGTATTACAGTATCAGAAGCACATGCCGTAAAATTCATGATACATTTCCCTCCCCTCCGGCTCCCCTACCAGCCTTAGAGTCACTACTCACGAACCCTTCACCCAGCAAACTTATCACTCGCCTATATAGATCCATGCAATGCTCGTCCCCCGTCACTCGACCGAAGGCTCTGGCGTGCTGGAATGAGGAGCTAGAGGATTCCATTACAGATAAACAATGGCAGTTTTGTTGTGGTCAGTTGGAAATGCTTTCGCCCAACTACAAACTACGTCTTATACACTTCAAATATCTACACCGTATTTATAGAACCCCGATACAACTCAAACGCATGGGTGTACGTCAGGACGAAAACTGCTGGCGATGTAACACGCTTAATGCCACATTCCTTCATATGACCTGGTATTGCCCGATCATGGAGAAGTTCTGGTCAGAAATATTTAACAAAATAAACGATATTTTGGAAACTAACTTGACCCCTTCGCTCAAAATGGCCCTATTAGGATATGTTAAGGAGGCCCCGATTGGCCACCGCAGACTGCTTGCCATGCTCCTGCTACTTGCTAAGCGCAGAGTCGCGATGCATTGGGGTAAACGTAAATCCCCCGATACCAAAACCTGGGTTTAGGATGTTACATTTTGTCAGGAGCAACTGAGCATATATTGGGAACTGCTACCACAGACATCTAGACCCAAAGACATCTGGGGTCCATTCCTCGCCTGGCTAGCTGCCCTAAATACAACGCATACCCCTGTAGCTTCGCCGGCCCAGGAAGTGAACAAATAACAACTAATGTGTAACATGCCACCCTAAGCAGTATCTAGTACGTTGGGAATTTGCCACTTCATATGTGGAATTCTCACATCTGACACCATTGTATAATTTGGTCCATATAACATATCGCTTATCACTGTTTAGACTGTAGAATACCGAACCAGTATGTGTTCAGAATGTCTCGCCTCTGCTTTAGCTTTGTTTTAAATGTTTTGATATAAATGTTTATCTCATAGTAACATCAAGATGTATGCATATGAACAGTGTTATTTTTCTAAATGCCAATAAACAAATAAAAAAAAAAAAAGAATAATAACATTATTTGGTTGTAATTAAGGCACAATTAAATCCAACACAAACAGAATTATTTCATCGTCCTGCTTCTATGAATCACAATCTGCCCCTCAGATATATTCTGTCCTGTAAATGCACTGTTTTTGTGGGAGTGGGACAAATGATGATCAAACGTGGATTACTGAAATGTTTCTATGTATTACACTTTTCCTGCTGGCCCATAACACCACACGTTGCACTACAAGGCACGCAGAGCAATAGGCCTTCAAAATCGGAACATATAATACATTTCTCTTGAAATAGTTTCTAAGTGAATTGCAAAAATCACGGTAAAACCTTATACAAATAAGAACGTATCACAAGATTTCTTGCCACCACAAAGCACACCTCCAGCAACGAAACCTCTGTCAGTATGGGTTTCAATACCACCCAACTGTGGTGATGTCGAACAGAAGACCTATTTTCATTTTTGGACACTATCAGGTGTGAACAATCTCAAGATTTGCTAGTGAAAGTGTGCCACCACTGTACTTGATGAGTGATTTAACAAACTAGCCCCACAAAATGTAGAATTTCTTGTAAAATATATGCCATTTATATGTACAGGCTAATATAGAACACGTTTAAACTAGTTTACAAAGTAGCATAGAAGAACCGAAGGCAGAAATGCAATGGTGTGGTATGGTATGGTATGGTATGGTAGGTATATCGGCAACCCCGTTAAAAAGCCCCTAACCCAGGGACACTGACTGGCCAAAGATCCGTTGTTTTATGTTTGGTATCTCTGTGTAGTAAGAATAGCTTGTTTTGGTGGTTACTCGGTTGCACAATACCATCTTTGTACCTTACCTCATCATGTAATTTGGTATATGTTAGCGGCCCATTTTGTCTGTCCTGTTCACTGTCACAGTCCTTTGGTGCGGCATTTCTTTTCCAAATGTAATAGCTTTCAAATAATTAAAACAAAATGTTTTGTACCCGCATGTAGTGTCCGGCTGGACACGTTCTAGTGTTTTCACCCACACTAACACCCACCCATCACAGGAGTCACCAGTCAGGTGACCCTGCTAATAAAAGGGGCCGGGCGCACGGGCCTACAGTATCCAACCACATGGTGTCTGTGTCCATTATTGTTAGCATGTGGGCCTAGGGCCCACGACACCACAATGGCGACGAGGATGGGATCTGACCCCGCATGCCTGTTGGCTGCCGCTCTGCAGTGCCCCTTGAGGGAAATCTAGCCCGAGTTACCACCACTCCTACTACTTGCACAGCGGCAGAAGAAGACAAGCCGATGGCCACCCAGTCAGCTGGGACAATGGCGCCCGTCTGCTGAGGCCTTTGCAACGGCCCGCCTGCCTGCAGTGTGCCGCAGTCAGCACCGTGAGCCCTCAACATTTGAAGCACCCATATGCCGCCAACTCAGCGCTGGAGCATCGACCACAGGGTCAGGACGGGCCCTGAGAGCCGGTTTGGGCCCCCTGCTGCCACCGCGAGGAAAGGGACGGATTTGCCCACGACCCCCGCCAGCAGGGCTCACATCCCGTGAGAGCGCAAGAAGTGGAGATAGCGGTATCTGCAGGACATCGAGGAAGCAAGCCCGACACACCTATAGGTATGACCGGCCCTCGCCAATACTCATGCCACAACCGGGTGAGAGCAAGAAGAGGATCGCCCTCCCAGTAAAGCATACGCCAAAAAAGAAAAAAAAACAATCCCCAGTGAGGCCCGTATCCAAGCACTACCAGCGTGCCCCGCCAGCAACACATTCTTAAAGATAAGCCTCCCTGTCGTACTTTGCAAGGAGTGTAACCCCTCACCGGAATCCCCAGCGCCCTTGTGAAGCGCCATAAACCACATATGAGGCCCATCACAAGCTAAGGCACACCAGTACTTTGTTATATAGGGAAATACTGTGGTGCGGTGGGTAGAGTCCTGAGGAGGGACCGAGGACACCCCTGTAATGTTGTGAGGGTGGTGGAAGCCACCACGCCTCCCACTGTGTAAGGGGTGGCCCCAGTGGAGCCCTCTGTAAGCGTGCTGTATAATGGGCCAGACCGGCGTACGCCGGGAGAACGTGACATGTGCAAATAAATAGCCCAGGGCTCTGGGCGTGGCTCAGTTACGATCTGGCCACCACCTCTAACGTGCCTCCAGATCTCTATTTGTTTGTGGCCCCAGGGCCTAGGCCACAATACTACACTGGCGACGAGGTGGTCAAGCGGCCCCGCTGCACAGCCTCCCACTCACCGTGTCAGCCGCCGTCGCCCTCTCCAGAAGCGCCCTCCCGCGCATCCAGCACCTTCAGCCCGGTGCGCTCCAGCCGCGTGTCTGGTATCCCCTCCTGCACCAGCAAGCAGTGACGGCCTCCTGCCCGCCGCGCACGATCACCCGCCTGTCTCCTGGCCCAGGCTCTCCACGCCGCTCCGACCATCGATGGCGCGCGCACGTGCGGTCTCTGCCTCCGACCCCACGTGGCGCTGCGGCGCTCTGCAAGCCGAGTATGCTCGCGGACACCGCGCACCAACGTCTATGCCCGGTAAGGAAGTCTGTGTGGCCCCGCTGCCTCTACACTGCCCTGCCGGCCTACGCCAGTCCCGCGCTCCGGGCAACGCAAGTCGCGCTACTGCGCCTGTGAGGCTAGCCGCCAGCCACCACCTCTGTCCACGTGGTGCCCTGGCATCCTGTGCCCCTGCCTGCCAGCACCTGCATCTAAGGCCGTGGCCTGACTACAGCCACCTCCCCTACAGCGGCAGATTCTGTTGCCTACAGTGCGCCCCTATCCGCCGCACTCTGTGTCCAGGGCTCCAGCTGCCCGACCTCCAGGCCGTCTCACCGCCTCGCTCCTGAGGGTACACGCTCCTCGCCTGGCGCGCCTCCTGGCCCCATCTCCGCCTCCATCCTCTGGTGGCCGCGCCCACCTGCGCCTGCAGTTTGCGTGGGCGTTGCCTCGGTTGCAACCACTTCTTGCCCACATGGCGTCTGTTCCACCGTTGGAGCCATTTGCCGTCACAGGGCCTCCGCCCTCCCAGGCAGCGCGTTGGAAGGCGTGGGTAGAGCGCCTGGAATCATACTTTGATGCAGCAGACATCCCGGCCCCGCGGAGGAGGCCTATGCTCCTTCACCTGGGAGGGGCGGACATTCACAAAATCGCAAAAACAGTGCGCGAAGCTGGGCCCCCAAGGAACTACGCCACGATGCGCGACGCCATTACAGCCCACTTTGAGCCCTATGCCAACCCCGACTAAGAACGTTTCCTCCTTCGCCAAGCGCGGCAACAGCCGGACGAGTCGGTGGATGTTTTCTATGGGAGACTGAAAGAGCTGGCGAGCACCTGCACCCACCCTGATGCGGATGATGAGATCCGGGCGCAATTCATTCAAGGCTGCGCCTCTTCCAAGCTGCGCGAACGTGTCCTGCAGGAGCACAACATGCCGATGAGGGGCATCCTGACATTAGGGCGCTCTAAAGAACTGTCCAAAGCCAGAGCGGCCCACATGGAGCTCAAGCCCGCCGTTGCAGTCAAGGAAGAACCAGTCTGCGCCATTCGCACTGACACCCGGGAAACCCAGCCGAAGTCCAGTAAGCCATCCCCTCACGCCTCCAAACAAGGCCCAAGGAGTCGTCCGTGTGGGTGGTGTGGCAGCCCGTACCCCCATGACGGCGCCTGCCCGGCCCACGAAAAGTCCTGCAGTGCGTGCTGAAAATTGAATCACTTTTCCAAAGTGTGCCGCTCGACACCAAGAAGGAAACCGAAAGGCCCGCAACGCCAAGTGAGCCATTGAGCCTCTCCCTGACAGCTCCTCGAGCAGCGACATGGACGAAGACGAAGCAGCGACAGTCCACGTCGTATGGATGCTGAATGCCCTCTCAGCCACCCAGCATGCGGCACCCATGTGCACGATCGGGGTGGAAGACCACTCGTTAGCAGCGCTAATTAACACAGGCGCCACAATCAACCTCATGGCCGCCAGAGTCTATCGGAGCCTACCCAACCCACCTGCCCTCCGCAGCACCAAAGCACAAGTGTACGCGTTCGGCACCCACTCTCCGCTCAAACTATGCGGTGTGTTCCAGGCGGATCTCTCTCATGAGCACACACACCAGCAGGCCAAGGTCTACGTATCGCAAGAAGGGTCAGGGTTCCTGCTCAGCTGTCGCACCGCGCAGGATCTCAACCTCATCCAGTTCGCCTTCACCGTGCATGCCCACGACCTCGACCGCCTGCTGAGCGAGTTTGCACCTCTCTTCGAGGGGATCGGATGCCTCAAAGGCCCGGCTGTCCAGCTGCACATAGACAAGTCCATAGCCCCCATCGCTCTCAGGCACAGAAGGATTGCCTTTCACCTCCGTCCGAAGGTAGAAGCGGAGCTCCGCCTCTTAGAGAACGCTGGGATCATTGAACGGGTGCGGGGCCCCACTCCGTGGGTGTCCCCCATCGTCGTCGCGATGAAACCGAAACAGCCAGATGCAGTCCGCATCTCCATGGACATGAGGGTCCCAAACCTCGCCATCAAACGAGAACGTCACCTGACGCCCACGGTAGACGACATTATTGGCGAGCTCGCAGGGTCCAAATGGTTCTCGAAGATGGACCTTCGCTAAGGGTACCACTAGGTCCCCCTGCACCCTGACTCCCGTCCGATCACCACGTGCTCCACCCACGCCGGACTCTGGCGCTACACCCGCCTCAACTTTGGAATCTCGAGCGCAGCCGAGGTGTTCCAGAACATCGTCAAGAACGTCCTCCAAGGGCTAGATGGAGTGCTCAATGTGAGCGACGACATCTTGGTGCACGCCCCCACCTTGGAAGAGCACCTCCTTCGGCTTCATGCAGTGTTCGTTCGCCTACGAGATAGCGGGCTGACCTTACACAAGGAAAAGTGTGAGTTCCTGCGGTGGGACATCAGCTTCTTTGGATACCAGTTCTCAGAAAAAGGCATCGGACCCGACCCGGACAAGGTGAAGGACATTCAGGAGGCGCCCGCCCCAACGTCGGTGTCAGGAGTCCGGAGTTTCTTGGGCATGGTTACATACTGCGGGCGTTTCATCAAAAACCTCTCCGACCTAACCGGCCCACTCCGAGACCTCACCAAAACCACCAGCCACTGGACGTGGGGTCCGGAACAAGAAGAGGCGTTCCAACAAACAAAAGCTGCACTGTCTGCCGATACCACGCTAGTATATTTCGATCCACGGCACGACTCCCAACTGGTGGTTGACGCCAACCCTACAGGCATAGGCGCTGTCCTAGCGCAACAGCAAGACTGCGGAGAGTGGGCCCCTGTTGCCTACGCCAGCCGGACCCTCACGGCTACAGAACAACGATATTCTCAAATTGAGAAAGAAGCCATCGCGATCCTATGGGGGTGCCGCCACTTCCATATATACCTGTATGGCCACCCGGTTACAGTCATCACGGACCACAAGCCTCTGATCCCGCTATTCCAAGGCTCCTCGTCTCGCCCTCCCCCACGGATCGAGAAGTGGGTCCTACAGCTGCAGGAATTTCAGTTCACAGTGGAATACAAACCAGGCACCCGAAACCCAGCAGACTTCCTGTCGCGGCACGCCCGGCCAGTCACTCCTCCGAAAGCCGCCGAAGCAGCAGCCACGGAAGACTACGTAAGGCTGGTAGTAGAAAGGTCCAGACCGCTCCCGATGTCCCTGAAGGAGGTCATAGAAGCCACGCGAGATGACGACTGCCTCCAGATCGCCATCCGAGCTGTCGCCTCAGGAGACTGGAAGCCCCTACAGAGCCCTACACCGCTCCGTACCGTAGCAGCCCAGGCCATCTTGAAGTCCTTGTACCAAGTCCGTCACGAACTGTCTGTGTCAGCCGACGGCTGTCTTCTGCGAGGCCCGCGCCTTGTCCTACCTGAGAGTCTGACTCAACAAGCAGCCCTCCTTGCACATGGTGCTCATCAAGGGATCGTCAAATCGAAAAACCGCCTCCAGAGCAAGGTCTGGTTCCCTGGCCTGGACCAACAGATAGAGTCAGTGGTGCAGCACTGCCCTGTATGCCTAGCGACGAGCCTGCCAAGCAAACCGGCACCTGTCATCACGGAAGCAGCACCGAACGCACCATGGGAGAGAGTGAGTGCTGATTTTGGTAGCCTACCCATGTTGGTAGTGGTGGACGATTTCTCACGGTATCCAGAGGTTGAGTTTGTCCTCTCCACGGCTGCGGCAGAGGTGATTCCCAAACTGGAGAAACTCATGGGGACCCATGGACTCTTTGGTGAACTCCCCACTGACAATGGATTACCGTTCACCAGTGCAGAAATAGCCGAGTATCTAGCTTCCCACAAAGTAAAGCACCGCAAGATAACGCCAAGGTGGCCCCAGGCCAATGGGGAGGTGGAACGCTTGATGCGGACCCTGAACAAAACAATCAAAATTGCCCCAGCTGACGGACACAATCTAGAGCAAGCTGTGTATCGGTTCCTCCGAGAGTATCGACTCACTCCTCACTGCACCACCGGCATCACCCCGAGCCGGCTGTGTTTTGGTCGGGCCGTGACAGACACTATCCCGCATCATCCAGCGTGGGCCGAAGCACCCAACCCTCCGAACCAGTCCCTCTCCAGGCGAGAGAAGAACAACGATGAAGCATCCCAGAGAAGACACGCCAAAGAAAACCCAATTGGCGTTGGTGACCGAGTACTAGTACGAGACCGCCACCCCGGAGGGAAGTTCAGGTTGCCCTTCGAACTAAACCCCTGAACTGTGACTGCGATAAAAGGCACAATGGTAACCGCCCAAAGAGGACATGAGAGCGTGACCCGCAACATATCATTCTTCAAGAAAGTCCCCGATGACGAAGTAGACGAATTCCCGATGCCCGAAGGGCACAACGAGACTTTCTCAGATGGACTCCCATGCAACAGCGGTGAAGCCCGTGAGCCCGCATCCTCAGCCACGGAAGATCGACCCACCACTCCAGCTCTCGGGGCGACCCGAGACCTGGAACCTGAAAGCAGCCAAAGGCCCAGAG
Organism: Calotriton arnoldi; assembly: GCA_963921515.1. Taxonomy (NCBI): domain Eukaryota; kingdom Metazoa; phylum Chordata; class Amphibia; order Caudata; family Salamandridae; genus Calotriton; species Calotriton arnoldi. Next base: position 342,206 of record CAWUFW010013512.1, read on the forward strand.
TCTGCAGCGACCCACCGGGGTCATCGCCAACAACTCCAGTGCGGAACAGCCAGAGTCGATACAACCTGCGGCCTTGTCCAAGGCCGTCCCAGAAGTATAAAGACTGTGTCCCCTGAGGCTAGTCGGCGCCAGCGGGTCGAGTCGCAGCCTATAAGAGCAGCCGCACACGAAGACCAAGTAAGACTGTTCCATGAGTGCCCCGCGTTAGGGGTTGTGTTTTGTGAACTGTATGTTTTATTCTGTTTCTCCTTTGTACACCTGTTGGTGTTTTTCAGTCAGTTAATATTCTCCCGGTAAAGGAGGAATGCCCGGTTACTCACCGGTAATATTCATTACTCCGAGTCCTGGTCTTCCCGTCCCATTCCTTAACAGTGAGCAGCTAGTCTGCTCCACAGAAACCTACTACCTAGCAGAGCTTTCGCACTTCCCCCAACATGGCGCCACCATCAGGTGAGGATAAAAGGGGGAAGTGCGTCACAGAACATCCTGAGAATACCAAAGAAAACCCAGAAAGGAAACAATCACCAAACACAAAACTCAGGGAGGGAGGGAAGGGCTCAGGAATGGGACGGGAAGACCAGGACTCGGAGTAATGAATATTACCGGTGAGTAACCGGGCATTACCTCCTCGTCCTGTCTTCCCGTCCCATTCCTTAACAGTGAGCCCATACCCAAGCACACGGTGATTGTAAGAAAACAGACCAGAAAAGCGAAAAGCAGGTCCATTTAATCAACACAAAGCAGTACAAAACATAAACCATGTACAGCAGACAAAACATGGGTGCCAAAGGCAGCCGAGCCCGCCATCCCCAACCGAAGGCGATAACGGGAAACAAAAGGATGGGGAGAAGCCCATGTGGCAGCAATACAAATGTCCCCCAAGGAGGCCCCATTGAACATGGCCCAGAAGGAGGAGACACCCCTGGTAGACCGACCCCGAACCGAAGAAGGGAGAGGACAGCGGGCGGACTCGTAGGCCGAAACAACAGCACCCTTGACCCAACGAGACAAGGTAGACAAGGAAGGAGGAAGACCCCTCCCAGAGAGGCCGCAGGTGACAAACAAGGAATCAACCTTCCGGAAACCACCGGTCCGATCCAAAGAGATGCGGAGAGCCCACAGCACATCCAAAGAACAGAGGACCAACACCTCCAGGGAGGCAGGGTCCGGAAGAAAAACAGGGAGAACAAAAACCCCCGACAGGGAAAAGAGGACAAAAACCAGGGCAGAAAAATTTGACTGGGACGGAGAATGACCTCGGCAGCGTAGAAACGCAAAAAGGGGGCGAAGTAATCAAAGCACCAAGCACACCCAACTCCGCCCAGAAGCAAGGGCCACCAGGAAAAGAACCTTAGCAGAAAGGAACGTAAGGTCCACCGAAACCAAAGGCTCGAAAGGTGGCCCGTCAAGGCCTGGAGAACCAGGGTAAGACCCCAGGCCGGCACAGGCGAGAGACAGGTCGCTGAATCAAGAAACCCCGCAAAGGCGAGCCACTAACGGGGAGACAGAAGACACAGAGGAACCCCGAAAAGCAAGAACGGCAGCCCAAAGCGTACGGAGCGAAGAGACAGCGAGTCCCAGGACGAACCCATCCCGCAAGAAGTCCAGCACCCTCACAGCCTCACAGGAGGAAGAAGAGAGACCCTACCCAAGACACCAGGAGGAGAAGGTCGTCCAATGACGGTCGTAGGACTTCAAGGAGGAAGGGCGCCGAGACAACTGGATGCACTGGGCAACCCCAGCAGAGCAACCCTGACCCAACAAACTCAATCCCACAAGCGCCAAACCCCCAGCCGGAGGCGGCGTAGGGAGGCAACCCTGAGAAGAGGAGCCCGCAGAGGGGAGGGACACAGTGCGGACCGCCAAAGGGGGCATACTGACAAGGACAGAAGCAGGGGAAAACAAAGGCCGACGGGACCACTGCGGCACAACCAGAAGAACCTCCGCCCGGTCCAACCGAAACCACCGGAGGACCCGGGGAATCAAAGCAAACGGAGGGAAGGCAAACAGGAGCCCCAGCGACCACGGAACAGAGTATGCGTCGATCGCCCAGGCCAACCGGGAGGGAACGAGGCCGCAAACCCTAGGCAGAAGGGCAGAGTCCTCCGAGGCAAAAAGATCCAGCCAGGGAAGGCGGAACCGGAGGACAATCAGATCGAACAGAGCCGGGGACAGACACAGCCACAGAGGAAGGGAACACTCCTCTCGGAGAGTCTGCAGGCCCAATCTCCGTCCCCGGAAGAGACACAGCCGCCAGAGATACCGGTCGGCCCAAAGACCGAACACCCTGGAAAAGAGAAACAAAGACCAGCACATGCCCCCAAGGCGATTGACAGAAGCCCGAACAACCTGGCAGTCGGTCCGAACCGAGACAGCATGGCCCAGAAGGAGAGGCGCAAACCACTGAAGAGCCAACCAAACCACCCGTAACTCCTTCCAGTTCGAGGACAGGAGAGACCCGAAACAGGACCACCGACCCGAGCCTCGGAAGCACCCAGGACCGCACTCCATGGACAACACAACCACATTCCGAGGAGGAATAAGGTGGAACCCCGGGAAAGAGACGGAGGGGACAACCACCACTGGAGAGCATCCCGAATCCCCGGAGTGACGGGAACCAGGGCACCTTAGACCAGAGAGGCAGGATCCCATTGCGACAGGACATGAAGCAGGAGGGGATACAAATGCAGCCGGGCCCAAGGGAGGAGAGGCAGAGTGGAAGCCAACACCCCTGACTCCGCAACCAGAGACGGGCAGACACCCGGGACTGGGACAGAACCCAAGAGAGGTGACGGAACAAAGTCAACTGGCGCTCCTGGGAGAGGAACACCATCCCCAGAACCATGCGGAACAGAGCACCCAGGAACCCCAGAGTCTGGGAGGGCAGCAGGGAGGACTCCCGGTGAATGACGAGGAACCCATAGGACCCCAGAAGACGACACACCCGGTCCACATCCGACAGACGCAGACCTCTGGAATGGAGAACACCCACCAGAGGGGCCAAGAGCTGCGCGAAAACCCATGGCGCCGAGGAAAGGCCGAAAGGAAGCACCTGGAACCGGAAGTGCCGGGAACCAACCGTAAACCGGAGAAACCGCCGATCCGCAGGACGGATCGGGACGTGCAGATAAGTAGCCATCAGGACCAGGGACGCCAGGAAGCCCCCAGGAAGCACCCGAGGCAGGATGGACAACAAAGCCACCACCATGAACGTACGGCGGGGGACGAAGAGAACGACCCACACCAGATCCAAGACAGGGCGCAGATCCGAAGCATCGTACCCGGAGACCAGGAAGAGAATCGAAGAACAACCCATGCCCCTCCCCAGAAGAGGAATCTCCATGATAGCCGCCTACTCCAACAGGAGGCGCACACCGACCAGCAAAAGCCTCCCGCCGTAGAGGAGGACGGGGCAGGGGGACACCCGGAAGACCAGGGGGGGGAGGAGAGGAGAACACGATCCGATAACCCCCGGACACAGTCTGCACCGCCCAGGCATCCGGAACCGCTAACCACTGGGGCAGGAAACAACGATGGCGACCCCCAACCGGAAAAAGCAGACAGTCACTGCGCAGAGGCAGGAGCGGGGGCAGCACCACCGGCAGGGGCACGGGACTAGGCACCTCCAGGGGCCCCCGGCCACGACCCCTGCCACGAAAGGGCAGCAAAGCACCCCGAGCAGAAGGCCCCAAGGCACGGCAGGAGCCAAACCCACGCCCCGAGAAGGAGGGTGGACAGGAGCCACAATCTCGCGGCTCCCTGCCGACAGCACGATCATGTCCACCAGTGGAGGCCCGAACACCCGGGACAAAGGGCAATTTAAGCAGGACCGACTACTGAGAAGACCCAGCCTTCCAGGAACGCATCCAGATAGGACGCCTCGCAGCAAATGAAACACCAGAAGCAGCCGCAGCGGCACACAGTGTCAAACGAAATGCCAGACAAGCAGCGCACCTGCAACTCCAGGAGGGCCAAGAGAGAGGAGGCATCCTCTCCATCCCGCAAAATAATAGCCAGGGCCTGGAAATCTGACAGAAGGGAACGGACCATGTAAGTGGAACAGGCCATCGCCGGAAAGAAAAGTGGGAAGCAGCATAGGAACGCTTCACCGCCCCCTCAACATGCGTATCCACAGTGCCAGAAGGAAGGGTGTTGTCAGACAAAACCAAACCCTGCGAGGAAAAGTCAGCCATCAAAACGCCAACCAGGACGGATAGGGGGAACTCAGCAGCAAACCCCTCCAGAGGAGAACGCTTAGACAAAAAGCGAGGAAAGGCAGACTTGTCCACCTCCCACCAATCACGAACCAGCTGCGTACACCCCAAAGCATCCCACACATGGATGAACAAGTCAGAGAGCTCCGCACCCTGAACAAAGCTGCCATACACACACCCCTCACCATCTACAGATCCTTGGCAGGAGGGCCAACAGCCTCCCGAGCCCGGAAGGCAGCAGCAACTGCTACATTAAGAAGCAGGCGCAAGGAATCCAGAGGAGGTGCGGAAGAAGAGGCACCCTGTGCCATGGCAGCAACGCAAGAGAGGATGAAACAAAACGGCCACAGAGGACGGGAACCAAGAAAAAGAGACCCGCCTCGAAAGGCACGAAGTCCCGAGGCCCCGTCCTCACACGGGACCAGGAAAAGGGGGAGGACGCTAAAAAAGCGGCCGGCCGCCCAAAGAAATCCCCAGGGAGCTGCGCACGCTGCAGGAAACACCGCCGAAGAATCCCCGCCCGCTAAAGCAGGGCGCATCGGGACCGGCGTGGAGAGCAACGGCCGCTAGAGCAGGCCGAGGAGGCACAGGTGAGCAGCGGTAAAAAAGATGCACAAGCGGCCGCTAGAGCGGACCGCGCAAGTGATAGGCCCCCCCCCACATAAAAGTACACAAAGGCGGAGCCACAAAGTGCAGGGATCGAACCTCCGGTAGTCACACATGCAACAAAAAAGAAAAAGGCGGCCGCTAAAGCAGGCCGCGCCAAAAACAAAAAAAAAATGGAGAGAAAACTTACCCCCAACAGCTCCTGCTAGGACATCAGTAGACTGCGAAGGCAGAAAAAAAGAACAGGATGTTCTGTGACGCACTTCCCCCTTTTATCCTCACCTGATGGTGGCGCCATGTTGGGGGAAGTGCGAAAAGCTCTGCTAGGTAGTAGGTTTCTGTGGAGCAGACTAGCTGCTCACTGTTAAGGAATGGGACGGGAAGACCAGGACGAGGAGGTAATGTAATATTGTGAGGGTGGTGGAAGCCACCACGCCTCCCACTGTGTAAGGGGTGGCCCCAGTGGAGCCCCCTGTAAGCGTGCTGTATAAGACCGGCGTACGCCGGGAGAACGTGACGTGCAAATAAATAGACCAGGGCTCTGGTCGTGGCTCAGTTACGATCTGGCCACCACCTCTAACGTGCCTCCAGATCTCTATTTGTTTGTGGCCCCAGGGCCTAGGCCACAATACTACAACTCCCATGGCGTGTGGAAGTGCGAGGCGGCCTCCTGACATTGCCTTTGAAGCCCCGCCTGCCGAGAGCCAGCACGCCGACCGGCCGAAGAGAGAGGCCCGCACTCTCAGCCCTGCGCCATCCATTATTGCCCCAAGGAAAGAAGAAGCTAGACTGCGGCCAAATCTAGCAAAGGTCGAGAACCCTGCCGGAGCAACTCCTGTCTGCCCGGTAGTAAATTAAACATGGGCGGTAGAGAGAGAAACGGCCCCTAGTACGAGGCAGACTGCATGGCCTCCAATATTAAATTAGCAGCACCACTCACCGGGGAATATTGTGTGAGGCAGCCCTGACCGGAGTGCATCCAGCAAGGACTGGTGCCGTGCCAGCATTACAAGCGGCCCCCACGGGCCCCACCTGCATCTCCACTCCAGCGCGATTCCCACTTTCAGACCAAGACTACCGTGGCCGGGAGAAAATTGCACTGCAATGCCACCTAGTGGCCACCTGCGGTTACTGCGGCCGTGAAAAAGGAGCATTTACAAGTAAAAAGGCCCACAAGTTGCCCCAGCCTGAGTGAATAGCAGCATCAGAACAAATGAACAAGGGATGGAACAAGTAAATGGCAGCAGATAAAAAAAACATGTGAGCTAGTGTTATAAAAATAAATTTTAAAAAGGCCAGCCCCGGGGAAAAGTGTGCACAGCGAGAGTCTCTGCTGCACTGGACAAAGAAGAGGACAGCATGGCCTGCAGTGCCCCTGTGTGAACTGCTCTGCACAAGAGGGAGAGACTGTTAAACCCCCCCCCTCCTAGAGTGCCCTGAGAAGCCCATAAGCTGCCCCAACCACTGTGGAGACACTAATGACTGCTGAAATCAAAGCAGTAACGCCGGAGGAAAAGCAACGCCCAAGGAGAAAAGGAGGTGAGCAGCCGGAGCTGCAGTCGGCTAGAGAAGGATCAAGGGACACTTGGCCGGAGAGAAAAGGGTACAACGGCCAGAGACTGGACACCCAGCAGAGAGCATTCAAGTAGCCCAAAGCTGCCACAGCCAAGCGCCAAAGCGAAGGAGAAAGTGCGGTGCATGCCCCCAATGGTGAATGGACATCACTGCAAGCTAGGAGAAAGAGCAACCATGGCACCTGAAGAGGGCGCCCATGAATGTAAAACCGGAAGGACAAAGTCCAAGGTGCGCCGGCTCATGCACCCAGAAGCGTGTCAGCACGGGCAAATGCCCAGGAGAGAGAGAGACCTCTCCAAAGAGAAGAAGCAATGCCGAAGACAGCAGAGTGTCCTCCCTCACACTGCCTCAAGACGGAGTCGCCAATGACCCAAGACAGGCAAGAAGAGTCGCACACCCCACGTGGCAAGCCGCCACCACGACATACGTTCCGACGTCAGGCAACACGTGGCCGGACGCCACATCGCACCGTAAGTAAGGAGCGCGTCACACGCAGTGACCAACCCTGCCGAGCATGCCTGCACGGAGGCATGAGCAGGCGCAAGCTCGAGGCACAAGCACAACGCCCTCGAGAGAAGAAGTAACCAGCCATCCTGGCGGAGGACCACTGCGAAAATCCCTGAGGAGGGGATGGTGCCCGCAAAAAGTCCTCAAGAGGAAGAAGCAAGTCCTACTGACAGGACAGACCTACGACAGGTCTGCAGAAAATTGAAGACCATCCCAAGAACTGGACGCGACCAGCGAGATGTCCATGTGGCGCAAACAGGTGGCAGGACGCCACATACAAGTGAGGACCTGGTCGGAAGGAGGAAGAGAGAGTGGCAGGACGCCACTCCGCAAAGGAAGAAAGAACAGTGGCACAACGCCACAGGGCAGACAACCACCACAGGCGCGCAAGATGGAACGGAGAAGAGCGACAGGACAGAGGACTCATGCCAGCACTGGAGAAGGTGTTCATCCGCACAAGCCAGCCACCAGGGTGCAGAGACGTCACTGGAGACAGCTTCGCAGGAGGACCAACCGTAAGCCGCTAACAAGCGCGCTCTGCGTCCAGGCCCCATGCTTCGCAGTTCGACCGTCCTCCCACCTATCACCGGCTGCTTGGTATCGATAGCACCACACCTAGCAAGTGCACCTGCTGGAAGACAACTGCAAGTGGCCACGAAGTCCCTCTAGCCCTCCTCACTCCACAAGGTCACCCAAGGCAAGAGATCGCCGCCTGCTGCCCAACTGAAGGAAAATCACTGTGTTTGTCATCGTCATCCAGGTGCATCATCACCAAGGACGTCAAAGGAGCATCGCACCACCAGAGTGGATCCCAACACTCCAGACAACCGGAGTTCAACGGGGCTAGCCACCCAGGAACCTTCTGTGTGCCCCCGTCAACCTGAAGCCTGCCGAAGTAGAGCATACCCGACCATTGGAATATCCACCCTTGGGGTTACACGAGGCTTGGCCGTGGCCCTGTTGGGAGTTCTGCAGCGACCCCTCAGCTCGGCCTACGAAAGGCCCGCACAGCCCACGTGGGCACGTGGCAATCCAGGGGCAAGGGCCTCGACGGAGTTCCTGTGAGAGGGGAATCTGAATAGGAGAGATGCGTCGGCAGCAGCTCCACGACAGGCACGGGAAGCATGGAGGTCACAGTCAAAGACTGGTCACCCAAAGACCATCAGAGGAAGGCACAGAACCCGAGTCCTGACGGCGAGAACATCTAGACCGAGACACCGCCCTCTGCGGCTACATGAGTGACTTGGCTGTGGTCCTGTTGGAAGTTCCTCAGCGACGCCTTCACGCGGCCACACAAAACCCGCACAGTCCACATGGTCCCATGGCAGCCCAGCAGGAAGGCCATCCTGGAAGCTTGAGTGAGAGAGGAGTCCATGCAAGAAAGGCAAGTCTGAAGTTGCTCGGCTGTCAGGAGCTAGAAAGACCATCAAGCACGTCGCCTCCAAGGGAAGGCCTCATACACCGAGATCATCCCCAACAGCTGTAGGTTTGTCATCCACCGGAACCTAAGCGCCTGCGAGATCTCCAGAGTGGACTCCACCACCGCTCCAGATGCACCGATATTTGAACTTTGTAAATAGACTCCAACAACGCGAGACCAGGCCGGTCTGAAGTACCTTGCCATGGCGGACTAAAGCATCCTGACCATGCGGTCCAAAGCTCCAGCGCTGCCTGGCTGACGGCCTGAAGAGACTCATTTGGTGCTGTGTATTGTGTATTTGTTTTCTTACAGGTTGGACTTTTGTTTGTTTCTTTTCATTAAAGTTTGGGAGGGATGTAGTGTCCGGCTGGACACGTTCTAGTGTTTTCACCCACACTAACACCCACCCATCACAGGCGTCACCAGTCAGGTGACCCTGCTAATAAAAGGGGCCGGGCGCACGTGCCCTGAGCCAGTTACAGTAACCTATCACATGGTGTCTGTGTCCATTATTGTTAGCATGTGGGCCTAGGGCCCACAACACCACACCGCAGTTCTTATAAATGTCCACTAGGTGACAGCAAGCTCACAGTATCATCTGCATAACTCTTTTCAAATTACCCCACACCTAAAGCAGAGCGAGCCTGACTATGCTCTTAATAGGTCATGTCTGAGGACCTTGTCGAGCGCAGAGTCGTGACTTCAAAGGTAATGAGATGTATATGGAAAGACATTTCAAGAGTCACTCCTTAGCTGTGCCCCTCACCTCCAAAGGAAGGCCCAACCAACAAGTTACAAATAAATTCCTCAAAGAGATCAAGTAACCCATTTGCAATTTGTCAATTGGAATTCCCTTCAGGAACACTTTAGAAGGCAGTGTCTTGTCCTCTGCCAGTTGCTGTATAGAATTACTGAGTCTTGCTCAGGAAAATGTCAGTGCTCCTGTTAAGTTTAGTCCTATTTATTAGTTTGAATGTAATACTGTGAATCTCACAGTCACACCTCACGTGTAAATCTCTGTCGGGGAGAGATCCTTATAGCTGAGCTACCCTGAGTCGGAGGAACTCATCTCTGAAGCACTAAACAGTTTTAGATTAAGCTGTATTTGTGCGAATGTTATGTATAACTAGGAACAAATGCGAATTATGATTGTACTACATAATACTGAAAAATGTACTTGTTTTTCCTCTCTTGTAAAAAAGTATGTGCTTCTTATTATACATTGCCATGACAAGGATAACTAAATATGTATCTATGGAAAAATGCTAATAAAAAGATATTTTAAAAAAAAGCTGTATTTGTGCGTGGCATGGCATGCTTGTGTTCAAAACACTTTACAAAATGCGCTTCAAAGTGCAACTCTTGCTCTCGGTGTATGAGGATAGCTCACTGAAGCCCCATTAGGAAAGGTAAAATTTGCCAGGTAAATGAATGCTTAGCCACGGTTGCTTGCCCAGAAACTCGGAGACCAGTATCCTGCAAGTTAAATTTAATAGGTACATATTATTCGACCTTTGCTGAGAATAGGAAAATATTCTTGAATGAAATTAGACTCAGGATTCGAACACTACCCATTGAATCTGCACTTTTTCCCTGCTAAAACCTACATCGCATGAAGGAGTATAGGTAAGGGTGAATGATACAAATATCAAGTTAAACTTGAACTTGAATATCGTGTCAAAAATACTGTGACTACGAAAATATCGTGCAACAGAATATCAAAGGCAAGAATTGTTGTTTTGTTGTATATAAAATTCTTGTTAAGAGTATCGTTAAAAATATCGGTTACTTTAATATAGTTTAATAAATATCATGTTTTTATGAATGTAATGTGTTTTTTAGTTAATATCCTTTTGTAATGTGTCAGTATTGTAGTATAATTGTTATTTTTTTTTTAAAATATATATTGGAATTATAAGTGTTTATTTTTTTTATTTAATTAGTAATTTATAATGTAGTAGCGGTTTGTTGGGTTTTTAAGGGAAAAGGGTGGTTAATTAAATTATAAATAATTTAAATAAAATGTAATGTTGATTAATGTTTTTGTTGTAAATTAAATGTTTAATTGAATAATAATTGTGAAACTTTTTTATTTAATTATTTTATGTATTTAAGTGTGATTTATGAATTTTAATGTATATTCAATTGTTTTTATTTGTGATGAGTTATATATTAGAAATGGATTGGTGGCTTTGTAAGGGAATTAATAAATCAATTATTAATTATGTAAATTGTTGATTATTATTTTCTATTTTTAACTTTAATTTGTTAGTTTTATTGTAAATTAAATTTTTTACATTTTTGTTAATTATTTGTATTCTAGTAGTGGATCGTTGAGTTTGCAGGGGAATGGAGTGGGAAGTTACTGAAGTTATAATAGTTTTTAATTAATAGTTCATGTTATTTAATTGAGTAATTGATAATTAATTATGTTTATTTTTCAATGGTTCACTCATATCAATTCTTTGTGTTATTGGAATTATTTTTTAACTTATTGATAACTAACATTAATAATAATGGTTGTAAAATGTATTTATTTTAAATTAAATATTGTTGTGTTTAATATTTTTGTGTGTTTTTTATTTGTAGGTTGGGGAGTGAATTTTATTTTTATTAATGTCAATTAGTATTTATTTTATTTAATTGTTTTTGTTTTTCTTAAATTTTATAGATTTATTTTTTATTTATGATATGATGTAATAGTTTTGGAATCTTATGTTTCTAAATGCTTTGAGAAAAAATTATTGGGATTTAGAATGTTATATGCAATCAATCCAAACTCCCAACACATTCCCTACTGTTGCTTAGACAGGAGTGGGAATAGTAATTCTAACTGCCCTCACACCTCCTCCCTTCAAAAGTCCAACATTTTCCCTACTTCTGCTTAGACTGGAGTGGGAATAGTAAATGTATCCTTACTTCATGTTCCCTACTGTTGCTTAGACTGCAGTGGGAATAGTAAATCTAACTCCTCTGGAGTGCAACACTTTCTCTAATGCTGCTTAAACTGAGTTTATTTTGTATATTGTTGTTTAACATTGTTAGTTTTTAATACTTTGGGCCTCATTACGATGGCGGTCGGATGAGCAACTGACCATCATCGTTTCGGGCTCGAGACCGTCTGAGAAGGAGTTGGCGGTCCCGACATTACGATATGACCGTAGCGCAGGTGGGCGTAAACATCCCTTTTTCTATTGCGGCTTGTGCTGCGGCCCGGAAAAAGGCGCAGCACAAGCCACAATAGAAAAAGGGATGTTTAAACATCCATACATCATGTGGTGCCTGGCACATGGTGCATGGATGTTTGGGGGACGCCACATGTGCCTCCAGGCGACATAGCGGAGGCCTACGCGGGATAGGGGTCCAGCTAGGGTCCCAAAAAGTCACTTTCCAATAACCTTTCCATTAAGTCGGACCGCCATGAAAAAGCTGCTGAAAACTGACATCCTAATCCCTACGGCGGTGCCTCCGCAGGCTCCGCCTCTATTGTACGTATTAGACTCCTACTGCTGCCCCGACAGGCTCCTTGAGACTGTCGGAGGCGGCGGTCTTTCCACTGGCCCATTGCGCTCCGACCACCGATATCATAATCCAGTGGTTGGACCACTGCCCTAGATGTCGAGGGGACCGCCACCAACGGCCTGTTGGTGGCAGTCCGCCAGACATCGTAATCGGGCCCTTTGTATTTTGGAATGGTTATATTATTTTTAGGCAAAAGTATTTCTCAATTGGAATTTTATTTGTTATAGTTATAATATTATTTTAATTAATTGCTAGATTTTCTAATTTATGTTTTTAAAATGTATTTTCAGTTACTGTTAATATTATTTTAAAAATGTTTTAATTGTAAATATAATGTTAACATTTATATATATCTATATATATATAATATAAATATATATTATATATATATATATTTCAGAACATTTCCACCATAACGCGTTTCGGCCACTCCTGGCCTTGCTCACATACGCGCTGCCGACTAAAGCGCCACAATTTGTACACACCACATGATTGATTGCGCATGACGGCAACTGACAACAGACTATACTCAGTCTTGTTGCTAATAGAAGATAGACTTGCATTTTGCTGTTGGAACAATTTCAACATTATTTAATCTATACACTAAAGTCATTGATACATGTACATAGATAAATAATGATAAAATCCACAACTGGAAAATTAAATAAATGCATAAATAAATAAATGTATGCATTAAATAGACCACATCAAAGTAGTGCAAAAATCCGGGTGTTATAAATAATAAATAGACATACAATCAATATAGCAGCAATTCGATAGATGTAAAAAAGTAATTGATTTATAGTCACAAGTATTGACATATAAACCCAGAATTGAGCCCTTGATGGGCATTGTCAGCAATACTATGGCAGCTTCCTATAATTGTAGCTGCCCATATCAGTAGCTACCTCATTTCAAAATATGCATTTATAAAAGTTAAAACACCCCTGAGTACTACGCATAACGTTGGTCTAATAATTGTATTGTGCAAAAACGCCTGTAAATCCTTTACTTCTTTCTTATAAGGTTTGTCTATTGCCTACCGTCCTTATACCTTAATAAAGTGCAAAAGTGCTTAAAAGTGCATAACTATTTTATAGCAGCCTACATTATTCTTAGTTCAAATTACCTAATATTCAATTTCATCTCATAGTTATTTGAACTTGTAATCACATTTATACAGTATTAAAGTTTGTGTTATGCATATTTATAAAAAATTGTGCATATCTTCACCAGTATTTACACCATTAGACGACTTGGTATGCAGATTTAATATATATTGGGTTTCCAATTGCTTAAGCAATACTTCTTGATTGCCTCCCGCCTTAAATATGGCACTGAATTAATCACAAAATATTTTAAGCATTTAAGATTGTTGTTATGGTACTGTTTAAAATGTCAAGCCACAGGGTAAGTGGGGTCAGAGTTGACTATAGCTCTCAGATGTTGGAGGATCCTGACATGGACCTGCAGTTTAGTACTTCCAATGTATCAAAGTTTGCAAGTACACTCCAAAACGTAAACCGCAAATTCAGTTTTACATGTATAAAAACCACCCAACTTTACTGGTTAGTCACTAAATGCGGTGAAAAATTGAGACGTATTGACCCCAAAACGACATGCTCTACATGAGCTACATTTGAAAAACCCTTTCCTTTGCAAGAGCCAATTGCTAGTTTGTACGATTTTAGGACTACTACTGTCCAATGCTTTACTCATAGAGGGAGCTCGCCTAAAAGTTATGATAGGTTTTTTATGAAGTATAGATCCTATAATTGGATCAGTTAAAACAATAGGCCATTGTTTATTGAGGATGGACCTTAACTGTTGTTCTTGTTTATTGTATGTGACAATCAACCTTATATTGTTCTCATAGCTTTTTTTGTTGTATTCTTTGTTCTTATTTTTGTTCTTATCGAACGAGCTATCTCTGAATAGAATGGTCTCCCTAGTTTCATGGTTGACTCTCACAATAGCGCGACTGAGGGTTTTTACTGTGTAGCCACGTGCAAAGAACCTTTGTTTGGCTTCCTCCTGACATCTGATTAGATCACTTTCCTGGCTGCAGATTCTTCGCAGCCTTAACATTTCACCATATGGAATGCTGTCTTTAAGGTGTCTGGGGTGAAAACTGCTGGCATAGAGTATAGAATTAAGCAAACACAAGGAGATGACGGACGGAGCGCCAAAACTTTTCAGACACTCACCCCCAGTCACAAATCTGTGTTGAATCCATCATCGTTCTTTAGCTCACTTCGCCACCCCAGTTCAGACACAGCTATATGCAAATCAGTCTTGACCCTGTGCCTCATGGGAACAGTCCAGCCCGAACTGCCAAGCCATGTCTTCCCTGGACCGGAAACAAGCATCCTGGGACCGGTTTCGGGCACACAGCCCTCATCAGCCAGGCTAGCTTGAATCCAATGGCAAAGTGAGCAAGGGACCCACGTCTGGGCATACCCTGCCAACTTAGGGCGAACAAAGCAAGCACAAGGAGATGTTAGACGGAGCGCTTAAACTTTTCAGACACTCACCCCCAGTCACAGATCTGGGTTGAATCCATCATCTTTCTTTAGCTCACTTCGCCACCCCAGTTCAGACACAGCTATATGCAAATCAGTCTTGACCCTGTGCCTCATGGGAACAGTCCAGCCCGAACTGCCAAGCCATGTCTGCCCTGGACCGGAAACATGCATCCTGGGACCGGTTTCGGGCTAACTGCCCACATCAGCCAGGCTATATCTATAATTGTTTAATTATTGTTCTACTTTTTAAAGGATACATGCATATGTATGTATATATATGAACACACACACATATATATGCATAAATATATGTAATTGATTAAAACTATTTAACATCATAATACGTTTATTTTAATATTTGTAAAAAATAACTTTAAAGGGCTTATTTATTTAAAAGAGCGATACTTTTTGATGATATTCTCTTCCACTACATTTTTGACACAATATTTTTGCTATTGCCATTATAAGTAAAGAAACACTATGGCCCTCATTACGATGTCGGGCAGACTTGCGTCCGCCCGACACCATTGCGGGAAATGAACATACCGACCATGGGTCGGCGGTTCTGCAATCCCAATTAGGATACGACCGCAAATAGTGCAGTCGGAAACTTCAATTTTTCCAAAGGGGGCATGTGTGGCGGGCTGAAAACGCACAATTGAAAAATGCAAGTTTGTAAACATCCCTGCACCGTGCGGCAATGTGGCGGTGCAGGGAAGTTGATGGGGGCACCATAGGTGCCACCCAGGGCAGTATGCAGAGGGCCAGGGGGGAATGGGGCCCTGTCAGGGCCCCCAATGTCACTTTCCAATAGCATTTCCATGTTGGAAAGGCCGACATGGACTGGCTGTCGGAAACTGGCATCATAATACCGACGGCGGAAACGCCGTCCTTAAAGGATTATGTTGCCTTTCCAACTGACTGACGGGAGTCCGTCGGAACCACGTCGGATTCCCCGCAGATTTAAACTCCAACAGCCGTCATCCTAATAAGGTGGTCGGACTTTAAACCTACCATGTCAGGCAGAAAGCCTCCGCCCAGCCGTCTGAGACTTTCCACCCAACATCGTACTAGGGTCCTATATTGTGGTAAGCGATATTTTTGACAACATTTGTGTATCTCTGTATTTTTGTAACAATATTCTGTCAGATAACTGGCCTGAGCTGTACCCTGTTGGGATCCTGGATTAGGATACAATTGAAGAAAAATGCTGGAAACCAACAGTTCTCCCAAAGCTGTCAAATATACAGGGCATAAGAGATGGGAGAGGTATCTGGTCATTAGCTGCATGTGCAAAATTCCGGATATAGAAATAAAAAATAAAAAAATATGGAGAAATCCGAATAGTTATTCCATTTCTGCATGTTGCCTCAGTGAATACTGGGCAAAATGGGTGTTAAGCACTTCAAAACATGATGATTTGAGCAAAAGCTATTGTGTTTCACTAGCTAGCCCAAAGGGCATGAACTAGGTAGTGGGGAAAACATCCCTTCCTACATGCTATAGACATTTCTACAGTGCTGTATCACTGTTGCTATGCCCTTGTAATGCTGGAGGAGAGTGTTACGGTAGTTAGTGGTTGGCATGTACAGACAGAAGTCTTTACCAGCTGGAATATGTGTCTTCTCATAGCAGTGCTATGAACATATGGAGAAACTGGAAGGGGAGCTGGGTATGGGGATTTTCTACACTCCTATTGTACTAATACATGCGTGGTATTCTGCTCCTTATGAGACTACGGGATCTCAATCTAAGAGAGGAAGAGGGTTTAGGACAAAGGTCGGACCATCCAATCACAGTGAACCTCTGCGGAATGGGCATCAGGCTAGCCTGCCATGATGCATACAATATTAACTTACCTATTCTATCCAGATTTAAGACAAATTCACAATCACTCATCTTTGTGGATGTGCATGCTTGCAATGTGAAGGTCGCTATGCAAATTAAGGGGTTATTCACAAACTCCATTTTGTTGTACTTTTGGTAGTAGTATAATAGTACTACTAACATTGTACAAAATCCTAATCATAAACCTATGTGTGAAGGTCTCTGCCTTTTCCTCACTCCTTTATTTATTTTTTTCCACAACAAAATGTTATTGTCAACAGCCAAAATATGCCTGTCAAGGCCAAATACCATAACAGTAAAATATACATATTAATCATAATGATGTAGACATTTTGTAGCCAAATGTACTGAAAAGAATAATATGCATAACAACATATTACATTAACAATCAACTGAAGTGTCATATGCCCATTATATGACGTGAAGCATGTCAAGTCAGCCCCAAAATGAATAGGTAAATCACTGATTCCGTATAACCCCGCTTTGTGGTAGTTGTGCCTATTGTCAATCAATCGTATGATCTGGGATAGGTTCTAAATAAATCCCCCGGAAGTCTGCCCATCGCTTCCATATCTTGGGATGTTTCTGGGGACAGCCCCGCGCGGCAAATATAGGTATTTCCAGCCCCTTACAGAAATCCAGACCCTTCTTCTAAGCCCCTAGGGAGGGCGGGGAGGTGTCCTTCCAGGACCTCGCAATGTCTCGCTTCGCGAGTGTAAGGCCCAGTAGCAATAGATGGTGTTTATAGATTTTGCCCCTGATGTCATCAGTTATGTGCAGAAGAGTTAATCTGGGTGAATGAGGGATGTCCCAGCCCAAAACCTGCGACATACATGCAATGACCCCATGCCAGAACCCAGCGAGTGATGTGCACAGCCACACGGTATGAATGAAGGTACCCTCGACCGCCTGGCATCGCAACCAGAGTGGAGAGGCAATAAGCCCCGCCCGCCAGAGCCGATAACTAGTGCAATAAACCCTGTGAAGGTATTTAAACTGTATGTATCGCAATCGGGTCGCAATGGCAGCGCCCGTGGGCATGCCAGCGCCTCGGTCCAGTCCTCGTCGTCCAAGGGGCCCAAGTCTATCTGCCAAGCCTCCAGTGTTTTGGACAGCGTTGTGTGGCTATTCGTGACAAGTGTGCGATATATTTTGGAAATCTTGTGTTCCCCCAGTTCTCAAGTAAATACTTTTGCCTCAAGAGGACTAAAATCAGGTATGGTCTCCTGGAGTGTGAGATATGGAGAGAAGGCATGGCGAAGTTGAAGATATTTGTAAAATTGCGATCGGGGCATAGCATATTCTTGCTGTAATTCCTGAAAGGACTTCAGGATCTGGCCATGAAGGATGTCCCCCACAGTGGAGATTCCTATAGCCTCCCATCCCGAGAAGCCAGGTAGCCCAGTGAGCTGCGGCAAGAGGCCATTGTGCCAGAGGGGAGCTTCTTTTGTTATCCTGCCCCACCATCCCAGCTGCCGGAGTATGCGTTTCCATAGTTGAAAGACTGTGGCGGTCGCCGGTGGCAAAGCCTTCCTGGTCGAGCACGCATAGAGGATTGTGTGGAGGGGTGTGATGCCCATCTGCCATTGCTCAACCACATATGTAGGGTCTGACCTATCTCCGTACCACCAATCGTGTAATATGAGTAGGTGCGAAGCCGCGTAAAACGCCTGGACGTCCGGTGTTGCCAATCCACCACAGTAGGTTGACTGAAAGCATGTCCGCAATGCTACCCAAGCCGAGCCGCCCCCCCAAAGAAAATGACGGAGAGTAGAGTTAAGTTGCCTGAACCAACTAGGTGGTGTCAGATATGGGTGGTTTTGAAGTTGATACAATAAGCGGGACAGGGAGACCATCTTGAAAATGGCAGACCTACCGAATAGAGAGAGTGGCAAATGTGACCAGGAGCGAGTCTTCTCCTTAATTTGCACCCACAGTGGGGCTAGATTCCTGTCCCAGGACAGGGACTGCGAGGCAGCCAGAAAGGCCCCCAGATACTTAAAGCCATCCCGCACCACCGTCACATCCTCTGACCAAGGGCCAAGAGGGCCTGCATTGCGCATGGGCCACAAGTAGGACTTACGGGGGTTCATATATAGCCCAGATGTGTCGCCAAAGATCTGCATGATCCTGAGGAGTCTGGGCCGTGATCGGTCAGGTCGCGTAAGGAAGAATAGTACGTCATCCGCATATAGAGCTATGCGATCGGACGTCGCCCCAGGCCACTCAAACCCGCGGATCTGTGCATCTATCCGCACCCAAGCCGCAAGTGGCTCCATTGCGAGCGTGAAGAGATACGGAGAGGGGGGGCAGCCCTGACGGGTGCCACGCCCGATAGAAAAAGTCTGTGAGACGGTGTCCACCACACGGATGGAGGCAGTGATATCCGTGTAGAGGAGTTGGATATATTTCAGGAGACGGGGACTGAAATTAAGGCGACTGAGCAGCGCAAAGAGATATGTCCAGCTCAGGGAATCAAAGGCCCTATCTATGTCTGCGAGCAATAGTGCAGCTGGCTCGCCCAGGCGGTCTGCCGAGGCAATGGCATTGAGTGCACGTCGGATATTATGTCGCGCGGCGCGGCATGAAACCGGCCTGGTCCGAGTGGACCAGATCGGAAATGTGCGGGACTATGCGATTAGCTATGATCTTGGCAAGTAGCTTAGCCTCCACGTTGAGGAGTGATATCGGGCGTTACGAAGAGTGAAGTTCAGGAGAGCGGCCGGGCTTGAGGAATACCACTATCTCAGCGTGACGCCAATCCACTGGAAGAGACCGGTCATCTAGAGCGGCGTGGAGTGCGGCAAGGTAGGGAGCAGTGAGTATAGATTGATACTTCTTATGGAATTCGCATGGAAAGCCATTTGGGCCAGGCGCCTTGCCCGGACGCATCTCAGACAGCGCTTCCTGAATCTCCTCAGTAGTGATTGGGGCATCCAGGTCGTCTCGTACATGGTCTGTGAGGGCACGTGGAGGCAAGTCATCAACAAACTTCTGGACTAGGCGTGGCGGTATGGTCTCCCGGGGGGCATAGAGCGCCGCATAATAGTCCGCAAAGCTTGCTGCTATTTGTAGGGGGTCCTTAAGAACTCTCCCATCGGGATCGCGCAGGCTCGGGATGGAGATGGGGCAGAGAGCTCTCTGACACAGACGGTGTAGTAAGGCGCTCGATTTGTTGCCCCACTGATATATTCTGCTACGGGTAGCCATCCAGGCTACCCGAGCCTCGTCTAACAGTTCACTGGCGTAAACCTGTTGATTATGGAGTAATTGTCTACGCGAATCGTGCCCGTTCACCTCTCTTCCCGCGCGTTCTGCGGTCAGTAGCTGGGCCTCCAGCTGTATCAATTTTTCCCGACGCAGCTTGCGCTGTGCCGTGCAGTATGCAATATCCACCCCCCAGAGTGTAGGCTTCATTGCCTCCCACACAACAGCAGGAAATCCAACCGACCCAGTATTCTGCAAGAAATATTCTGTAAGAGTGTTGTGCATATGTGATCTATATTTATCATCTTGTAAAAGCCATGGTGAAATGGCGCCAGCGGAAGGGGGGACGTTTTGTGTCCAGTCGCAGGTCTATTTGCAGTGGGGAGTGATCCGATAGGCCCCGGGGCAGTATTTCGGCCGCCGCAAGTCTATGTATGTGCGCAGCTGACAAGAAGATATAATCTATGCGGGAAAAGGACCCATGGACGCTAGAGAAGTAAGTGTAACCCGGTTCAATGGGATGAAGTCGTCTCCAAGTGTCCACCCAATCCAATCCCCGCACCATGGACCCCAGTTTTGACTCACGGATCTCAACTGTGTTCCCTGCGCTGCACCACCTATCAATAGAAGGGCATATTGTATCATTCCAATCACCCCCGAATAGGGTCAACCCCGGGGAATCTCAACCCACAGCCTCATCAAACATTCCATTAGGTTCCATGTGAGGGGTGGAGGGGCATATATAGATCCCAGGACAAGTGCCTGGCCATACATCGAGCCCGTAGCAATGAAAAATCTACCCTGGGGATCAGTCCATGTTTTCTCATGTACGAAGGGGATTCTGCGGTGGTTCAATATCGCTACCCCTCGTGAACCTCTAGTGAATCCGGAATGGAAGGCCTGTACAAAACCAAACCGCGTTAGGCATGGAAGTCTGTTCCCAAGCAGGTGCGTTTCTTGCAATAATAGAATATCTGCGCCATAGAGTTTGGCCTGGCGTAGGACAGCCGCTCTTTTAACCTTATCCAGTCGGACATTCCAGCTGACCACCCGGAGACGTCTTTCTTCTAACCTAGGCATATTTAGTGATATGGCGGGCATCGATGCATGTTTTCAAGGGACCACATGCGGTGATCACAAGTTTAAACATAGCTGCAGTTTTGACATGTGTATGACACTGAGCAACAAAAAACATTAACTTTCCCCAACATCCCCCCCTCCCTCCCACCCCAATACTTCATAAACATAGAAGCATCTGTCGCAGCATGAGGGCACCGGAGCCCCAACGGGGATCCGGAGCAACCCCTCAGCCAATGGATCCCTATATTGCTTCCCCTAGACACAGCAATATCTCAGAGTCCAAGGGAAGGCATTAAAAGGTGCAGCCCATGTCTTTGTGCCGTCAGCAATGAAGTTTTGATCGCTCATTAGGAGGAGTGGCAGAGTGAAGTGACTTTCATGCAGGAAGTCCTGTGGATCTGACGTGTGATTTATTGCGAGATTTGGAACGTTTCTTGGATAGTGACCGTCGGCGTTGCTCTCCGGAGGCCCGGGGCGACCCACGGCCCGGCCCCCCAGAAGAATCCAAATCCAGTCTGGGCAGTGTATGTGGCTTAAGCTTAATATTTTCGTCTGTCCATGCGAACACCTCTTCGGGGGAATCAAAGAAGTGTGTCCGCTCTTTGTAGGAGACTCGGAGCCTGGCTGGAATCAACAAGGAGTATTGAATCTTAAGATGTCGCAATTTGGCTTTCGCCTCAGTGAAGGACTGCCGACACTGCTGTACCAGCCTTGTATAGTCCGGGAATATCATAATCTTTTGCGAGGAGAAAAGGAGGGGATCCTTGAGTCTGGCTTGTTTCAGGATGACGTCCCTGTCTCGGAAATTTAAATATTGTGCAATCAGGACTCTAGGGCGAGCACCCAGCGGCGGCCTCTGCTGCAGGGCTCGATGGGCACGTTCGATGACGAAGCAGGGGGGCATGAGACCAGGGGGAGCCAGTTCGCCAGCCATTCAGTCAGGAAGTCTGCCATGTCGCTGCCCTCGCAGCCCTCGGGGAACCCAACAAAGCGGAGGTTGTTGCGGTGGGCGCACCCCTTCGCATCCTCCGCTTGCGTTGCCAGACCTTTTGCGTCAGATTTCAAGGCGGAGACCTTCTTCTGAAGTGTTGAGACAGAGTCCTCTACCATCGATATCCTGGACTCTGCCTCAGTTATGCGCTGTACAGCCTTGCGCAAGTCTTGCCTGAGGAGCATGACATCGGAGCCGACGGCCCCAATCTTCGCCTCCAGCAGGTCCCTGGATTGTGTTATGGCAGCCAATATAGCGGCGTTGTCTGGCATAGACGGCGGCGGGCTGCTCGTAGTTGGGGCCTGCGCAGCTGCGCCAGCATATTTATCCATGGTACTCTGCCGAGCTGTCGCACCTGGGATCTTATCTTTACTCATGGTGCCGGAGTAAGGGACCCCCAACCGTGAGACCAATGGGTAAGTATGGACCCTGTCAGGATAATAGAACCCCCAAGACCCAGGCACGCCAATCGCCAGCAATGTAGAAGGATCACAGAGGCAGGGACCATAGCTCCAGACAAGGCGCCCTCAATCAATTAGTCTCTACCCACAGTCTCTGATGAAGGCACAGTGCGCGTACGTGCTGGCAGACAGGGGGCCGAGGCACCACCCCCACACGGCAATCCGGTCACTCAGCGGCACACACACGTTGCAGGGCACGTCTCAGGCACGGGATCTCAGCAGTCTATTGCCGCCCCTGGGCTATAGGTCCGATAGTGCGGGTGCAGGAGTAAGGTGTATTATGCAGCTCACCTCAAACCGGCCTCCCAAAATGTAGAGCATCAGCGTAGGGGCCCGTCTTACGACCATCCCGCGTTCCGATGGTGTTAAGTGCCTCACGGGGCAGCAGTAAGCCACCCAAGTTAACACGGTCTCACCGCGACCCGAAATGGCTGCCGAGTCTCACCAGGCCACTCACGGCAGGGGCCGCCTCATAGTCGCCCACACCGCACCTCTAGTGGCGATGATATGTCGTCGCAGCACTCATGCACCTCTAGGGGCACGTTGCCACTCCTCAGACTCGGGCAAGGATCGCCAGGCCTCCGCCGCCCGTGGGATTAGGCTGCAGCCATAAGCACCCAGCACCGGCAGTCTGAAAGCCACGTGCACCACCGATTGCAGAGCCACCCACCTCCTCACAGCATCTGGTACACGAGTTGGGCGGTGGCACGCCGCGGCTCGATGCAGCCGCTGAGTCCCGTCAGGTCCACCAGGCAGTGTGGCCTCACAGGGTGGAAGCGAGAACACGGCGGCCCGACATGGCCGCCGGCTCTCGTCCAGTGTCTCCTGTCGCAAGGGGGTTAGAGGCAGGGGCGTAACAAAGACCCCCGCAGCACCCGCAGTGCGGGGGGGCACCGAGCTCTAGGGGGCCCCCACAGCACAGTACCCTGGCCTGAGAGCTTCAGAGTAAGTACGGAAGGGGGGCCCCTCCATGCAGTTTGCAGGGGGGCCCCCTCCAGTTTCATTACGCCACTGGTTAGAGGGGCGGCACGCCGCGGCCCGACACAGCCGCCGGGCCCCCCCGGGCCCAGATGTCACTCCCACGCCGACAACAACCACCACCGGGGGGCAGACGACACTGCGTCCACCGCTGCCCGCCGAAGTTCGCAGCTGATCCACAGCAGCGCCCCTCACGCAAGGGAGAGGATCAAAAGGCCGCAGACTCTCCTCGGCATCGGGGCGTCACCAGACGGGGCAGATGGGTCCAGCACAGCTCACCGGGGGCCGCCAGGCTCTAGGAGCATTTACCAGGAATTAGACTCTGCATGAGGGACGAAAAACGGCAGGATATTGGAAGGATTAATGTGGGGCTGCGGGAGCTCGTCCAAAGTGCGTCCACCATGTTGGACCGCTAGGCCACGCCCCCCTCATTAATTTTTTAATTGCAGAGATCTTGGCCCAATTGCAGAGATCTCTGCACTTGTAAACCTATGATTTAGTAGTAAATGTAGGGGGACAAGGACAGTGGCTGGAAAATGAGGATTATTTACAACTAAACGGTAGGGTTTGGGGAGGAGTAAGTAGAGTTTAAGTGAGGGCTAGGGAGTTGTTTAGAGAGGGACATGCACCCACCCACAAAAGAGTAGGCCCCTTCCTAGTCTCTAACTGTACTCCTAAATTTACTCCAGTAAACAAGCATTGGCAAAGCCAATAGGTCTCACCTTTGGGATCGATTGGCTTTGCCAATGGTTCTAGCCTTGCTGTTCAGAATCCCTGAGGCTAAAGAAATCTCACATAAAGAAGGCGCTATGATGCTGCAGCCATGTCATTTTTTAGGTGTGCCCACCACCCATGATATCAGTAAATAATAAAAAGGAGTAACAGCAAAACAGGTGGGGAATTAGTACATGGGCGATAAAGCGAAGCGGGGGGAGCAGTACACGAGCGTGGGCGCAACTTGGAGGGGGGGGAGAAGCACATGGGTGACAAACAGCAACATGGAGAGCAGAGGAGAGGAGTATATATATGGTATGTCTATAGCGCAAACCTACCCAAAAGGCAGCGGAGCTCTGTACATGGTCAAAGGCAACCTCAAAGTCAGCAAGTACTAGGAGAGGAAGCTAAGTTGTGCACCATTAATGCATTGTGATGTAGAGTTCTTTAAAGAGGTGAGCCTTCAACTCTTTCCTAAATTGGAGAAGCATTGGGGCAGTCCTGATTGATACAAGGAAGTTATTTTAGATCCTGGGTGCATAGATGGTTTTGACCTGTTTTCTTGTTTTTTTTCTTATCACTTCTTAATCTACAGTCTTCTGGTGTCCTGGCTGTCCTGGCTGTGGGGGGTGTGCCTAGAACCACCAAAGACGGTGTGCTTGTATGCAAGATAAGCGGAGGTGTTGGTTGTGATGGCTTTGCAAATGATGCTGCTGTTTTTGAAGATGGTGCAGGCAAGCAAGGAGAGCTAATAGAGATCCATCTGTGTGTGGGTGATGTGATCATATTTCTTCAGGAATTCTGTCATGGTTGGGTCGAGCTTTAGTTAGGTGCTGGACAACTGGGTCTGGATAATCTGCAAGCAGTGTTTGGAGCATTGGATGACTGAAGCAGAGGAGACTTTCAAGTAGTTGTGCATTATCGCCATCGAAGTACATGGAGGGAGACAGCTGGAAAACCTAACCCAAAAGAAAAAAGTGATGCGTCCATGTTCCAGGGAAGGGACAAAAACAAGAAGAAGAAGGAAAGCCCACACAAGCTAATTAATAAAAACAAGCAAATGAGAGTGACAGTAAAGCAACCAATGGTAGGCTCTAAACTGACAATAGGTGTTTTACCAACAGAAAGCATGCTGTTCAGCATGGCTAAAGTTCAATCTAAACCTTTGAAGCAGCTGCTGACATCATTTTGTAGGGGTGCTTACCATGCATGCCCGAATCTACTAAATGACGCAGGTGCTTTTTTTACTTTTTTATTACCAATATGAGTCGGATCAGTAACTAAAAAGAAAAGAAAATGTACAAAGTTTTTTTTTGTTACGTGGGCAGGCAGGGAGAGCGGAAGTTATGCAGAGGAGTCTTTGGGGGAGCGCCAAAGCAATACACGGAGTGTGGAGGGTAACAGAAAAGGATGTAGGAGTGGACATGAAAGCAATTGGGGGAGAGCTGGAGGGGATATGAGAGCAAAAGGGGGAGAGCAGAAACAAAGGCAACCAGAGGGCTGGGGGAAAGCAATGCAGAGTGCACATGTGGCGGGAAGCGACTGGGAGAAGCACACAGGTGAGTGAAAGAGGGAGGGCGGGGAGAAGCATTTGGGCAATAAAGAGCAATACGAAGTACATGAGGGATAACACTTGAAAACACTCACATTCTAATGGAGTGCTTCACACAATAGAAAAAGGTAATGTTTAAAAAGCAAGCAATGCTAGCAGCAATGCCAGGCGCCCACTAAATGACGCAGGTGCTTTTTCCCCCCTTTTAGTTGCAAATCTGACTTGGCTCTGTAACTAAAAACAAAATAAAATGCGCAAAAACTTTTTTTTTTAAAGAAGGCGAGCAGGGAGAGAGATAGCTATAGGGAGGAGGATTGGGGGAGCCCCAAAGCAACACAGAGAGGGTGGGAGGAAACAGTAAATCAATATAGGAGGGGACAGGAAAGCAACAGAGGGAAAACCGAGGCGTAGCTTTGGGGGGAGGGTTTGGAGTGTTACAACCCCCAAATAAATATATTATTTAGTAAATAGTTGGGTACAGGAGCTTTCAGTCGGGTATGGTAAGGTGTCTGTCGGATTTCACCTGGGTTTTTTAAATACTCACTCGCACACTCTTCTGTTATGAAGATCTTAAAACATGGGTATTTTACGAATTGCCGTGTTTTAAGTACCCCTCTCAATCTGCCCTTCCTTCCCTTTCCATTGGCCCTTAATCCCCCCACATGCGCTGCTTCTCATATAATAGTTACCATAAACCAGATTGATGGCCAGAAAATCTAAAGCTCACACCCCCCTCCTCAGTCTTACTGACCAAGCTACACCCCTGGGGAGAACTGGAGGGGATGTGAAAGCAACGGTTGGAGAGCAGCAGCAAATGCAACACAAGGGTTGGTGAAAAGCAACACGGAGGGCACAAGTGGGGAAAAGCCATGGGGAGAAGCACGCAGGTGAGCACACGAGGGAGGAAGCGGGGTGAAGCATTTGGACAATAGAAGGCAACATGGAGTGTAGAGGGAAAGAAGAACACAAGGATGTTGCCTAAGCTATGACTTTGCCGCAGCTCTACAGGGTTCTCTTTCCCACCAACGGGTGACATGGGCGAACTTGGTTAAATGCACCAACGAAGAATGTGAAAGACAGGTTTTTGTATCACTGCAAAACGCTATTCAATGTATTATTGAAAATAGAGGTATTTCTTTTGGGTTACTAACAATACCTAGGAAGGGATCAGGGGCATTGTGGTAACAGTGACAAACATATTTAATTTTTCACAAAGTCACACACACACACACACACACTGCACTAAGAAGAATGAACACTTAACTAAAAGCATGTATTACTACAGGGACAATCTGTTTCTCAGTACATTTAAAGCAACTAGACAGAATATTATAAAAACAACAAGGAAGCGCGTTATAAATAACGAGATTAAAATGAACATTTCTAACATGGTTAAAATTTCATCTAGAACCTACAGAGATGCACTGTAGCCTTGTTGATAGTAAAGGCTGTCCTTATCTGCGGAGGAGGGAAGACAGTGTTTCCGGAGAAGGGCAAACACACACTGCAGTCTGCCTCTGGGACTCAGCTTTATCGGCTTCAGGCTTCGAGGTGAGAGGTATCATCTACGAAGTGCGAAGTGCGAAGTGTTCTGGCAGTAGGTGAGACCATCTCTAACAGAGTCGTGTGTGATAATCTGGGCAAAGGACCTCTGGCAGTCCGTCAGAAATTGAAATTCTTGACATGCGTTTAAGAATGTCTGTCATAGATTATGTGCATCCAGGTGTGCGTCCCAGATGTTTCCTTATGAAGATATGAGATAAAAGGACGTCAATTCAGACTACATTATTTTGGCTATATGTCTCTATTTGTTCATATTTAACCTTGACGAATGTCGCATCAGGTGTTACATCTATGTCATTAGTCGAATGACTTGACGCTTTGATAGTGCTTAGAAAGATATGGTCAGATGACATCTGAGTCAAATGAAAGACATTACAATGATTCTATAGAATTCGGGAAAGATGGAGACTTCAATTGTTTAAGATTTAGAAGATGGTGATTTCCATTTTCCAAGATAGAGTCGGGCCTACAAAAATGGAGTGGGACCTTAGGGGTTTTACGTCAAGGAAGCAGATTGAAGATACACACACACTCTAATGAAGTGCTTCACACAAAAAAAAGAAATGCCTAAAAAGCAAGCAGCAGAAGCAGGGATGCCAGCCAAATCAAAGATATTGCAAAGAGGCAATGCTCCATGGGAGGAACAAACACAAGATTGACAAACTGGGACATGAATAAGAAGCAGACAAATGAGAGTGACAAAAAAGGCAACCAATGATAAGCAATAGTCAGGCTCCAAGCCCCTTTATGTTCTTGGTAAGCCACAATATGCCTCACAACAGACAGCCCATGTGCTGTCTTGTAGGCTCGACCTAAATAGCAGCAAATGTTAAAGTGCACTTTTGCTTAAATCTCCTTAAATATCACGCTGCTGTGTACTTCCAGCTTATTTGTACTCTCAGCTGCACATCAGCTGTAGGGCCGAAAATGACCAGCATTGCTCACTCAGCTGAAGAGAAATTGATATTTTTTTTTTGTTGTCAAAATTCTTTTTATTAAGCATCATAAAGCACATAAAAAACATACGTACAGCAGGGGGCCGGTAGGCCCAAGAGGCTAATAGAGTTTGCCATAAAAGGTTCAGTTTCTGACATCCCCTAGACCTGGCCGCCCTCCCCCAAATTCTCTAGGAGATGCTCAGTTTTCTTCACCACATAAACCTAAAAAGCTGTAGTCATGCTTTTAAACATCCCCCCCCCCCCCCAAAAAAAGGGAGAAAACTTTCCCTGCCCTCCCTCCCTGGTGATTGCAACGCATAGACAAATTCCATAATAATTAACAGATCTTCTGTAAATCTTAATTATCGAGGTGGGGATGACTTGTAGGTCATCCGTTTCAGTCAGGCATATACCTCGATCCACCCTACAGTTGGAACAGATGCATGGAACGCACTGAAGAGGGACAGACCGCAGAGGGTAAGCCGGCAGAGAGAAACCGAACCAGTGGGCCCCACTTGCGTTCGAAGGCGTCATGGTCATCTTTAAAAATATCAGCTAGCCTCTCCATGGAAAGGAGTCTCCATAGTCGGGCGTGCCACAGCGAAGTCGCTGGCGTTCCAACCTTTTTCCAGGCCGCTGCAATTGTGAGCTTCGCAGCCCCCACACACAGCCAGAGAATAGCCTTGTCTGTGGAGAGCATCTGTTCCATCTCTGGAGTCCTAACCCCCAACACTATCCCCTCAATCGTCGTCGGTATTTGTGGTCCCAGCATGTCTTTAAGATGGGAGAGAATCTCTTCCCAAAAAGGGCGAACACTGGGACAGTCCCACCAAATATGACGAAAGTCCCCCTGTAGTCCACAACCCCGCCAGCAGAGATCGGAAGTGTCTGGGAAAATCCGTCGTAACTTAGTGGGGTAGAGATACCAGTCGAATAGGGTTTTATAGTGGGCTTCCCTCAAGGCTATAGATCTATTGTGTCTAGGAATATCGCCCCATAAATGTTTCCATTCCTCGTCAGTAACCTCTCGCCCCAGAGACTGTTCCCAGAAGGACATGTAACGCGCCCGGGGTGTGTGTAATGTATTTAGTAGCAGTGTATAGAGAGCAGAAATGGCGCCCTTCATAGACCCCGCCCTACTGACCGCCAATGTATCCATGGGTGTTAACTGTCGGGTAGCTGCCTCCTTCATATGGGGTAACGTGGCCCAGTGCTTAAGTTGGAGATAGTGATAGTGTTCGCTGTGAGGTAACGAGAATTCCCTTTTGCAGCTTTCGAATGTTAAGACATCATAATTATGAAATAAATCGGACAGTTTCAGACAGCCCCCTTCTCTCCAGCAATCAAAGGGCCCCTCCTGCACCGCCGGCGGAAAGGCTGGATTAAAATGGATCGGAGTGTAGGGGGAGGGAAACGAGGTCCACCCCTCCCTTCTTGTGACCTGATCCCAAACTGTCAGGGTAGTGCGTGTGGGTGTACTTATGTATGAGTTCGCGGGACGGTCTTTCTTGGGTTTCCACAAGAGATCCCAGATGGAGCGCCCTACAACGGATCTGTCCATGTGCAGCAAGTGTTTATCGGAGGAGCGTGCTGTCCATTCCGTTACCACCCGGAGTTGCGCTGCTTGGTAGTATAAAGTGAAGTCCGGCAACGCCACCCCCTGCCGCTCTGGGGTGCCGCATTACATGAAAAGGAAGCCGGGCTCGCCCCCTCTCCATATGAATTTGATTACCATAGAGCGGAGGCTCGGTAACAAGTTGCGATCCAGCGCCACCGGTAGCGCCTGAAAGAGGTACAACAGCTTCGGAAGTACTGTCATTTTTACTGCATTGATCCTACCCAGCCACGATATGTAGAGAGGTTGCCACCTCTTGAATTCCTGCTGCAACTGGGACACTAAGGGGGAAAATTAGCCCTATACAAATCCCCAACCCTAGCCGTGAGGCGAACCCCCAGGTACATCAGAGAGTGTTTCGCGCAATGGAGAGGGGACTGCCCTTTTAATCGAGCCATTTCCCCCGCCGAGAGTGTGAGATTCAATACGGAAGACTTAGAGAGATTTACCCGAAATCCCGCCACTCGCTCAATCTCAGCCAGTTCCCTCTGCACTGCCATGAGAGAGGCTGAGGGCTCCGAGAGCGAGAGGAGAATGTCGTCCGCAAAGAGGGACACTTTATGTTCGGTGCCACTAAACTTTATTCCTCGTACCTCCTTATTAGCCCTAAGACGCACCGCCAGGGGTTCGATACTAAGGGCGAACAGCAGAGGGGAAAGGGGACATCCCTGCCGTGTACCTCTACTCAGCGCAAAAGGGGGTGATGTGCAGCCATTGACCACCACCCGAGAACTGGGTTTGGAGTAATTAGCCTTGACCATTTGGAGAAACGCCTCCCCGAAGCCAAATCTCCGTAGTGTGATAAAAGGAAAGACCAATCCACCCTATCAAAGGCCTTTTCAGCGTCAAGCCCGACCAGTACCGCTGGGATCTTAAATTTAGTGGCCTTCTCAATAAGGTGGATAGTACGCCGAATGTTGTCATGTGTTTGCCTCCCTTTTATAAAGCCGGATTGGTCCGGGTGCACCAGATCAGGCATGAGGTCCTCCATACGCGCCGCGATGATCGAAGAGTAGAGCTTCGCATCTAAATTCAACAAGGCGATGGGTCGATATGAGGAGCAGAGCGTGGGGTCCTTGCCTGCTTTGGGAATAACCGATACTATTGCTTCTGCCATGGTGGGGGACACTTGTGCGACACCAGCAATCGCCTGGAAGAGCACGGTGAGGTGTGGCGTCAACTCTTTTGCAAAGCATTTGTAAAACTGGGCCGTCAGACCGTCTGGCCCAGGAGCTTTGTGCAATTTAAGCCGGCCTATGGCCCTATCCACCTCTGCGGCCGTGATGGGAACGTCCAGAGCCTCCGCCGTCTCGTGAGGTATCTGAGGCAGAGTTACCGTCTCTAAATATTGGTGCTGTCGCGTCTCTTCCGCGGGTGAGCCCCGATAGAGGTCCCCATAGAACTCCCCAAAGAGAGTTGCTTTTGCGGAGTCTATATGGACGGTCTGTCCTCCCTGATCACGAATACCCCCAATAAATTCCCGCTCTCGCTTCATGCGTAATTGACGCGCCAAATGTGGTCCCACCTTATCCCCTTGAGTGTACGATGTCTGACGGAGTTTCAGAAGCGTATATTCTGCCCTATTATTGTAGATGGATCTAAGTTTGCCCCGCACCGCAGTGAGGTGGCGCTGTAGGATTCTAGTAGGGGTCGACTTATGCGCCTGCTCCAACGTCTCCAATTCACTCTCCAAGGCCACTCTTTCGGCCCGCCGCTTCGAGTTGAGGACCGAGTTGAGCTGGATACATCTGCCCCGAAGAACCGCCTTGAAGGCGTCCCAGTTATTTTGTGGGGAAGTGGCCTGGGGGGTATTGTACATGAAAAATTCGCCGATAGAGGACCTCAGTTCCTCGCATAAGAGGGGATCTCATGTAAGTGCAGTAGGGAAGTACCATCGTGGCTGAGTCGCTTGGGGCCCGCCCCAAGTTAAACCAATAGTAATCAAGCTGTGATCAGAAAGAGAGATCGGCAGGATCTGTGCCGCCTGTAGTGACACTCTAAGTGACTGGCTTAGAAATATGTGGTCTATCCTAGAATAGGATCGATGTACATGTGAATAGTAAGTATAGTCTTTATAATCAGGGTACAGTGTCCGCCAGGATCCACAGAGGCCCAAGGAGGATATATGTTGCTTAAGCCCTTTCGAAAAGACGGTGTTGGAAGCCCTGTTAGCCTGAGAGCTATCTAAGGAGTCCTGCCACACCAGGTTGAAATCCCCCAATAGAACCACAGGACCCTCCGCAAACCCCCCAATCATCTTGAGTGCGTGCGTGAGGAAAGCGGCTTGGCCCGTGTTAGGCACATATAGAGTGACGAACGTGCAGAGAACGCCCCTAAGTCTCCCCTTAACCATCAGTAAGCGTCCCTCTCGGTCAGTTTTAGTCGCCTCATGCAGGAAATTGGAGGATCTATGGAAAAGTAGTGCCACTCCATTATGTTTGGTGCTGGAGGATGACCGATATATCAGTGGGTAAGCTTTATGGCGGAGCCTGGAGTCCTCTGTTTTCCTAAGATGAGTCTCCTGAAGGCCTACCACCTCAAAGTGACGATCGACTAAGTATTTCCATATCTTCTGACGTTTTTGCGGGGAGTTCAGCCCTTTAACGTTCCAGGAGGCGATAGTTACCATTGGAGCAAGACAACCTCCCCCCAGCCCCTGTGTCTACCCACTGACCGGCCCCTCCCCCCAGACCTCCCCCCACTCCTGCACCGACTGTCCCTTCTAAGAGCCAAAAACCAATCTACCCCGTCCTCAGACCTGCCGTATTGTTGCCTATAGGAGAGGACAAAAACCCTCTTCTCCCACACCATCACCAGGGCACCCTCCCCCTTCCCTAACCCCCCCAACATACCCCAAAAAAACAGTGAGCCCTCCAGCCAACCGGCCGGGGGTTTCGAATCCCCCACAAGAATAAGGGAGGATTCTGGGTAGTCCGGCCAAGGCCCGGACCCCCCGACTGCCATGCATCAAAGTAACTATGGTGTCTTCACAGAGAACATTAGGTCATACAGATTGACCAAGAAAACCTCAGTGTCCGTATGGAACAAACCCAGGTCCAATGCGTCGTGGCCCCTACAGTACTGTAGCTACACACCCAGGCAACCCCGAGCCGCAGGCACACCACTGCGCAGAGTGCTGTCGGTCCTTCCACCTTACCCCTCGCCGAGCGTTTGCCCCCTCCAGGCCCTCCAACAGACTCCCCGGCTGGTGTTGGCCCCTTCTCCACACATACCCCACCCCCAGCTATCCAACAGGCCTCCAGCAAAACAAAAACCTCAGTGTCCATCAAGGGGGGGCGCCGGTGCCCCGGCAGCTGCCCAGTCTCGCCACGAGGCGAACAATCCCCCCTCAGCGCCACCCCATTCCGGCTGCAGCTGCAGAGTCTCATCCAAGACGATCCGGACACTCACTGTGGTCGCCCAGCTGCAGGGGCACCGCTCGTGGACCTCCCGGCCCTTGCGACGGTCCGCCAGGAGCCGGCTCCGCCCCGGGGCGGGCCCGCCCCCGCATGGGCCCCCGATGGGGTCATCTCGTCCGGGACGGGCAGGCCCAGGATGCGCAGTCCCTCCGCCAACTCGGTGACGTGACGTGGCTTGTTGTTATATTCAAACGCCAGGCCAAAAGGGAATGTCCATCGGTAGCGTATCTCCTCCTCCCGCAGCTTGGTGGTGACTGGGCGCATTGATTGGCGGCGCGCCAGAGTGGACGGGGCCAAATCCTGAAAGATAGAGCAGCCGAAGCCCTGGAAGGACACCTCTTTCTTTTTGCGGGCCGCGAGAAGGATGGCCTCCTTGGTCTTAAAGGAGTGTAACTTGACGAGGACATCACGGGGCCTTTTCCGCCCTCCGAGCTGCAGCCCCCCCACTCGGTGCGCCCGATCGAGTTTGAGCTTCAACTGCGTGGGGGCCAGGATCTCCGCAAATAGGCCCGTCACAAATGCCTCGATGTCCGGTCCTTCCGCCCCCTCTTCCAAATCACGGATCCGGACGTTCTCCCGCCGAGTCCTGTTCTCCAAATCCTCCGCCTTCAAGGTTACCTGCTGGAGTTGGATCCGGACAGCCTGCTGGTCTTCCTGCAGCCGGGCCACCTGGGTCGTGAGAGCTTGGTTCCGTTCCTCCACCTCCAACACTCTAGTACCCACGGCATCCACATCTTGGCGCATGGTCGACAGCTGTTCCTTAATGTCTGCTTTCAACTGGTCCATGGAGGACCGTAAGTCCCTTTTGATCTCCTGACACAGATCCGCCTTAAAATCACGTAAAGTGGCCACCAGATCCTCATGTGTAAGGGCCATATTCTGCGGCTGTTCTGCGTCAGCAGTGGGGTTCGTCTTATCAGCGGCGGAAAAGTATCGGGAAACCTTGTTGGCACTCTTCTTGGGCGGCATAAGGGTAGCGAACCACTCTGCGTGCTGTCTCTGGGCTCTGTTATGGGCAAGTCAAGTCGGGGAAGCCTCAGGTGTCTCCGCTGCCCCCGTGCTGCACTCTCCTGTTGGGCAAGAAATCCCCCCACTCAGCATGCCCTGAGCGCCATCTTTACTTCAGGCGGCGCGCGCCTCCATCCAGTAATGCCCACTTCGTGTCCTTATGCCCCCAGATCCGCCGCTGCAGGGCCCTGGTCTTGATTCACTGTAGCGCTTATGCTATCACCCCCACTCGCCGGCCGCGCTCTTCCACGCTATGCTAACCGTGCTGCCGCCATCTTAGGGTCAGGCGTGGGGCCTCCAGGCCTCCGTGACGCAGACCGGACCCTGTGGGCCCCCCCAAGTGGAGACCGACCTGTTCTCCCGGGCCTGCGGGTGTTCCTCCTCTGGCGCCAGCCGTCGTAACCTCACACTCTGCAGCGAAAAGCGTAACCGCCGCCGCCCGCCCCATTCATCCCGGTAAGTGGCCGCCAACCTCGGGAGCTCGGAGAATCAGCAGCAGCTTGTCCGTTGGTCTCAGGGCATAGCGGCAGCCCGTCCAAGAAGGAGACCTCTCCGGTCCGCAGCTCTCCCGGGGAAGCTCCGACACTCCGGCCGCATTCAGCCCGCCATCCTGCCTGGTAGCTCGGCTCCCATGCGACCCGTTCCGTTACTGTGCTCCGCTATTCCCCTTATCACTGGGGTCTCGGGTGTTCCTCGTGTCGTTCTCTCCCCGGACACCCGGTCCACGGCTCACCACATGTCCTCAAAATTCTCAAGGCAGTCGTCGGGGCCCGGAGCTGAAGCGGCTCACGTCCGCTCAGCCATCTTACTTGGCCACGCCCCCAGAAATTGATATTTTAATAGAATGTGTCATGCCCCTCCCCCAGTAATTGAATGCAGAGGAAACAGACGCAAGAAGGGTGAATTGTTTAACGTGTGGGAACTGCAAGCAGGCCAGGTATCTGCTTTTAACTCCTTTTATTTATGCGGGCAGCATGAAACGAGGCTGGGATATCTAGATTTGTTAAAGTGATCAAGCTGTGGATTTTTACATAAGTCTGTTTATACAGGCAAGATGCTGATTGTGACACATTCTTTGCTCTCACACAAGAGTATTCATTTTCATGCATCAGCTTGAAACATACATCATGCACTGCCAGAGCCACAGAAAAGCAACACACACACATTCTTTGGACAATTTAAAAAGAACCTTCGTTGACCCAACACTGGATGAACGTATCACAGGGTGCAGTGCCCACATGGAGGTCGCCACAATCACCTATTTCGCAGATCTGTGGTAAACAAACTCCCCAGGAGCAGCAGTGGGTGGGTGTAGAAATACTCAGTATTCTTGCAGCACACCCTTTTTCTGTGCCAAGCCTGCTCTGCTTGTGTAAAGGTGAGCAGGTCCCACGTCACAGGAGCCGAATATTAGGAATAACACAAATAGCTCTACGGATTAGGAAAAGCAAACAGCTGCGAGAGATAGAAACCTGGGGCTGGGGGTGGAAGAAGCACACAGGCAGGGAAGCACAGGAGGGCAAGCGCATCATTAAGTGGGAGGAGAGAAGAACAATGGCAAGAAACATCAGCACAGGAGGGGATAACAAGGGGCAAAACCGAGGGGGGGGGGAGGGACAACATAGTGGGGGGAAGCAAAAGATAGACAGAGATACATGGAGGAAGTGAACGAGAGAGAGTGCAATGTGCAGGTGGGGGCAGAAAAGCAACGCTGGGTGGAATATGTGGTTGAAGCACAAGAGCTGTGAGTTTGGGATAGGAGGAGACACACACGAAGGGGACAGCAGGAGGAAAACACATGCACTCTTGACCAGTGCTTAAAGAAAAATACAAAAGTAGCTCCTGAAAACAGAGCATTGGAAGTACACAAGTAGTGGGTCCATGCTGAAGGAGTCGGACAAGCCCAAAAAGAGGAAGTCAAGCCCGCACATGCTAATATATTAGAAAAAAGTAAATGAGAGTGACAATGAAGACAACCAATGGTAAGTAGTGAGGCAGGCTTTAAGCCACTGTAAGGTATCAAAATGTTTTGTAACAGACAGCGCATGAGCTGTCTGAGGCAAGGCCTAAAAAGGATTCAAAACAGTCGTAAATGTACTCCAGCTCAGAGCTGTAGTAGGTCCACCATCACCCATGGCCACTCAAAGGTACTGCAACAACCTCCTATAGAAAATATTAGAGGTAGGGACTTACAAAAAACATAGAAAATATGTTGAAATAAATAAAATATATATATATGCAATTTAAATATTTGGAAAATTAGATAGAAATCGTTAAAAAAAAAAAAATTGCTGAATGACTCATTCAATTTAAAGACAAACATAACTATTTGTTTTTTAATTAATTATATTAAACTAAATTCATTTTATACATAACTTTCAGTAACTTTTAATACATAATAAATATAAATGTTAGTTTAAGTGGGTTAATTTTTAAAAAACTTTTAAAAATAATGTTAATTCAATTTAATATGCTTACATGTATTTCAAATAATTGACAATGTATTTAATAGTAAAGTAACATTATAAAAAATATTCTACATTTAAAAACAGATATAAAATGATTTAATATTAAGATTTAACATACAAAAACCACAAAAAATAAAATGTAAACGTCAATAAACTTGTATACATTTCCCTACTTTACCATAGAGAGATTTCTGCCCCGATTGTAGAGGCCTTCTCCAAGTGTGTAGAACTTAAAATCTGGTTGTAAACTCACTACTAATAGTAACTTTACAGTTGTATTTGATATTTTACTGACTCTTCTCCCTATTTCAGGGGATGGAGGCATGCAAGTCATCACTTTTTTTTTTTTTTTTTTAAATATCTTTTTTATTGGCATTTATTTAACACACGACA
Organism: Calotriton arnoldi; assembly: GCA_963921515.1. Taxonomy (NCBI): domain Eukaryota; kingdom Metazoa; phylum Chordata; class Amphibia; order Caudata; family Salamandridae; genus Calotriton; species Calotriton arnoldi. The sequence goes on from CAWUFW010013512.1 coordinate 378,810, forward strand.
TTAATATGAATAATAAAATTACATTATCATTATAAGAGGAGCATCATCTTCTGCAGGGGAATTATCGATCAATGAGGCGAGATAGGCAATCCCAACACATTACAAAAGCCTACAATAGTCAAGCCAACTGTTGATCTCAGGTTGCATAACACAGGGCAGTACATTATGTTGAATCAAAAATGAAAAAGAAAACGGTAAGCCTTTCCCAAAATGATCTTTCCCATTGTTCCTAAACGAAAGAAAAGAAGGAAAAGGAAACTTACAAGAACATCATACACCTAAATCTATCTGTAACACCATGAAATACAACCAAGTAAAATCATGACAAACAAACAATTGCCAGGAGTCGGTCCATTACCTTACCTACGGTAAAATAGAAATTGAAGCCGATATTTGGAGTGGGGAGGGGGGGGGGACACAGGAGAAAGGCATCAGTGGAGGGGAAAGAGGCTATAGCAAGTGAACCCGCAGGCCACCCCATTTATTCAGAAACTGTTGATGCTGCGCGTGACGTGGGCTCGGGTACATGGCGCGCATCCCATGCCTGTGCGATTTCCCCCCATGGCTCAGCGTAGGGTTTGCGACGCTTGGTGATCCTGTCCTCCTTGAGCAGTGCCCTTTCTTCAGCTCTAACCCAACATGAAACGTCCGCCTCCCAGACAGTCAGCAAGGGCGGATTGTTCGCCTTCCAATGCAGCGCTATCCTCCTCTTGGCCAACAGGAAAGCCAAGTCCGCGAACCTATGTCCCAGTTTTCTAGCTTTGGGCCTCGGGAACAAACCCAGGATACAAACCTCCAGAGAGCACGGCAGATCCCGGGACAGTACCCTGTTAACAGTGTCCACTACCGTGGCCCAGTAGGCGGCCAGCCGCGGACAAGAACAGACCATGTGGTCAAAGTCCGCATCCCCCTGCAAGCAGCGTGCACAAATCAGGTCATCCCTGTGATACACCACATTCAGCCGATGTTGAGTGAGGTATGTTCTGTGTAGGAAATTAAATTGCAGGACTTTAAAGGCTGTGTTCCGTGACACCTTTTTCGGCCTACCCAGGACCTTCTGCCAGTCTTTGTCCGTCAGTCGTCTGTCCAAAGTCCTCTCCCATCTCTCCCTCAAACGTGTAAGTGTGTGCGGAGCCGTGTCCATTATTGCCAGATAAAGCCATCGCACAAGGTGACCCGCCGAGCCCAGAGTCACTAGAGCCTCCAATGCTGGGTGGACCTCGGGCTCACCCGCAGCTGCTCCCCACAACTCCTCCACCGCACCCCAAATCCTATGATAGTTCAAGAACTGCCCCGGCGGAAGCTCATGGTACTCTAGGAAGTCATCCAGCGGTAGTAACTCCCCGTCTCTATAGCAGTCCCCTATCCTACAAACTCCTGCGTCCTCCCAGCCCGGCAGCTGTCGCAATGTGAGGGGAGGCCCCATGCCCGCCTGGGGGATGCCCACTAGTGGGAAGCTCGGCGCATAGAGCGGTCTGCTCCTGGAGCGGGCTGTACATCTGTCCCAGCACTTCACTGCTACAGTGAGTAACACCCCCATGTGCTGAATCGTGTGGCGCCTATTTAGCAGTCTAGGGAATAACCTGGCATGAATGGCACGGATCAGAAGCGCTAACGTACCCAGCTCTCTCCCATCTAACCACCTAGCCAGCCACTGAAGTTGGGCCGCCAGATAGTATGCCTCGAAATCCGGAGCCATCAACCCCCCCATCCAGGAACGGGAGGCGCAGCGTCTGCAGCGATACTCTATTACGGCCACCATCCCAGACCAGGTCCCTTAAAATCACGTCCAGAGCCCTGAACCAGCTTTTTGGAATCACTACTGGCAAGTTGACAAAATAATACAGCAGGCGGGGAAGCACCACCATTTTTGACAACGCTACTCTGCCCATCACCTGTAATTTAAGGGTGCGCCAGAAGGTCACCTGACCTGAGCCCTCTGAGGGCGCCTCCGAGATTGCCATCAAAGAGATCGGCTTGAGTGTGACAGACACGGATCCCGAGGTACTTAAAGGAGGTCGGTGCCCATTCCAGGGTGGGGGGGGAGAGTCACGGGCCTAGCCATGCCCGAGGGAAGCGGAAACACAAACGTTTTTTTCCCGTTCACTCGCAGTCCTGAAAATGTCCAGTATACAACGGATCCCGCTCGTCCCATCCCGCAAATAGACAAGCACATCATCCGCATAAAGCGAGATGATGTGGTGGGCACCATCGAGAGGGATACCCAACCTCTCACTCTCCCATCGAACTCGCACCGCCAGCGGTTCCATTGCGAGCGCAAATATCAGGGGCGATAGCAGGCAGCCCTGCCTAGTGCCTTTAGATATTGGGTAGGAGGCCGACACCATGTTCCCCGTTTGCACCCTAGCTGTGGGCTTTTCGTACAGAAGGCGAACCCATTGAAGCCACCCATCGCCCATCTGCATCTTTCCCATCACGGCCAATAAAAAATCCCAGCGCAGGGTGTCAAACGCCTTCTCCAGATCGATCGCTACCACCACTGTATCCGGGTAATTATCCAGGTCCGGGTGGAATAGAACATGATACAGTCGCCTGAGATTATTAGATGTGGATCGTGAGGGAATGAAACCGTTCTGGTCAACATGCACCAATTGGTGCATCAGGGGCAAGAGCCGGAGAGCCAATGATTTGCTGAGTATTTTGAAATCCATGTTTAACATGGGTAGGGGGTGAAAATCGGGTAGTCTAGCATGGTCGTTTTTGGTTTTGGGCAATGGAATCACCAATGCCTCCCGGAGGGTAGGCGGCAATTGCCTCTGCTGGTATGCCGCAGCATACATGCGTTCCAGCTGGGGGGCCAGTATATCCACAAATGCGCCATAGAATTCTGCCGGGAGGCCATCCGGGTTCGGCGTCTTCCCTCGAGCCATGTCCCGAATTGCTGCCCGAATTTCTCCCGCCGTGATCGGAGAAGCTAAGGAATCCCCAATGTCCCCATCCAGTTGTGACAGGAGCCCGCCGATCACATAAGCTTGTAATCCGTTCCCCGGGTACGGCCCAGGTGCCCCATAGAGAGCTTCGTAATACTCCCGAAACGCATTGTTAATGGCCCTTGGGGAGGAAACTACCTGGCCCTGTGCGTCAGTGATGCTGGTAAGTGGCGAGCCCCTGGCTTCAGTTCTGGTCAGCCAAGCCAGCAGTCTCACCGCCCTGCCTCCCTCCATGTGCTGCGTGGTTTGATAGGTTTTAAGATCCAATGCTCTCAATCTGTCCCAGGTAGCGTTATAAAGGCTCTTCACCTCAGCCAGCTTCCCCTGTTCTCTAGCCCCTGCTGCAATGTCCCGGTCAAGAATTAATATCTGTGCCTCCAAGTCGGCAATTTCCTGGGTCACCAGTTGCCTAGTTCCCACTGTCTGCCCCAAACAATGCCCCCGCGTCACCACTTTAAAAGCCTCCCATTCCACTAGGGGCGAGCTAGCGGTCCCCTGATTGTCTAAGAAGTAATTGCCTAAAGCCGTGGAGAGGTGCTGTCTGAAGCCCTCATCTTCTAATAAAGAAGGGTCCAGCCGCCACCGAGGGATCGGTGCCCTCTCAAGTATGGGAGTGAATCTCAGGAGCAGGGGGCTATGGTCCGACAGAGACCGACCTAGGTATTCGGCATCCGACAGCATAGAGGACACCGTGGCAGAACAAAAGAACATGTCAAGGCGTGTGTGCAAATCATATAAGTGGTGTGCAGTCACCAGACGTCAATGAGGTCCCACCCCGTGGCCCAGTCTCGGAGCCCCCTAGCCATGGTCGCTGCCAAGGTACCTCGTAGGGGGGGGTGTTAGATCTGTCCAACTGAATGTCACATACGCAATTAAAATCGCCCCCTAGGATCACGTGGCCATGGGGAAAACCCGCCAGAACACCCAAAAGCCTCTCCAAAAAGGGAATCTGGTCACGATTCGGGGCATACACACTACCCACCGTAAGGTCTTTACCATGCAGAGTGCCGTGGAGTACTACATACCTCCCCTCAGTGTCTATTGCCTTGCGCGTGAGCTGAAAGGGGACCCCCGGCCTGAACCACACCAGCGCGCCCCTGGAGAATGCTGAATACGTGGTAGCAAAAAGCTGACCCCTCCATCTACGCCTCAATCTGACCACCTCTTCCTCTGTGAGGTGGGTCTCTTGAAAACAGGACCACATGCGCCCCCCTCCGTTTGATATAGTTCAATATGTTGTAACGTTTGGAGGGTGAGCCCAGGCCCCTGATATTCCAGGTGAGGAGTTTAATCTCCCCGCCACGACTCGCTGCCCCCGCCATCAGCGTGTTCAGAAAACCCCCCCACCCCAGCACCAGAGAGCAAAGTGGACCTCGACATCCCGGCATACAACATCCATCCCAACAAATCAACTCCCCAACCCAAGAGCGGACTGACAACAGTCAGCTGCCCAAACTCGCGTACTGAACGCATAGCGTTAACTTACTCCAGATCAATGAGGTCCGAGGCTAATAGCACCGAAACCTGCAGGGGAGCGCAGTGTGTGAACCAAGAATGTACGACCAAGATTCCACCATCCTGTCCGGCCAGCCCAGATTGACCGGACCAGCCCGCGCCCGGGCGCTTCCAACCAGCAAGCCCCCTCCCCTCACTCCACCCCCCCACCCCCTCACATTAAGCGCCAATGCAGATGCCCACAGGAGGAGCCGGGACCTCCCCGCCCAGAGCATCCCCCAGAAGCAGATAGTGGGGATCAGGGGGAGGAGGGAAGAAAAGGAAATGTAAGCCCACTCCGGAATGTTAGTCCACTATTTCATCCGCCGTCTGAGGAGTCACAGTCGGTGCGGTGCCGCTCACAGCATGGGACTCATCTGAGTCCGTTTCCTCCTCTCCATATTTCACCTCAGAATCTTTTCTGGATGACGATTCTCTGCTGCGCATCATGAGGGCCACCGCCTCCAGTGCCTCCGCCCTCTCCGTAGCCGTCCGGGACGGGCTCGGCCGTTTGAACTCTCTCCGCCTTTGGCGTCTCCGCTGTTGTTTCCCTGCGTGTCCGGCCACACTTGGAGGTTTCTCAACGGGGGGCCGAGGGCGACCCTCCGTTTTGTAGGCCTCAATCCAGTCCCAGGCCATTTTGGGATCGTCACAAAAGTGGGTTTTCCCATCCAGCATGATTTTGAGCCTGGCTGGAAAAAACAAAGAGTACTGTATCCCTTCCTCACGCAGTGCTCTCTTAACCTCCAAGAAAGAGGTTCGGCGACGTTGAACTTCCAGCGTGTAGTTGGGAAATAGGGAGACCCTGCTATTCTCCACAGTGCGTGCTTTCCTCAGGAGCAGGTCCCTGTCGCAAAAATGGAGCAGTCTGGCCACCACCGCCCGTGGTGGTCGGCCCGGTGCTGGCGGGTGGGCGGGCACCCGATGCGCTCTTTCTAACGTGTAGAACTGGGACAAGCCCTGCGGCGCCACAGCCTCTTGCAGCCACTTCTCCAGATATGCGACCATGTCCTGCCCTTCCACCCCCTCCGGAAGGCCCACGACCCTGACGTTGTTCCGTCGATTGCGGCCTTTGGCATCTTCGGCTCTCTTCTCCAGTATGCTGACCTTACCAGCGAGTTCACCCACCTGGGCTGACAACGCATGGTGTGCAGGGGCAAGGACCTCCATGGTCGATTCCGATTGCTTCACTCTATCGGAGAGTTTAGCATGTTCGGCTCGCAACAGGCCCAGTCCCACCGCTATGGTGCTAATGTCTTGGTGGAGGGTCGCCTTAGTGTCTGCGATGGCCTCTAAGATTTTGGCTAACTGTTGGTGTACCGGTAACTCAGGCTGGTCGCCCCCATGGTCCCTGAGGCCCGCTTCCGGCGTCTCGTCGGCTTGCTCCGGGGGAGGACCCGCCTGTTTCCCCCTGGGCTTCCCCATCTCTGGGTCCACACGTGCACTCGCCACAGACTGACTACGCCTCTCCCGGGGCGGGCAGGGGGCGTCTGCCAGCGTCTCCGTGGCCCACCACTCCAGTGTCCAGATCACACCCAGCAGGCCCCCTCCAAGTCACTGCAGGACCACCTTTACTGTCTCCAGGCCCAGCCCGGGTTCCACTGGTCACTCGACACTCTCCTGTTAAACCCAACTGGCCAACACCTGTTCGCACTAGTTCGCGGCCAGTCTCTCGCTGCAGGGCTTCTCAGTCAAAGCGGATTCCAGGCGCCAAAGCACTGCCCCAAGCTCCCAAGGCCCCTCGGCCGTCTCCAGGCTCCGTGTCACCCACCTCTTCACGACAGTGGCACACACCCCCTCGTGGATGCGCCGCCTCCACGGCACAGATCAGGCCGCCAGCCGGGTCCACCTCGTCCTCCGCAAGGCAGCCCCCGTCACCGGGCGAGGCAGAGGCCGCACGCCGGGGCCAACGCCCACCTTCTGGGCTTCACAGATCTCGCCCCCGGGGGCCGAACTCCACCAAAGGTGCCCCCCAAGGTGGTCTCCAAGCCCAGGACGCCGGCCGGTGCTGTCACAAAGTCCGACCCAGAGCACCGCTGCAAACAGGTCCCCGAGCGATGCAGCCGTCCGCTCCAGGGGCACCGCACCCAGCCCGCTACATGGGTACCGCCAGAACCATCCGGGCCTCTCCTCTCGATGTCGTTCACCAGAGCAGCATTCACCGCCAGGCCGGGCCAGTGCTCCGCCTCCAATCCGGCGCCGCCACTGCAAGCTCGCCTGAACCCGACCTCCAGAGCGGGATAAGCCTTCCGGGCGTCGTCTGTCGGCCCCAGACTCTCAGCGGGGGCCCGCACCAGTCCCGCCAGCCACTCCGAGCCCTCTCCTCAGGCCTCACGCCGGGCCGCTGTATACAATGCAGGCCGCCATCTTGGGGACGCCTCTCTCCGTTCGCCTCTCCGCCGCAGCAATCTCGCACAGGCTGGCACCGGCAAGCGGAGGCCGCCTCGGGAGCCCCAACTGGTCCAGAGGGCTGGCACACCCACGCGCGTGCCCAGGCACGGGCTGAGCCCTCTTTAGACACGGATAATTAGCTAGGCTGGCGCGGAGCTCTCTGCTCACGCGTCCGCCATCGATGGCTTCCAAGCCACGCCCCCTGCAAGTCATCACTTTTGAGTAACTTTACACTTGTAAAAGGTGAATGGCAAAAGTAAAGTTACTCATAATTGCAAGAGTAACTTTACATGTTTAGATTTACTCACATGTTAATTTATCTTTATGAATAGCCGCCAATGACTAGTATGTGTTGTGAAGCATGCCATACAGATGTGCACATGCACAAATCATTAACAAAGTGAGCATGGTTGCCATTTTAAGGCACTCATTAAGTAACCGTTAGACAGAGTGTTTGGGAGAAGCATGTTACTGCCACTTTATATTAAGGCAACAATGAAAAGAGAAGGGAAGAATTATGTCAAGGTTATATTGAAGAAACATTGACTAAGCCAATAAGTCTGAGGTTGGCTATTGGCCTTTTGGCTTTGCCAATGCTTAGTTTGTCTGTGAATGCTTTTGTATGAAGACACACACAGTATGAAAACAAGCATTGTTTGAAAGCCAATATGTATATCTAGATAGATAGCTAGATAGCTAGATAGCTAGATAGCTAGATAGCTAGATAGATAGATATTTTATCATTTTATGAAAAAGTACACATTGCACCTATATTCCTTAGTGTTAATGGGGACTATTCATTGTGTGGATGTGACCACTGTGCAAGAGTGGAATGCTGTCATTCTCTTTTAGGTAAGCCAATGGCTGAAGCAGGCTGACCATGCGCTTCATGCTGTTGGCTGTGGTGGGCAGAAGCAAAATGTGATTGCCACTACAGCAGACCAACGGATGAGGAGGTCTGATTGAAGGCCCCTGTAAAAAAGTATATATAACATATATATTTTTATTGAAAACAAAAGGTCTTGGCTGATGCTAGACTTAACATTTCAATTTTATTGTTTGATGAAGGTGAAGAAATCTGTGGAATTTCTAAGAATATCTAACTTATTATCACTACATTACAAATGTGAAGTAAATCTGATATTTTATGTTTATAAGGATCTGAGGATGAATAAACAATGGAATGTCGAGAGTTCCATTGAAGACAAAGGAGTGGCTCACAACCAATAACGGACCTTCTGTTCCAACATTCCAATGTTGGTCTTTCTGTTTCACCCTATTTAATTCAGAACATTCTACTGTAAGTTACTGGGATATTCTAATAGGCGATATCTCGAGGGAGCCAGAACAAACCATGTTGGACTCTTTCACATTTTAAGTAAAAATATGACATATTCCTTTTACATGATTATTTATTTATAGGCTACATTGGAATTTCAGGCTGGCAAAATGTATATTGATTTTACGGCGTAAAATGCATTTTTGCAATAGAGAAATACAATAAACAAAGTATCTTTTAACTCCTCCTTAATTCCTCTATATCACTATATCATTAAACCAGGTAGAAGCAACTGTGCCAAAATTTCACATTGTATACGAAAGAATGTGTGTACCTCTTCTCACGTCAACATGACCATACCTTATGAACAAAAGCAGAATCCCTCGCCATTTAAGTATTACGTCCACTCTGTCTTACTGCAGTAGTTCGTATATTAAAACAGGAATTACCACCTGTCACAATGAATTTAGTGATGTTCAGTAGATGGCTGCAAGCACAATTAGCTTGTCCAGGCCAGCACTCTCCCCAGCAGCTCCGCTCCATCGTCGCATCGCCCAGCTGCAGAGCCCTCCCTTCTCCAGGGTTCGCGCCAGCAGCCCGCCGCAGACACACAGGCGATCCAGTCACCAGCCCGCCTGGTGTCCCCCTCGCCCCCTGCTCACTTGGTTTTTCCTCAGGACTTCCACTACTTAATTCGTTTGGCACCTGGTATCCCCCTTTTTTCTTTAATTTAATTCAATTTTACTTTCTTTAATTTTACTTTCTTTGACTTCACTTGGGGACGTTTTTTCTTTCCATACTCTTCCCGCCGCTGCTGCCCCTGCGGCCCCTCCCCCCCGACACAGCCCCCGCTCCCGCCTCCCTACCTCCAGTCCCGCCCCCTCCCCTACATAATGGCGGCCGCTGCGCAGTTGCGCCGCTGGCGCGCCCAAGGCGCACCTAAGGCTAGCCCGTCTGCGAACCGACGGCGACCAGCGCCAGGAACCCTGGACCTTCGCCCCGCCAACGCTACGACCCAGCGGCACTCCACGCACTCAACCCAAGCCGCTAGAACAACTGCAAGCTAGCATCACCAGCCGACACTCACGGACCCTTCAGCTGTCACCGTTGCCGGTACACGTGCAGCACCGCCGAGAACACGGATCCAGCACAACCCGCCCACAAGAACACAACCGGACCAAAAACCCTGCACTGCATCCTCCTCAACGTCCGATCCCTCCACAAACACGCCACCGAAATCTGGGACCTCCTCGACAGCACCACCCCGGACGTAGCGTTCTTCACCGAAACCTGGACCAACACCACCTCGGGGCCGGACATCGCCATCGCCATCCCCCAAGGATACAAGATCGCCAGGAAGGACCGCCCCACCCGCCCGGGAGCAGGAATCGCCATTGTCCACAAATCCAACCTCTGCCTGAGCACACTCCCCGACGAGCCCACAGACCTGATGGAACACCTTCACTTCAAGATCCTGGCCAGCCCCACCGCCACCCTCCGAGGAACCCTCATCTACCGACCCCCTGGACCGCGCGGACCTTTCGCCAACTCCATCACGGACATCATCTCCCCACAGGCCATTGCATCCACCAACTACACACTACTGGGAGACCTCAACTTTCACCTCGACAACCGATTGGACCCCAACACCGCATCACTCCTGGACAACCTCCACAACGTTGGACTCCGACAGATCGTGACCGAGCCCACGCACTCAGCAGGACACACCCTCGACCCCCTCTTCACTACAGGAAGCTCCATCACTTTCAGCCACACCACCGAACTCTCATGTACAGACCACCGATGGGTCCACTTCACCTTCAGAACACCCACCATCCACAGACACCAGCACCTGCCCCCACGAAGAAACTGGACCAAAATCACCGACGACCAGCTCACCTCCTCACTCAAAAATTCCACCCAAACAATCACGGAAATCGACGACCACAACACCGCAGCCCGCAACCTGCATAGATGGATCTCGGACAGCGCCAACACCATAGCCCCCCTCAAGAAAAACAACAACACCCGCGCCAAGAAAGCCAGATGGTTCACCACCGAACTTCGCGAGTCCAGACGCACTTGCCGCAGCCTCGAAAAGACCTGGAGGAACACCAAATCCACAGAAGCCCACAACAAATTCAGAACCGCCACCAACGCCCACCACCAACTCATCCGAGATACGAGGAAAAAAGCAATCGAAGACAGAATCGCCACACACGCGCACAACAGCAAGGAACTCTTCAACATCATCAAGGAGTTCGCCCAACTCACCAGCGAGTCTACTGACATCCCGCCCTCACAAGACCTCTGTGACAAACTCAGCACCTTTTTCCACCTCAAAATCAAGAGCATCTACGACAACTTCGAAGACAATCAACACACTGGACCCTCACCAACCACCCCCGACACCAGGAAACCAGCGATCCACAACTGGACAGCCCTCACCACCGAAGACACACTGAAGACAATGCAGTCAATACACTCAGGGGCCTCCACGGATCCCTGCCCCCACCACATCTTCAACAGAGCCGCCTACACCATCGCACCCATGCTCCGCCACATCATCAACCGCTCCCTAGCAACCGCATTGTTCCCTGACGACTGGAAACACGCTGAGGTCAACCCCCTACTAAAGAAACCCTCGGCGGACCCCACCGACCTCAAAAACTACAGACCCATCTCACTGCTCCCGTTCCCAGCGAAAGTCATCGAGAAAGCCATCAACAGTCAACTCGCCACTTTCATCGAAGAGCACAACATCCTCGACCCCTCGCAATCCGGCTTCAGAAAGAACCACAGTACGGAAACCGCCCTCCTCGCCGCAACAGACGACATCTGCACCCTAATGGACAAAGGAGAAACAGTAGCCCTCATCCTCCTCGACCTATCAGCGGCGTTCGACACAGTCTCCCACCGCACCCTAATACGCAGACTCCACGACGCAAGAATCCAGAACAAGGCCCTCGACTGGATCCGCTCCTTCCTCTCCGACAGAACGCAGCGGGTCAGACTTCCCCCTTTTCTCTCGGACCCTACACCAACCACCTGCGGAGTCCCCCAGGGCTCCTCCCTCAGCCCGACACTCTTCAACGTCTACATGGCCCCACTCGCCCCCATCGTCAGGACCTACGGACTGAACATTGTGTTGTACGCAGACGACACCCAACTCATCCTCTCTCTATCCAACGAACCCAACACCGCCAGACACAACTTTCGAGAAGGCATGGGAGCCGTCGCAGAATGGATGAAAAACAGCTGCCTACAACTAAACACCAACAAGACGGAAGTATTCATCATGTGCTCAAACCCCCATGCTCGGAGCGACACCTGGTGGCCCCCTGCCCTCGGAAACCCCCAACCCCCTCGGACCACGCACGCAACCTAGGAATCATCCTGGACTCTGAACTCAAAATGGACCGCCAGATCAACTCCGTCTCGTCCTCCTGTTTCCACACCCTCCGCCTCCTTCGTAAGACCTTCAAATGGATCCCCCTCGAACACAGAAAGATCGTCACCCACACCCTGGTCACCAGCAGACTCGACTACGGCAACGCACTATACGCCGGAATAAACAAGAACCTCACCCGCAAGCTACAGAACATCCAGAACGCCGCTGCAAGACTGGTCCTCAACCTACCAAAACACTGCCACATCTCCCAGCACCTGCGCACACTCCACTGGCTCCCCGTCGAGGCGAGAATCACCTTCAAGTTACTCACCCACGCACACAAGGCCCTCCACTGCACCGGACCAGCATACCTGAACAGCCGACTCAATTTCCACGCACCACAAAGGACCCTACGATCAGCGCAACTCTCCTACGCCGTGGTCCCCCACACTAGAAAGACCAGATCGGGAGGACGCTCCTTCTCCTTCCTCGCAGCAAAAGCCTGGAACTCCCTTCCGCTCCACCTCAGACAGACAACATCGCTCCCCATCTTCGCAAAGAACCTCAAAACCTGGCTCTTCGACATACCCCCTCCTTGATGGAACGGATCCTGCAACCCCCCCCCAACCCCTAGCGCCTTGAGACCCTCACGGGTGAGTAGTCGCGCTTAACAAACCCTTTGATTGATTGATTGATTGATTGATTGACTCATCAACGCAATCCAAAGGCTGACATGTGCTGTCATGCCCTGATCTAAAAAGCACGGGAGTCAGCTATGCCCTTCTGAATGGAAAACAAGTTGTTTCACTCAGGGCTCTCTCCAATTGATGACACACCCCTTTTGTATATAAAATCTATATTTTTCTTGGTGTAGGCCTCTACATGCTGCAGGGCAGCGTTTTTTGCTGGGTAGCTAGCAATGCGCAACATCACATCTGAGTAGAGAAGCGCAAAAGGGCATTTACTAAAGCTCAATGTGAAATGAAAAAATGACAGTCCCAATCACCAGATTCAGGATTTGCTGGAGAGGAAGACCAGCAAACCCCTGACGAGCTCTTCTAAGCAGCTTCCCTAGAAGGGAAGTCTGCGTGCCACATCTGCCTGCAGTGTCTCTCTAGAAAGCAGGCACCACACACAAGGTTCCGTACTGGTAAAGTTGCTTTGAAGAGCACTGTTACCCTAATAACCGTTAAGGTAATTACATTGTCGGGTCTCTCACATCGCTGGGTGGCATAAGAATTCCTTGTTCCGCGGGGCATTTCCCCGGCATTCTGCCTTATTAGGTCTCGTCTGTGACAGCACATGCATTGTCTCATGCTAGACATTTTGTATAAAACTTACAGGGGATTTAGGGCCTGCCTGTTATCTACTATTGGTTGGCTTCATCGTCACTCTCATTTCCTTGCTTCGCTTTGGTCAGTGCATGCCGGCTTCACTTCCTCTTCGTGTGTTTGTCCCTCCCCTGGTGCATGGCCAAAGTACCTCTTCCTTTCCCAGTGTCCATTCACTGCTACGGTTTCAAAGGTTCTTTTTCATTTAGTGGCAGACCTCCATAAGAGTGCATGTGTTTGCTGTTGTTGCTTGCACACACCCACCTCTTGCAGTCCAATGTGCTCCTAGCCCTCTTCCACCCTTCTCCCACAATCCCTCGTTTGCTTGCCACCTCCTGCCCTGCTCCAGCTGTTCGCATTGGGCCAACCCTACCCGCCATAACAGAAAAAGTGCAATGATGCAGCCTGCGTTGGCTGTGTCATATCGCTTTTTAGGTCTCGCCTAGGCAGCGCGCATGCGCTGCTCTAGGAGAGGGCCTTTAGCAATCGGTCTTCACTTTTCAAGCACTGCACTCGTGCTTGTGGCGGCATCCACCTTGCGGGAGCGAGCAGCGGCGCGGCCACGTTAATTACAAACATATGGCCGCTATTCGCTCCCGCAAGGTGGATGCCGCCACAAGCACGAGTGCAGTGCTTGAAAAGTGAAGACCGCATCTGTTTCCAATTGGAGCCTTTCACACGCGACCTCGTCATGCTCACCGTCACCCTGGCTAGGGCTGTGGCCACGCCCCTTTTCTTTCGACCGGGCCTCCAGCTCTACTCCATGCTGCCGCTCAGCTCTTGAACCGGGCGCGCATTCCTTTCCAATTACTGCACACAAAATAACTGTGTTTTACCCAGCAAAATGCACTAGTCGAGACTGTTTTATTTTTTTTATTTTTTTACTCGATGTTCCAACAGGAAGGACCGTGTGCGCTTTTCCAGCTGTTTTTCTTCGTTTAAATTGGTGCCCAATTTGGGGGAAAAAAAGAAAAAATGCCTAGATTTGACTTCGCCTCGCGTCTGTTTTTTTTTCCACCATCCCACACATCATATTTCTTGGTATGTCTTCTGTTTTTCTTCTTGGTATGTCTGCCTTGCAGGTTCTTTTTCCTCTCGGCTTTCCCTCTTTATCATTGTTGTCTTATCTTTCTTTCGTTCATCTGTCCTCCCTTTCCTGCCTGTCCCTTGTTATTGGTCAAAGTCGGGAGATGAAAAGCCATGGTCCAAAAAATTTAATGCCGGTGCCCACCTGAAACCACAGGAACAAATTAAACGCTAGTTTAAATGTATTGTTAAATGACGTTGCGAGAACCGGAAAGTCGATCTTTCCCCGGCATCCTGTCCAAACTCTTTTTCATGCACTGAGTATTTTAAAATCGACTGTTTTGGAAAGTTGTCATTGCAAAAATCCCGTCTCGGTTACTGGTCCGCAAGTCCTTACTCTTTCTCCCTTAACGGAGGCTCGCTGGCGTGGTTCTTGTTAGTGACATCTGTTGCTAAGTTGCAGTATCTGTGCTCCTGCTGCTAAGCTGAGCTGCGGCAGCTTCAGTCTCGCCACCTGGCCTGGGATCGGTATTTCAGTTATCTGCAGTATTTCCAGTCCTCTCTTTAGGTCTGGCATTAGCAAAGATCTTTTGATTTTTCTAAAATTATATGCATAATATACTTAGGTATAGAGACTGTCAGTTCGCCATCAATAGCTGTGTCACTCATATCCTGGCTGGGAGTAGGTGTCAAGGGTGGAGGGGCTCCAAATTATTCTTACAGTGTGCTTTGGATACTTTTACATTTTAGGAAAGCCATGCCCCTAGCATGTTGGCAATCCTGTATTTAATTGCATTTTTTATAATTGATAACTGCACAGAACTGCAATGTTTAAATTGTTAAATCTGTTTAGAGCTGCCAATTTCACAGAATAATTATTAAAAATATGTTTTTATTCTAAGGGGCCCCATTAATTATTTCTATGAAGGATGACTCGTCATAAAAAGTTTGATAACCACTGCTCTAGATGCACACAAACATTTGCAAAGCCAGTGGGTGTGACTTACAAATCACACAATGCAAACCAGACTTTTTGGCTCTATCAGTGTTTTTAAGAGCAAATTTGACCTACACGCAGCTTCTTGGAGTGCCATTTTTGCTTGTTTTCAGTGAGCATGGTGATAATGGATTTATTTATTAATTTTGCTATTATAGTGGACCTAACTGAAGAGGGCAGCGCAGCGCAGCATGTCTCAAAGCCACTGATGAATTCTAATAAACAATAGCAACTTTAGACTCGAACAACGGATACGGTTATTCCTATGTAGAACTAAGTAAAAAATATTGAGTTGTGTACAGGGATGAAGGCTTTAACTAGAAGGCAACAACCCTAAGGGATATTTTTGTATAAAAAAAGGGGCAGGCTCAGAGTGTGAATATTTTAGGGGATTTTTTAAAGAGAAAGTTGTGAGAATTAAAGAGTGGTTCTGTTAAAATGAAAGAATACTGGTCTTCTCGAAATAATAAATGTTGCTGAGGATACATCTGGCCCGTTTCTGCGGCAAATCAAGGCCTGCACCAGCCGTCACCCTCTGATGCGGCGCCAGTCCACGCACCTCTCAACCTTCGGGACACGCGCGTGCCCTCCCGCCCGGCTCCCTCTCCAGCATGGCTCGCTAGATACTGGGTAGGTACCCCTTCGTCGCGAATGCTCTGGAGCTCTTGTGTCTGTGTGTGAGTGAAGTTTGTACTCCCAGTGCCCGTGTTGCACCCAGCATGTTTGCCAGGAAAATGGATACAGCTGCATCCCAGGCTATGTCTGTTTTGTATAAGTGTGACTATTGCTGTACCTGATTTGTATGTGTGAAGAAAGAGTGCACTGTTGTATCCCCTCTTTGTTCGTGAGGGAAGCTTCCACTGTTATGCTTCTGATGTAAGTGCATATTTGTGTGTGTGATGGAAGGTTGGACTGATGTCTGTGTTTCTCTTTTTTGCGCAAAGGAACTTGCACTGCTTCTCGCCTGTTTTTTCAAAGTGGCTCTGGACCTTGCAAACTTTTCTATTGTGGTCGCGTAGAGTTTGTGTCTCTTTCTGTTCTGATTATGGATGTGTATATATTTCCGGTTTGTTTTGGGGTTGTCTATTTGTATTCTTTGTGCTTTTTATAGCACTCTCCAGTTGCACTCCAGGGTACGCAAGAAAACATATATTCAGTGCCACACCATCACTTTAGCACCCAGGATAATGTACTGCATGGCTAAATACTTATAAGGTCCCAAAGGCGAGACCTATTGGCTATGCCAATGCTTGTTAGTTAAAGCGTCTACTCAAGATTAGTGGATGAAATGTATGCTACATTCCGCCTTAACAGGGCCAGCAGAATTAATTAGGAGGTTTGCTGTCTCCTCATCCTTGTGGGGTGTGATGCCTAGGAATGTTCTGCGGCTCAAAGGCCATCCACAGGTCGGCGAATCCAGATTACCATTACAGCGTGAAATGCAACGTTTAAGGCAAAGGGCTGCACTTCTCAGAGTACCTCGCCAGCTTCAAAGTCTGCTTACCTCAACACACTGGAGCACTGCCCACAATGCCCCCTCCCCGTTAGAAACATAAAAGCACCATATATTCATAATTCAACGATGCACAAGCTAGGATGTATATGAACAACATATCCACACCTTCCATAAGAGGTTGCCACCATCATCTTTTGCTTGTGTTCAAAGAACAAGCATTGGCAAAGCCAGTAGGTCTTGCCTATGCAAGATCTACTACCTTTGTCAATGTTTTTTATAACCATGTTGTACAGCAGTGCGATTTTTTTTTACTTTTTACTTTTGCACAACATGGCTAAAAACGTTGACAATGTCAAATATCTCTACTGTTAGGTTTTTTCAATATTTTTTTACCTATGTTGTACAGCAGCGCAACTGCTGTTCAGCATGGTTGAAAGTAAAAAGTGGTCAGCATTGGTGTTCACAGTGTCGTGGCCTTGGTCGTATCTGTGGACCAGGTGAAGTTAGGGGCGAGAGGACTTCTTCCAAAACATCAAAAGGCTTGTGAGGCACACCCACAGTGGGGTCTCTGATGGAGAGCAGTGTGGGTTGATGCTTTTTTGTGACACCTACGAACAAATGGAGCATAAGAAATTATTGATTATAACAAAGCTCCAAAACTTACGTTTTTAACTTGCACAAAAGAAAGAGTCCACACAGAGGCACAATCTTTGAGTGGTTTTTAGACACTGTTTTACACCAGTGAAACCCAAAGGAATGTCATCTGGCTGGCTGCACCACCAGTACCAAACACCAGCTGTCCTAAAAGTCATTGCGTTGTTCCAACAGCCCCGCTGCTGCACAACATGGGTAAAAAACACAAAGTGACGAAGGCAATTGATCTTGCATAGACCTATTGTGTTTGCCAATGCTTGTTTTAATCTGGCAAACTCATAGGGTGGAGTGTCCCCTTTAAGAACTGTTGGAGCTGGGGCGATTAATGAAGAAAGCAATCTGTAGGTGCCTTAATCGGCCATCAATCATGTAATTATTTTAGATTATTGATGTGCGGACACACTTCTCACATCAATGGCATTTATTAATCAGTCATTTGTGATATAGTAATACACACGTATTGCTGATAAAGAGGATTGTGGGAGCTCGACCTCGGTAAGTTCTAACCGATCACCATATGACAGTGCCCCAAAAAAGAGGTTGAACAAATCCATATTTTAAAAGCAAATATCGGTGTCTGGGTCAGCGGTCCAGCTGCACTTGGTATCTCCTGATTTGTTCCATTTCATCTGTTAGAACATTTGTTGTTGTGCACCTAGGAATATTCTAACGCAGCCAGTTAAATAACATCTCAGCACAGATGATGGATGAATCCCTTTTTTCTGTTGCAATAAACATGCACTTTTCAACCACTTCATGTGACCTGGTTGTTTGAATTGGATGGACTTCAAATTGGTGGCCGAATGGGTCAACTATGCTTTGCTTTCTTGTTTTTAATCTTTGAAAATGGCTTCCCTGCCTGCTGTTTCCAATTCCCTTACGTGAATAAAAAAAATAGGAAAGGATTTCATCCTCCCCCAGAAGAGTAATGAGCGGGGAAGAGGAAAGTTTTGAGTTCTTTTGACAACCATGAGTGAGGTAGTCATAAGAGGCATAGTGAGATATGGCTCTATCAAGAGTGATGAAAGGAAGAAATGCCCTCTATTTCAGGACCTTCCTTGTCTTGGGCATCTCCGTTGAAGTTGCGCAAGGACCGTGACTGTTGAAGGAGACTGTGTTCTTCAGTGCAGTGAACAGGTTAGTGGGAACATATGCATTACATTATGCAAAATCCCTAGAAATTGTGAGATGGATGGTAGAGTAAAGTGGGATTCCCACATTTATTTGAATTACACTGGCAAGTGATAAAACGGTCTTGTCTCTATATAAGGCGGCCTTTAGAGAGTTGAGTGTGGCAACAATGACAGTAGTGAGTTTTGCTCAATGTGTCAAACTGCAGTTCACATTGAAGAGTGTCAGCTGGGACAAAAGGGCTTAATTTTTCAGTGAAGGCTCATCTGATACTAAGGGCCCGATTCCAATGTCCGTCGGACCGGAGTCCGTCCGACATCGGTTTGGAACAGGAACCGAATGACCTCCTGTCATCAGTTCCAGTCCAGGAAGTAGGATGCGACTGAACCCTGTTCGGTCGCAATCCTATACTTTGCAATGGGAGCATGCATTCCGAACAGAATGCTTGCTCTCATTGTAAAGAGCAGGGGTGCAGGGATCAACAGGGGGCACCATAGGTGCCCCCTAGGCTGCCAATCGGCGGCCTTGCACCCATGAGGGCCCTGCTGGGGACCCCCAAAGACAGATTCCCAATGCCTTTCTGTGTCGGAAAGGCCGGCACAGAAAGGCATTGGGAAGCTGCCATCGTAATCCCTCGGCCAGAAAGATCCGGCGAGGGATTACTGCAGGCTTTCCGAATGGCGGACGGGCTCTCCGAGCCCGTTGGAGGCCATTCAGAAAACGGATTCGGATTCCCTTCCTACCGACCCCATCGAAATGGGTTGGTTGGAAAGGAATCCGACCAGCCGATTACGATGCGGACTGGAGGACTCCGATCGATGGTCTGAGCCGTTCCAGCCCGCAACGTAATCGGGCCCTAAGTCTTCTGTGATTTACGGCATATGTGATCCTTGAAAGAGAGGCATGAACCAGTTTAGAAAGTTAAGGGATTTGGCAGTAGGAAGAAGGGATGCGAAAAAGTAATCGTTACGTGAAGTTGCGCCAGTTCACGATCACAGACTGGAATGTGCCTCCATTAATGAGAACAGACTTAGACTTGGTAGGATTGAGATTTAAGTTGAATACAGATATCCAGAACTGTATAGTGTTGATCCAGTGTCATGGCCACTGGGCTGCAGGCGTGAGAGTAACTTGGATCATACTGATCCAAAGCAGTGACAAGGAGGGTCACTGGTTTTGGGGGGCGCCCTGCTTGAAAGGGAGAAAAGGGGGTTTAATTGAATGAGAAGAACATATTGAGGAGATCCATTACTATCCATCAAAGGATTTTATTAGAGGAGCCCACAAAGAAAGGGTGCTGAGAAGAATATCACATTCAGCAGCATCACAAGCGACACTATTGTGGCAGAGCAGACATCAGGGATCGTATTTGTCTGAGATACATCAGGCTTTATTGATGACCTTGAAGTATTCTCTACTGGTACTGCAGTGGGGCTAAAAGCCATATTGGCTGGCCTGTAAGCACAGCATTTTGAAGACCTTGGTGAAGGTGGGGAGGCATGTAGTGCTTAATTTGAGCTGGTGGTTTTAAGTGGGGCCCATCAGCACTCATTTTTTTGAGGACCGGCATTTATTTTTTCTCACCAGATTTAGATTCAAAGTAAGAGAGGGAAAAACACGAAAGGGTGAAAGGAGGAGAAAAAGAAAGATCGAAAAACAGTAACAAAGGGAGAAAGCAGAGATGAAAAGGAACCTGCATGAGTGTGATAAAGAGGCAGGGCACGTATGCTGGTGGATTAGAGGCATGAGGTGGAATCAAGACTACGCAGCCTTGCTATTTGGTACCCCAAAATTCGATAGAGCCAGCAGGAGACTTCTTAGCAAAACTTTGGGCCTGGTGTGATGTCTTAGCTCCTGCACGAGACCACTCTTTCACTGCTCGTGCTGACTGTGAGAGTGGGGTTCTAGAATCTAGGTCAAGCGTGAGGTGTAGGAGTAGGATTGGCGGCTGGCTGGGGTGTTAAGAATGAAGTTCACCTCTTAACTCAGTCCGGATCTTCTGTTGTTTGTTTCTGTCAAGGACACCACATTTGGCGATGAGCTGATTCACGTAGGACGTGGCACAATACCCCAGTGGCTGCTGGATGAAAAACTGACCAAATCCACTGCATCGCATGATCGTGGAGAAGACCGACGCTTAAAGTCACGGTGTAGGTGGAAGGAGGAGAAATTATCTGCCTAAACTCAGGTGAGTGAGCCTGTGCTATTAGGAAACAGGGTGCTGGGACATCCATGACCTGTGTTAAAACGTGCATAAACCATAACACAGTGTGGTTGATCCGTGTTAATGCACACGCAACTCCGGGTGGGCACCTGGTGCGCATCTTTGGATCACAGCAGAAAGCGGCCACCTTGAAGTTAGTTCTCCATACGAACTGTAGTGCTGAGAAAACGAGCACACTGCTTTTAGAAACAAGAAGCGCACCCGACGCACAGCATGGATGGTGGCCATTTTGGGGATTGGGAGACTTTCCATAGAGAGTAAATTAGATTTGCTGCTCTCGTTCATCCTCCTGTTTATAATAAGCTGTGCTGGTGAAATATGTGACCAATAGCGACAGGCACAACTGCGGCTGTTCATTTCAAGCTGCGCTTTTGATATGCTTGAACAACAGTGGCAGGCAAACCCGTGGCTGTCAAGTGGGGAATAATTAATGTTGATCACCAGTGGCTGACATAAAATTTACTGGAAAAGCAAACTGGTGAGTCACTGTCTCTTTGGTTTTCTCTGGTGCCCAGCACACTCGGAACTTGGATTCTATGCCTGCATTGTTCAGTGATAGGCACACCAGCTGAAACATCACAGTGAAAAAGTGCCTTCACAACAAGGATTGGCTCATACTTCCCTAGTCTACATATGGTTGTACTTGGACTCCTATTGTGTGTAGTTTAAATTGTTGGAGATTTCTACATTTGTGGATTGGAACATATTGTAGCAGTTACAGTTATTTAAGTTGGTTATAAGTTATTCTAAGTAAGAGAACAAAAATGCAGAATGTTACCCCGACCCAATTGTTTTTAAGTAGTCCAGGGAGTCTGCCTATAAGGTAGAATAAGTGGAAAAAAATCTTTGTAAATTACGCAAGCATATGTGGGCTAAATTTAAGTACCAAGAGAAAATACTCATTATTATTACACTATTTCGTAGAAGACTGTCAAGAAGTGTTGAAGACGCTCCCCGAGTTGAGTGCTGAGGAAGTGATAAATTTAAATGAGTATGAGATTTGCATAGAAAAGCTTGATCAACATTATTTACCATGAGTAAGCACAATAATGGAGAGATACCATTTCGGTATGGGGGAACAAGGTAGTATGGAAACGGAAGAAAAATATGTTACTAGTTTAAGGAAACTGGCAGCCACGTGTATGTTTGGTGGAGCAACTGATGAGAGGATCAGAGATCAATTGGTTTTAAAATGTAGCATTGATAAGATCAGGGAGAGGTTATGGCTAAAGGATGAGCCACAATTAGATGAAGTCATACTCATTGCGAAGAGAGTATAGCATATGTTGAAATATGTAAAGGCGAGAAAGCAAAAGACACACAATTGATGGACGGAATGCAGAACAAATCAAAACATTCACCCCCAGTCAAGAGATCTGGGTTAAATCCATCATTCTTTTGCTCACCATGCCACCCCAGTTTAGACCTGGCCATATGCAAATCAGTCTTGACCCTGTGCCTCATGGGAACAGTCCAGCCTGAACTGCCAAGCCAGGTCCTCCCTGGACCGGAAACAAGCATCCTAGGACCGGTTTCGGGGTTTCACCCCTCATCAGCCAGGATAGCTTGATTCCAGTGGCACAGTGAGCCCGGCACCCACGTCTGGGCATACCTGGTGCACTTAGGGCGAGAAAGCAAAAGACACACAATTGATGGGCGGAATGCAGAACAAATCAAAACATTCACCCCCAGTCAAGAGATCTGGGTTAAATCCATCATTTTTTTGCTCACCATGCCACCCCAGTTTAGACCTGGTCATATGCAAATCAGTCTTGACCCTGTGCCTCATGGGAACAGTCCAGCCTGAACTGCCAAGCCAGGTCCTCCCAGAACCGGAAACAAGCATCTTAGGACCGGTTTCGGGGTTTCACCCCTCATCAGCCAGGATAGCTTGATTCCAGTGGCACAGTGAGCCCGGGACCCACGTCTGGGCATACCCGGTGCACTTAGGGCGAGAAAGCAAAAGACACACAATTGATGGACAGAATGCAGAACAAATCAAAACATTCACCCCCAGTCAAGAGATCTGGGTTAAATCCATCATTCTTTTGCTCACCATGCAAATATGTAAAGGAACTAAACAACTCGAAGCAAGAAGGGACAAGTATGAAATCTGATGAGTCTCTGTGTGTGATTAAGGAAAGTAATAATGATAAAAACAATGAGAATTTTAAGTTTAAACGGGAATGTTTTAGATGTGGCAGGCAATGGCATAAATCCAATGACAGTGACTGCCCTGTCATACATGCCACATATAACCAATGTGGTAAGAGAGGTCTATTTGGGAAGTGTTGAAGAAGCAATGAAAAGAAAATCAAGGGAAACGTATAACATGAAGTTGTGCAAGACATAGTGTTTCAAGTAAATGAAGCATCAACTCCAAGTGGTATGTGTCGGAAATCAAAACATGAACATCCTTCAGCTCTGGTAAAAATCAACGATGTGGGTTTGTTGATGAAATTTGATTCCTGCTCCCATCTGTCCATCATATCAAAAAAGGTGTTTAATGAAAGTTTTAGTAACCAACTGTGTGAGGTAGATATACTTCCAAGTGGTTATGGAAGTGTACCCATTGAGATTGTAGGTTATTTTATAGCTAGAATGGAACTTGGTGGCCATACCGGTGAAGGAAATGTATATGTCTCCCTTAAGGGTGATAGTTTTATTTGGTGGTCTCACCAAAAATCATTGGGTGTCAAACAAGATCCCAATTCAGACCCTCAAGTAATAGTTCAAGAAACCCAGCACCTCACCACAAACTATGTAAAAGAGTTTCACCAACTGTTTCAGGAAAAGCTAGTATGTTTAAAAGGGTACAAGCATCACCTAAAACTAAAAAAAAATGCAGTACTGGTGGTAGCTAAGTTATAATGCATTCTTTAAGCATGCAAGAGAAGGTGAGGAATGAGATACAGAAGCTGATTGATATGGATGTGATTGAACCTGTTGAGGCTACTGAGAGGGTAGCACCCATAACAGTAGCAAAAAAAACCAGAATGGGTACATTTGACTTTGTGTTGATTTGAGAGCGCTCAATCATGAAGTTGTGGTGGATAAATTTACTCTTTCTAATTTTTTTTGTTTAATCTGTTTATTGAATTTTCATATATGCGAAATATGTTACGGACATACACAATATTTTTCAGTGCCAGTTGGTAAAGAAAATTACAAATTATACATTACATTGCATCGGTGTATAAATGGACAATAGCTATCTCAACCATATCCATACAACATGCTATTATCTTTATAAAACGATAGTTATATAACAACATTCGAGGCTTGCTACTGATTCGATATCCAATCACAGTGCAAGTGTCTATTTCACACCTCGAGGTATTACACCTGTTATTCCTAGTGACTCTTACCGGCTATGCCGTGTAGTCATAGCTAATGATCAAGCTACCAGATCCATGACAATTAAACTACAAACATCCAATCATTAGGGAACAACAGGGAGGAATAAGGGAGGCTGGGGAGAGGTGGGGACAAGCCGTATCTATAACCATGGTGCCATTCACACGATCCCAGTTGTATCAATCTCAATGTCATATTACTGCATACTGATCCTTTGTATGTTATGTACTATGAGCATTTCAGACCACATTATTAACAGTTCACCCTACGTCCTATGTGTGGACTGGATTAGTTAGTATCAGGAACAGCCGGAGGGGCATCCGCAGCCAATGCTACTTGAAGCGCCGTCAGCATCACATTCCAGGTTGCTGAAATGGGATACTTCTCTCAACAATGAGGCCGCCTCAGCCTTGGCCTAGTTTAGCATTGAATGAATCCACGCTGTAAGTGAAGGGGGGTCAGTTGCTTTCCATCGGCGTGTGACAAGCTGTTTGGCCACTACTAAACCCAGGTCTAAAAATCGAGAGGAGGCCTTGTATTTCTTATTTCTGGGAAATATTCCTGTTATGCAAGCCGCCCACGTATTCAGAAGTGTCCTATCTGTACTAACTGTACTAACCTGACACAAAGGGTGTCCGCCCCTACTCATATGACGGGCCATATTTTGGACCTCATCTTTTCCAATAATCTTAACTTTAGAGTAGAGGTACCACTACCACTGACCTGGTCATACCACCTATTAGTCACATTCAACTTCAAATGTGAATCTTTAGGCTGCAGTTCCAGGCCAATCCCCTTTTAAACGAGAAACTGGAGGAAGGTCTCCCCTGAAACCATGGGTCCCGTGCTGCAGAGTGCACCCCCCCAGCTCACGGGCGACCAAAGCAGTGATGTATCCAGTTTGAACTGTTGGGTCACCTCCGCTTTAGACAGTGTGGCCCCTCTTAGATCAGTGACATCTGCTAGGAAAAAACCCTCTGCCCCCTGGTTCTCCATGGAATTACAAGAGGAGAAAAGTCTATGTAAGAGGCTTGAATGCTCCTGGAGAAAATCCTACAATCCGGTGGTAAAATGCTCCTACAGAGCGGCTTTGAAAAATTTTCATAGGCTGAAGCGCAGCATCATGAGAGACTACTTTGCTAACCAACTTAAACTATCGGACAACTCGGTCAAAGATCTATTTTAAAATTTCCAATGTTTCACCAAGCCCATGGCTTTTGTCAGCACAGTCTCACCCTCTTCTGCCCTTTGTGCTGACCTATCGGACTTCTTTCAGGAGAAAATCCAATTGATCTACTCCGCCTTTCCCTCGTATATGCCCTCTGCTGTGCCAAATCTAACCCCTGATCTCCTTGGCACATGGTCTGAATTCTGCCCACTACTTCCTGAGGCGTCTCTCAGAGAGCTGTATAAATGTAAATCAGGATCTCCGGGAGACCTCTGCCCGGCTCAGTTTTGTAAACTCCTTGCCCCTTGGTTCAATGTGCATCTGAAACAAATCTGGAACTCCTCCCTGACGACCGGTATTTATCCTGCTGCCTGGAAACAGGCCTACCTACTGCCTATTCTTAAGAAACCTGACGCCGACCCAGCAGAACACAAGAATTTTAGGCCTATCTCCCTTCTGCCGGCACCAGCTAAAATTCTTGAGAAGGAAGTTCAGAAGCAATTGTCCGAGTTCCTTGAATCAAACAATTGTTTCCATGATTCACAATCTGGTTTTAGAAAGGGCTAAAGCTCGGAGACAGCACTCTTGGAAGTTGCTGAAACCGTGCGTGAAGCTGTGGACCAAGGCAGCTCTGCAATGCTGGTGCTGTTGGACCTCTCCGCAGCATTCGACACTGTGGGGCACCAGTTTCTTTCGGAGAGGCTCAAACTCTTGGGAGTGAGGGGAACTACACTTTCTTGGTTCCAGTCATTTTTAGAGAACCGCTCTCAACAAGTATTTCTCCGCCCGTACGTCTCCTCCCAGAAACCCCTTTTACTGTGGGGTCCCCCAGGGCTCTGTTTAATGTGTACCTGACCCCCCTCGCGAGAATAGGGGAGTGAGAGTGGTCTCCTACGCTGATGACGCTCAGCTGGTTTTCTCTTTCAAAGAACACTCAGAGGCTGCCTTTGGCAACCTTAAGCAATGTATGAATAACATATCGGCCTGGATGACTCAGAATTGCTTAAAATTAAATATCGAGAAAACAGAAGTCCTATTTTTCAATCAACCGAAACCCCCCCCCCCTTCCCGGCTAAGCTCTGGTGGCCTTCACTACTGAACCCCCTACCGATCCCAGTGGATTCAGCCAGAAACTTGGGGTTTAAATTTGACAAGGACCTCTCCTGTAAGACCCAGATTTGCCAGGTCTCCTCCTCATGCTTCTGGAAGCTGAGAGCTCTACGGAAATTCCTTCACTTCCAGCCTATGGATTTCAGGAATACAGTGGTCCATGCACTGGTCACATCCTGATTAGACTATTCCAACAGCCTTTATCTTGGATTACCAGCCTATCTGGTCCACAGGCTGCAAATAATTAAAAATGCCACGGCCAGATTAGTTAGGAAGGTGCCGTTCCGCCATCATATCTCCCCACACTTGCAGAGCCTCCATTGGCTACCCGTCAATAGAAGGATCGAGTTTAAGGCACTCACTATTGCCTGCAGAGCCACCAGAAATCCAGGCCCGGGTTACTTGAGACATAGACTGCAGAACTACCATCAAGACCGGGTTCTGAGATCTAATCACCTGAAACTGCTCAGGGTACCTCGCTTCTTAAAGGCCAGGATAGGCGGCAGAGCATTCTCGGTGAGAGCTGCGTCACTCTGGAATGCTATGCCTCTCCACCTCCGCATGACGGAGTCAGAACCAGCCTTTAGAAGAGCACTGAAAACCTGGCTTTTTAACCTCCTGTAGCTCTCCTTTTTTCTTCTCATCCTTTCCTCGCTGCGAATCTGCAACCTAGCGCCGGGTCACCTCCGTTGAAGGTAGCTGTGCGCTCTATAAATCTCACTTATTATTATTATTATTATTATTATTACTTGTGTTTAACAAATGGGTCACACCAAACCAATAGCTTTGCAGTCTGGGGCAAGACCATAACATATGTAAAAGGTCGGCATCTACCATTTTTCAACGCGGGCAACAAGCATCTACCCTGTTAAAGAACCTGTTGATTTTATCTGGGGATAGATAGGCCCTATGGACTATATAGAATTGAATCAGCCTAAACCTTGCATTTCTGGGAATTTGCCTAGGGCTTTCCAACAACATTTCCCACTCTTTGGGTGTGTAGGGTCGTGCCAGGTCTACCTCCCATTTGTTACGCAGGGGTGTTAAATCAGTGATAGTGTGCTCTCAGATAGATTCCGCAAACCATTTTATGAGGTGTCGCCCCATACCCAGCATGTGGCATACTGCATCAGGAGGTGTGTCGGAGGTTCCTGCGAGATGTCACCCCAGTGGCGTCTTAGTGTAGCTATCCAGGAGGTGTGGTTTAGGAACTGCCCCGGAAGACGCCCTCCTCTTCCGTCAAAGAGAGGAACAGAGGCAACACACCTTCCACATACAGGTCACCCAGTGTGTGTATATCAGCGTCCCGCCAGTCTGTAAGTTCTGTTGTACAAACTCTACCCCTACCCTTCGGCATTCCCAGAATCAGTATTGTGGGGGCGTATGGTGTAACGTCTGGTGAGATATAAAGCTCTACGAAAGCATTTCTGAGCTATCTGTACCAGAAGAGGAAGAGACGTACGCAACCTGGTACACGGATGAAAGACAAAAAGGAGCCGTTCCAGCGTGTACAGGGGTTCACCTTTCACCGTATCAGTAGGGTGAGGCTCCCCCATCCACTTCGCCACCCATTGTATGTTCCATGTTAGGCAAAGCTAATCCACCCTGTGTCTGGGGTAAGTACAGCTTAGTAAGTGCCACCCTACAGAGTGTGTTGTTCCATATGAGGTCCCTCATCATCCCTTTCAGTGGACGAAAAAATGATGCTGGTAGATATAATGGAAGGTTCGCAAAGTAATATAGCAGTCAGGGCAGCATCACCATTTTAATGAGCGCCACCTTACCTGCAACAGAGAGGTTGAGCGTTTCCCAGAATTCTATCTGGGGTATTAAAGCTGCGATTGCCCTGGATAAGTTGCCATCTAAGAGATCTCGCTCCTCATGATAGATACGAACACCTAAATATCGAAACACAGCCGGCTGCCAAGCCACCAATCACCATCCACCATCAGGTGAGGAGCATTTGTGCCAGGAGTGAAGGGAAACAAACATGATTTCCCCCAATTCACTCCCAGTCCTGACACTTTAGCAAATAATTTTAGTGTGTTAGGTATGATCGGGGGTATCACCCGCAAGTCCCTGATATAAAGCAAGATATCATCCACATAAAGCGAAACGGCGTGCGTCTCCTCCCCTAACCGTATACCCCATTTATCCGCCTGTTGATGCAAAGCTATAGCCAGTGGCTCTATGGCCAAGGAGAATATTAGTGGGGAAAGGGGGCACCCCTGCCTTGTTCCTCTCCCAATCAATATGGGCTGTGAGAATAAAGTTCCTAAACGGACTCGTACGGTGGGTGTTTCGTATAACAGTTTAACTAAGCTTAAGAAATAAGGTCCGAACCCAAAGCGTCGCAACATGTACGGCCATTCCACCGTATCAAAGGCCTTCTCCAGATCTAAAACCAAACAGCTCGCTGCTGGCTAAGTCGTTACAGCGCTGCGCATCACCCAAAAAAGCCTACAAATATTTAGTGAGGTGCTGCGGGCCGGGACAAAGCCATTCTGATCCTGCTATACCAGGTGCAGAGTGACCAGAGCCAATCGACCCGCCAGTATCTTGTTATCTCCATTTAGCAGCACCAAGGGTTGGTAGGCACTTGTGTTCATGGGATCCCTGTCTGGCTTTGGAAGGGTAATGAGAGTGGCTTTTGTCAAAGAGCCTGGAAGGGCGGCCCCCTCTAATGCTTCCGTGTATACTCCCAATAGCTGTGGACCTGAAAGATCAGCATAAGTCTTGTAAAATTCATGGGGGAAGCCATCTGGTCCTGGGACCTTGCCAGTAGGCAGAACACGCATCGTGCCTTTTACTTCCTCCAGTGTAAGCGGTGTATCTAGTTCCCTGCGCTGCTCCCGTGTGAGTGTAGGAATGGTGAGTCCATCCAGGAAGGAGTGAATGTTAGCGCCAGATACACTCAAGGCCGAGCTATATAAATGAGTGAAGTGCGCGGTCAGTTCTCTATGGATCTCATGCTGCGTATATTTAAGTCCGCCATCCAGTGACCGAAGTGCAGTAATGAGGCTCGTGGCCTGGTACCGCCTGATCAACCGGGCCAATAAGGCCCCGATCAATCAGTTTTGGCGTGTGCTGTCACTGAATGCGCAGCGTAATTCAAACACCTCTGATGTTCTAGGAGTTCTGTGTGTGTTTTACGCGCCTCTAGCAGCAGTGCGGAATCCGGGCGGTTTTTATTGCTCGAGATTCTAGAGTTAGTAAATCCTTTTCTACTGCAAGCAACTCCGATTCCACTTGTTTCTTCATACCGCAATCCAGACCCAGACATTTCCCATGCCTTGTAATCTTCATGGCAGCCCACTCCACCATGCTAGATGATGCCGTCCCCGAGTTGTGTGTGAAGTACTCACTGAGGACTTCCCCTATTGTGTCTTTGAACAGCGGGTCCTCTAGTGCCGACGGCAGTAACCGCCATGTAGGGATGTTAGGAGGCCCGTTTTCCCATGCCAGTGTGACATAATGTGGATTGTGGTCAGAATGTGTACGACCTGGGTAGTCCAAGCCCGTTACGTATGGGAGTAGGGAAGGTGAGCTAAGGAATCTGTCTAACCGAACGTGCAATTCATGAAGCACAGAGTAGAAGGAATATATCCTCACATCAGGGTTCCGATGTCTCCAAACATCAACCAGATCACACCCACGCACCCAACCGCCTAGTATTGCAGAGTTAGCTGTGGCAGCTGTGTTTCTAAGGGGGGGAAAGGATATATCTAATCCAGTATCCATGACGCTATTAAAATCCCCTCCAATCAGCCACGGTATGTTGCACCATTTAGTTAATATTTGGGAGAGTGATCTAAGAAATTGACCTTGGTCTGTGTTAGGGGCGTACACATTACCGAGCAGTATGTAACGCCCGTCTAGCCTACCCTTCAAAAACACATATCTACCATCTTTGTCGACCAGTACCTCTTGCACTGTAAAGGGTGTGCCCGGGCAAATCCATATTAAGGCCCCTCGTGCAAATAATGAGTAATCAGTAGCATACACCTTACCCCTCCATTTTCTCTGTAACCTGACCATTTCAACGCTATTTAAATGCATCTCTTGCAAAAGGGCAATGCGCACGTTGTGTCTTTTAAGATATGAATAAACCGCATATCTGCGCGAAGGTGTGCAGAGACCCCTCATGTTCCAAGTAAGTATCGTGTGATCAGTCACGACCCCGTATTATATGAAAATAAGGTGTAGCCTGTCCTGCCCATGCAGTCTAGTGTGTGAATCAGCAAAGCGCTGTAGCTTCGCCCACTCCCCCAAGGGAACCTCTGTGCCTAAGAGGGAAAATGAATACGCCAACATAGCGATAGAGGAACATTACTAGGGCGGCCCCATGAAGAAGAGGTGCTGTCCAAACCCTAACGGAATGAAAAATTATCCGTAGAACCAACTGATTCCCTGTGTGGCTGAGCAAGGCATGCCACTGTATGATCCCCAAACGTCACACATCTCTACGTATAAAGTTACAAACAGCTGAAATAACCTGTAAGCGCCATGTGTTAACCTGTATGCAAAGTCAATCACGTAAACCACCCCGCCCAACCAAGAATACAAGAGTGTCAATACCAAGTTTCACTGGAATGCAGTTCTGTAAATACTTCATGGTGCTATCACCGAGGCCCCAGCCGTTTTACGATACCATCAGAAGTCTGTGGCATGACATCAGGCATACGCAGCGAACCACATCCGATAGACCAGCTGCCGACGAGCCCTCGTCTTCTGAAGGGTGAGATGGAGTTCCATCCTTACTGACCGTCTCTGCAGGCTCCGCTATCTGCTCTGCTTCACGAACCGCTGCCTACCTTTCCTGTTTGATTTGATCCTGGCCAGGTGCTGCTGAGAGGCCGGGGATCCGCCTCTTGGATCTTCGTCGACGGTTCCTCATTCCGCCCACCTCGTCTCTCCTGGTGGCTGCCGCGCCCGCCGGTCTGGGACCTGAAAACAGGCCCGTGGTTTCAAGCCAGTCCCATGTGTCTTGTGGGGTGTCGAAGAATCGCGTTCTTCCATCAGAGACCACTCGAAGCTTCGCTGGGTAAAGCAATGAATATACAATGTTCAGTTGGCAAAGCTTCTGTTGAACTTGGAGGAAAGACCCCTGTTGACGCTGGACCCTAAGCGTGTAATCCGGGAAGAAGAGGACCTTAACATTGTCGACCTTGACTTCCGCTAGTTTCCTGGTTTCACGCAGAATCATGTCTCTGTCCTTGAATTGCAGCAATTTAAAGATAAGTGGACATGCCCCAGAGTCCGGCGCCTGTTTTCTGCCAGGAATGCCGTGTGCCCGCTCTATGGTGAAAAAGGGAGAAAAGGAGGAGGTGGGAAGAATATCCTTTAGCCACCTTTCCAGGAAGGCCACTGCATCCTGACCCTCCGCCCCCTCTGGTAGTCCAATCAGGCGCACATTATTTCTTCTAGAGCGACCCTCCGCATCTTCCACTCTGTCTACAAGGTATCTGATTCGGGCTTCATGCGCATTCTGCTGCTTCTCCAGGAAATCAGTTGCCAGCTTTACTTCTGTAATATGCTGCTCCACTGCAGTAACTATGTTCCCAAATTTCCGATGATCCGCATGCAGAAGCGTAAGATCCAGCGCAACCTTATCTATTTTGGATTCCATAGACTCCCTGGTTCGATGGCATGCAAGATGGCATTCAAGCGATCATTCTGGGGGTCCTGTTGTGTAAATTGTTGCGTCAAATCTCTTTCTGTCAAACCTGCAACTTGTGAGGAGGTCCTCGACTCGGTACCTTTAGTGTGGCCCATTAGTCCAGCCAATTCCTTTAGTGTACACCAGAAGGCGTGACAGCCCCAGCAGAGACAAGCAGTATAGTGGGAAGGACCTCTCTGTTCACTGTGCAGTACTTAATGACATAAGCAGCATGAGGAGCCCCCACTGTCCCTCCACTCCAGTGGCTAGCTGTCTTGGTTTGGTCGTACCCCTCAAATGCAGTACCCTCCACAGTCCATCTTTAGCACCTGTAACAAAGCAACTCCTTTCGATGGGTCTCTCTGGCAATCTCTGTCCCCCTTCCTGGTTCTCCAGTGGTCTCCTATGTCTGCTGTTATCGATACAGGCAGGACCCGGGCTCGGTCCCTGCCGATGACCCACCTGGTATGCACCCTGCAGTGACGTCTTTCCTTTTCCTTTTGCGGGCGGCCCCTGTTGCAGATACTTTTTCTCAGGGTCAGGCACCTATTATAGCAATGTCCTACAAGGGAGGGCCCTTAGACAACCACCACAGTCACTTCACTTTTCTTATTTAGTAGTTCGTGCAGGAAGGGGCACACGCGTTCGTGTCATCTGCCTCAGCTCGGCCGCTCCCGAGGTCACAATCAGGTCTTGAAATGGCCGTGCCGCCCGCTTCTTCCCATAACAGACAGCGCTGTAAACGATTTCTACCACTGCATGCCTGCAGGCCCTTGCACGCACCACTCCTCCAAATAGTTTAAGCGGACCACACACCGCTCCACGGCCGCTGTCAGACTGCACCACCACAAGTCTCTTCCCTCACCAGTCAGCGCTGCCGGCATCGACACTCTCCGACTTTCATGCAGAGGCATGATATGGGGCCCATCAGCATCCGATGTTTGCACTTCCCAATGCACGACACCTCAGCAACCCGAGCAGGCCCGGATCGGAGCTGCCCCTAGAGTCGCAGCCCGAACGAAGCAGCAGAGCCTCCCATCACCACTCTCACTCGGGCTGCACCACCGCAAGTCTTTACTGCTGAGGCAGACGGATACCATCCACACCGCCTGGTCCTTGCAACAAACCGGGCCCCAACGCTAGGCACTCCCTAGGCCTCAGGAAACAGCGCCACTCACCCCGTCTCACATCGGGTGGTCCGTTCGTGGCATCGTCCACTGGTTCACGTCTCCACTCTGAGGGGTGCGACGTGTGCTTCCCCCTGTTGTTGGTCCCTGCTCGCGCAGCGGCCGCAGCTGCCTCACGGGTGAGTCAGAAGGCTCCACCCAGGCCGCGCGTCTCCAGCCGTGGTCCGGCTCCAAACCTTTAGGCAAGTGCCGCCTTACCGGTATCTTCACACAGACCGGTTCCTGGGGGCTCGCACATCAATCCGTCACGGCTCCACACTGTGGATGTTATGTCTGTGACGGAGAAATTTATCGGATAAAGGGGATCAGTGGCGGAGCGAGCTCAAAACGCGTCTGCCATGTTGCGCCTGCAGGCCACGCCCTCTAAATTTACTCTTTCTAATATTGAGGAGGTGATAACAACCTTGGCTGGGGCAAATGTATGCACCACGCTTAACATGACTTTAGCATTTCATCAACTTGAATTAGACTTGGCCTCACAGGATGTAGCAGCATTCATTACGCCGATGGGGGCTTAGAAGTTTAAATTGTTTAAGGCCCAGTAAATACTTGGAGCTTCTGTTTCGCTTACTGAATATTTTTTCTCTGCCTGTTCCAGACTCCTGGAAGCACACGCAATTAATTCTTCAACCCCTTTTCTCTTTTGGATTAAGACCGCCCCCACACCGTTTAGGCTAGCATCTGTTACTATGATTGTCTCATTACCTGGAACAAACACTTTTAAGTGCGGGTATTTTTAAGATCATTTTTCAATTCATCAAATTCCTTCTTACACTCGACACTCCATACAAATTCAACTTTTTACTTAAAAGAGATCTTTAACTGGCAGTTTTTTTATAATTATGGACAAATTTGTTGTAATATTCTGTCATCCCTAAAAATGAAAGTAACTCCTCCTTATTGTTCGGTTCCTCCAGTTTTATTATGGTATTCACTAGTTCCTTTTGGGGTAAGATACCAGTGCCTGAAATAAGATGATCAAGATAATCTACCCCTTGCATACAAAATATACACTTCTTTTCTTTTAGAGTCAGGCCTGAGTTCATTAATCTTGCTAGAACAAAACACACCCTTTCATCACATTCTTGTTTGTCCTTTTGAAATATCAGCAAATCATCTTGGTAACACTGGACCCCATGAAGACCCTTCAAAACATCTGACATTACCCTCTGAAAAACCGATGCTGCAGATATTAGACCAAAAGGCAGCCTTTTAAACTTATGAGCCCTCATCAGCACCGCCCCTATTGTAGGGACTACGATCCGACGGGATCCTTGAACCCGTCAGAAGAGTCGGTCGGTCCCTCCGACCAATGCGGTTCGACCGACAGCATCATAATACAGCGGTCGGACCGCTCAGCTGGAAGTCGGTGGGACTGCCACCAACGGCCTGTCGGTGGCGGTCCCCACCGACATCATAATCAGGCCCTTTGTCATCAACAAATAATTCTTGCATCTATTATGAGACTTTTTCAATGACAGATAGTTATTTTAAGATATATGAACATGTTTTAGAGATATATTAGAAGTATGAATTTCTGAGTGTATTTTTGTTTTGTCTTACAGGACAAGTTGGTGGTAAGGTTAAGAATTTTGTACATAATGATTATTTAAGCACTTA
Organism: Calotriton arnoldi; assembly: GCA_963921515.1. Taxonomy (NCBI): domain Eukaryota; kingdom Metazoa; phylum Chordata; class Amphibia; order Caudata; family Salamandridae; genus Calotriton; species Calotriton arnoldi. Next base: position 413,236 of record CAWUFW010013512.1, read on the forward strand.
TATGTTTAATGAGGAGGGAGAAGTGTGATGTCTTAGCTCTTTCACTGCTCGTGTTGACTGTGAGAGTGGGGTTCTAGAATCTAGGTCAAGCTTGAGTTGACAGTTGGAGTAGGATTGGCGGCTGGCTGGGGTGTTAAGAAGAAATCTCACCTCTTAACTGACTTTGGATCTTCTGTTGTTTGTTTGTGTCAATGACACCACACCTGGTACTAATTCTTTCGCAGATTAAGCATTGGACGCAGGTAAAATGGCAGTAGTTGGTGAGGGCATCAGTATATAGGCTGGAGTTTGTTAAGCAAATTAAGGCCTATTTTCAGGAAAGATGGAAAGGTGCTAGTGTGGAGGTTGATTTGAATGATGTTGAAGTCGGTGTAGGGAGCAGTTGGAGTTAATGCATTCAAGAACGTAGAATTGATGAGTAGAGTGTCAAAAGGGCAATCCTGAAAAGATTTGCTATTAGGAGTGGCTTGGAGGCTGAAGTCAGGAAAGGAGATGTGGTTGGTGTAAGACATGGAGAGTGCTGATCTCAGGCTAGATGAGGCACTTTAGTGTTTAGTACAAGATAGCGGTCTCAGAAAATTCCACTGGTGAGATCTGCCTGTGATCTGAAGGCGATACCAAAGGGGATGATGGACGGAGCGTTAGAGCAAATCAAACACTCACCCCCAGTCAACTGATCTGGGTTTAATCCATCATCATTCTTTAGCTCACTCCACCACCCCAGTTCAGACATGGCCATATGCAAATCAGTCTGACCCTGTGCCTCATGGGAACAGTCCAGCCCGAACTGCCAAGCCATGTCTTCCCTGGACCGGAAACAAGCATCCTGGGACTGGTTTCGGGTTCAAAACCCTCATCAGCCAGGCTATCTTGAATCCAGTGGCAAAGTGAGCAAGGGACCCACGTCTGGGCATACCCTGCCAACTTAGGGCGAACAAAGCGATACCAAAGGGGATGATGGACGGAGCGTTAGAGCAAATCAAACACTCACCCCCAGTCAACTGATCTGGGTTTAATCCATCATCATTCTTTAGCTCACCACCCCAGTTCAGACATGGCCATATGCAAATCAGTCTGACCCTGTGCCTCATGGGAACAGTCAAAACCCTCATCAGCCAGGCTATCTTGAATCCAGTGGCAAAGTGATAGGCGAACAAAGCGATACCAAAGGGGATGATGGACGACATGGCTTGGCAGTTCGGGCTGGACTGTTCCCATGAGGCACAGGGTCAGACTGATTTGCATATGGCCATGTCTGAACTGGGGTGGTGGAGTGAGCTAAAGAATGATGATGGATTAAACCCAGATCAGTTGACTGGGGGTGAGTGTTTGATTTGCTCTAATGCTCCGTCCATCATCCCCTTTGGTATCGCTGTGATCTGAAGGCTGCAGGTTCAAATCCTAGTATGTCATCCACATGAATTCAGTAAATTGAGTACCGGTTTCGAATGGGTAAAAATAGTTATTAGTTATAATATGTTGTATGTAAGGGTCTTTTGATAAAAGCGTTATATAAATAATAGATTATTTATCATTGTAGCTGGGGACGGCAGATTTGTTCCCAAACAGTCGCAAGTTAATCTGCGTGTTTCTTTAAGGGGCCGGTAAAGCAAGCCAAGTGCCGGAATGGAGAAGGGTCAGAAGTTGCAATGCTCATGATTTTTTTACCACAAAAAGGGTTGGATTTCAGACTTATGACACTCTCTTCCCCACATATGTCCAACAGAAGAGTCGCTACAGGGAGGCGTTTATTGGACTCCATGCCTCTTAAATAAGGACACAACTGTGAAGATTGCAGTGAGCAGAGTCCAGCAAGTGGTAAGGAGGCAGACTAGTGCTGTCTCTTCCCTCCTCCAAAACGTTTTTAAAAAAACGATTTTCCCTTTCTGTGATTACTGTCTTTGCCTGTGGTTGTTACAGTTTAAAAATGTAGTTTTAACCTGCCTGTGATTGTATATTTTATCACCTGTTTTGTGTGTTAAACTTGTGGTTTTCCTGCCCATGATTGCTTCCATTTAACGAGTTGAATTGTGGGATTTGCAGTCCAAACTCTGTAGTTTGTCGCTCTCATTCCTGGTGACTATTCAGTTTTCCCTCCAAATTTCTCCTTTGCTCTGTGCTAAGACCTGTATGTTAAACAGTGCACCCCCAGCCACCATTTTGTGTTATCAAGCCAGTGAAACCAGCCCCCCCTGCCTCCCCTCCAGCAACAGGGATTTTCTACATCAGAGGGTGCTTCTGTGAGCTGTTTAAACTGTGTTTAATAGGGACTGTGCACTTCGTTTTTTGGCCAGGAGAGGGAGTAAAGTTGTATTCAAACAGTATTGTTAGATTTCAAGTTTGTGAGGCCTTTACCTGCAGAAATCCAAAGTGTGGATTGAGCCTGTCTGTCTCCTAGGAGATTCTGGACAGGAGAAGCAGCCCCCCACCCCCAGGCCAGCAGGCCTAGGACTGGGGATTGGCTATTCAGCTCCCAGGCAACTCTGAGCCCTCCCCTCACACCTGCCCAGGTCCCTTAAGGCTTTGCTGGGTGCACCCCAAATCATTCTCCTCCATCTTGTGAGTTGCAGCCTACCTGTGCCCCAGATTGCAGTGAGCAGAGTCCAGCAAGTGGTAAGGAGGCAGACTAGTGCTGTCTCTTCCCTCCTCCAAAAAGTTTTTTAAAAAACGATTTTCCCTTTCTGTGATTACTGTCTTTGCCTGTGGTTGTTACAGTTTAAAAATGTAGTTTTAACCTGCCTGTGATTGTATATTTTATCACCTGTTTTGTGTGTTAAACTTGTGGTTTTGCTGCCCATGATTGCTTCCATTTAACGTGTTGAATTGTGGGATTTGCAGTCCAAACTCTGTAGTTTGTCGCTCTCATTCCTGGTGACTATTCAGTTTTCCCTCCAAATTTCTCCTTTGCTCTGTGCTAAGACCTGTATGTTAAACAGTGCACCCCCAGCCACCATTTTGTGTTATCAAGCCAGTGAAACCAGCCCCCCCTGCCTCCCCCTCCAGCAACAGGGATTTTCTACATCAGAGGGTGCTTCTGTGAGCTGTTTAAACTGTGTTTAATAGGGACTGTGCACTTCGTTTTTTGGCCAGGAGAGGGAGTAAAGTTGTATTCAAACAGTATTGTTAGATTTCAAGTTTGTGAGGCCTTTACCTGCAGAAATCCAAAGTGTGGATTGAGCCTGTCTGTCTCCTAGGAGATTCTGGACAGGAGAAGCAGCCCCCACCCCCACCCCCAGGCCAGCAGGCCTAGGACTGGGGATTGGCTATTCAGCTCCCAGGCAACTCTGAGCTCTCCCCTCACACCTGCCCAGGTCCCTTAAGGCTTTGCTGGGTGCACCCCAAATCATTCTCCTCCATCTTGTGAGTTGCAGCCTACCTGTGCCCCAGATTGCAGTGAGCAGAGTCCAGCAAGTGGTAAGGAGGCAGACTAGTGCTGTCTCTTCCCTCCTCCAAAAAGTTTTTAAAAAAACGATTTTCCCTTTCTGTGATTACTGTCTTTGCCTGTGGTTGTTACAGTTTAAAAATGTAGTTTTAACCTGCCTGTGATTGTATATTTTATCACCTGTTTTGTGTGTTAAACTTGTGGTTTTCCTGCCCATGATTGCTTCCATTTAACGTGTTGAATTGTGGGATTTGCAGTCCAAACTCTGTAGTTTGTCGCTCTCATTCCTGGTGACTATTCAGTTTTCCCTCCAAATTTCTCCTTTGCTCTGTGCTAAGACCTGTATGTTAAACAGTGCACCCCCAGCCACCATTTTGTGTTATCAAGCCAGTGAAACCAGCCCCCCCTGCCTCCCCTCCAGCAACAGGGATTTTCTACATCAGAGGGTGCTTCTGTGAGCTGTTTAAACTGTGTTTAATAGGGACTGTGCACTTCGTTTTTGGCCAGGAGAGGGAGTAAAGTTGTATTCAAACAGTATTGTTAGATTTCAAGTTTGTGAGGCCTTTACCTGCAGAAATCCAAAGTGTGGATTGAGCCTGTCTGTCTCCTAGGAGATTCTGGACAGGAGAAGCAGCCCCCCGCCCCCACCCCCAGGCCAGCAGGCCTAGGACTGGGGATTGGCTATTCAGCTCCCAGGCAACTCTGAGCCCTCCCCTCACACCTGCCCAGGTCCCTTAAGGCTTTGCTGGGTGCACCCCAAATCATTCTCCTCCATCTTGTGAGTTGCAGCCTACCTGTGCCCCAGATTGCAGTGAGCAGAGTCCAGCAAGTGGTAAGGAGGCAGACTAGTGCTGTCTCTTCCCTCCTCCAAAAAGTTTTTAAAAAAACGATTTTCCCTTTCTGTGATTACTGTCTTTGCTCTGTGGTTGTTACAGTTTAAAAATGTAGTTTTAACCTGCCTGTGATTGTATATTTTATCACCTGTTTTGTGTGTTAAACTTGTGGTTTTCCTGCCCATGATTGCTTCCATTTAACGTGTTGAATTGTGGGATTTGCAGTCCAAACTCTGTAGTTTGTCGCTCTCATTCCTGGTGACTATTCAGTTTTCCCTCCAAATTTCTCCTTTGCTCTGTGCTAAGACCTGTATGTTAAACAGTGCACCCCCAGCCACCATTTTGTGTTATCAAGCCAGTGAAACCAGCCCCCCTGCCTCCCCTCCAGCAACAGGGATTTTCTACATCAGAGGGTGCTTCTGTGAGCTGTTTAAACTGTGTTTAATAGGGACTGTGCACTTCGTTTTTTGGCCAGGAGAGGGAGTAAAGTTGTATTCAAACAGTATTGTTAGATTTCAAGTTTGTGAGGCCTTTACCTGCAGAAATCCAAAGTGTGGATTGAGCCTGTCTGTCTCCTAGGAGATTCTGGACAGGAGAAGCAGCCCCCACCCCCACCCCCCAGGCCAGCAGGCCTAGGACTGGGGATTGGCTATTCAGCTCCCATGCAACTCTGAGCCCTCCCCTCACACCTGCCCAGGTCCCTTAAGGCTTTGCTGGGTGCACCCCAAATCATTCTCCTCCATCTTGTGAGTTGCAGCCTACCTGTGCCCCAGATTGCAGTGAGCAGAGTCCAGCAAGTGGTAAGGAGGCAGACTAGTGCTGTCTCTTCCCTCCTCCAAAAAGTTTTTAAAAAACGATTTTCCCTTTCTGTGATTACTGTCTTTGCCTGTGGTTGTTACAGTTTAAAAATGTAGTTTTAACCTGCCTGTCATTGTATATTTTATCACCTGTTTTGTGTGTTAAACTTGTGGTTTTCCTGCCCATGATTGCTTCCATTTAACGTGTTGAATTGTGGGATTTGCAGTCCAAACTCTGTAGTTTGTCGCTCTCATTCCTGGTGACTATTCAGTTTTCCCTCCAAATTTCTCCTTTGCTCTGTGCTAAGACCTGTATGTTAAACAGTGCACCCCCAGCCACCATTTTGTGTTATCAAGCCAGTGAAACCAGCCCCCCCTGCCTCCCCTCCAGCAACAGGGATTTTCTACATCAGAGGGTGCTTCTGTGAGCTGTTTAAACTGTGTTTAATAGGGACTGTGCACTTCGTTTTTTGGCCAGGAGAGGGAGTAAAGTTGTATTCAAACAGTATTGTTAGATTTCAAGTTTGTGAGGCCTTTACCTGCAGAAATCCAAAGTGTGGATTGAGCCTGTCTGTCTCCTAGGAGATTCTGGACAGGAGAAGCAGCCCCCACCCCCACCCCCAGGCCTAGGACTGGGGATTGGCTATTCAGCTCCCAGGCAACTCTGAGCCCTCCCCTCACACCTGCCCAGGTCCCTTAAGGCTTTGCTGGGTGCACCCCAAATCATTCTCCTCCATCTTGTGAGTTGCAGCCTACCTGTGCCCCAGATTGCAGTGAGCAGAGTCCAGCAAGTGGTAAGGAGGCAGACTAGTGCTGTCTCTTCCCTCCTCCAAAAAGTTTTTAAAAAACGATTTTCCCTTTCTGTGATTACTGTCTTTGCCTGTGGTTGTTACAGTTTAAAAATGTAGTTTTAACCTGCCTGTGATTGTATATTTTATCACCTGTTTTGTGTGTTAAACTTGTGGTTTTCCTGCCCATGATTGCTTCCATTTAACGTGTTGAATTGTGGGATTTGCAGTCCAAACTCTGTAGTTTGTCGCTCTCATTCCTGGTGACTATTCAGTTTTCCCTCCAAATTTCTCCTTTGCTCTGTGCTAAGACCTGTATGTTAAACAGTGCACCCCCAGCCACCATTTTGTGTTATCAAGCCAGTGAAACCAGCCCCCCTGCCTCCCCTCCAGCAACAGGGATTTTCTACATCAGAGGGTGCTTCTGTGAGCTGTTTAAACTGTGTTTAATAGGGACTGTGCACTTCGTTTTTTGGCCAGGAGAGGGAGTAAAGTTGTATTCAAACAGTATTGTTAGATTTCAAGTTTGTGAGGCCTTTACCTGCAGAAATCCAAAGTGTGGATTGAGCCTGTCTGTCTCCTAGGAGATTCTGGACAGGAGAAGCAGCCCCCACCCCCACCCCCAGGCCAGCAGGCCTAGGACTGGGGATTGGCTATTCAGCTCCCAGGCAACTCTGAGCCCTCCCCTCACACCTGCCCAGGTCCCTTAAGGCTTTGCTGGGTGCACCCCAAATCATTCTCCTCCATCTTGTGAGTTGCAGCCTACCTGTGCCCCAGATTGCAGTGAGCAGAGTCCAGCAAGTGGTAAGGAGGCAGACTAGTGCTGTCTCTTCCCTCCTCCAAAAGGTTTTTAAAAAACGATTTTCCCTTTCTGTGATTACTGTCTTTGCCTGTGGTTGTTACAGTTTAAAAATGTAGTTTTAACCTGCCTGTCATTGTATATTTTATCACCTGTTTTGTGTGTTAAACTTGTGGTTTTCCTGCCCATGATTGCTTCCATTTAACGTGTTGAATTGTGGGATTTGCAGTCCAAACTCTGTAGTTTGTCGCTCTCATTCCTGGTGACTATTCAGTTTTCCCTCCAAATTTCTCCTTTGCTCTGTGCTAAGACCTGTATGTTAAACAGTGCACCCCCAGCCACCATTTTGTGTTATCAAGCCAGTGAAACCAGCCCCCCCTGCCTCCCCCTCCAGCAACAGGGATTTTCTACATCAGAGGGTGCTTCTGTGAGCTGTTTAAACTGTGTTTAATAGGGACTGTGCACTTCGTTTTTTGGCCAGGAGAGGGAGTAAAGTTGTATTCAAACAGTATTGTTAGATTTCAAGTTTGTGAGGCCTTTACCTGCAGAAATCCAAAGTGTGGATTGAGCCTGTCTGTCTCCTAGGAGATTCTGGACAGGAGAAGCAGCCTCCACCCCCACCCCCAGGCCAGCAGGCCTAGGACTGGGGATTGGCTATTCAGCTCCCAGGCAACTCTGAGCCCTCCCCTCACACCTGCCCAGGTCCCTTAAGGCTTTGCTGGGTGCACCCCAAATCATTCTCCTCCATCTTGTGAGTTGCAGCCTACCTGTGCCCCAGATTGCAGTGAGCAGAGTCCAGCAAGTGGTAAGGAGGCAGACTAGTGCTGTCTCTTCCCTCCTCCAAAAAGTTTTTAAAAAACGATTTTCCCTTTCTGTGATTACTGTCTTTGCCTGTGGTTGTTACAGTTTAAAAATGTAGTTTTAACCTGCCTGTCATTGTATATTTTATCACCTGTTTTGTGTGTTAAACTTGTGGTTTTCCTGCCCATGATTGCTTCCATTTAACGTGTTGAATTGTGGGATTTGCAGTCCAAACTCTGTAGTTTGTCGCTCTCATTCCTGGTGACTATTCAGTTTTCCCTCCAAATTTCTCCTTTGCTCTGTGCTAAGACCTGTATGTTAAACAGTGCACCCCCAGCCACCATTTTGTGTTATCAAGCCAGTGAAACCAGCCCCCCCTGCCTCCCCCTCCAGCAACAGGGATTTTCTACATCAGAGGGTGCTTCTGTGAGCTGTTTAAACTGTGTTTAATAGGGACTGTGCACTTCGTTTTTTGGCCAGGAGAGGGAGTAAAGTTGTATTCAAACAGTATTGTTAGATTTCAAGTTTGTGAGGCCTTTACCTGCAGAAATCCAAAGTGTGGATTGAGCCTGTCTGTCTCCTAGGAGATTCTGGACAGGAGAAGCAGCCCCCACCCCCACCCCCAGGCCAGCAGGCCTAGGACTGGGGATTGGCTATTCAGCTCCCAGGCAACTCTGAGCCCTCCCCTCACACCTGCCCAGGTCCCTTAAGGCTTTGCTGGGTGCACCCCAAATCATTCTCCTCCATCTTGTGAGTTGCAGCCTACCTGTGCCCCAGATTGCAGTGAGCAGAGTCCAGCAAGTGGTAAGGAGGCAGACTAGTGCTGTCTCTTCCCTCCTCCAAAAAGTTTTTAAAAAAACGATTTTCCCTTTCTGTGATTACTGTCTTTGCCTGTGGTTGTTACAGTTTAAAAATGTAGTTTTAACCTGCCTGTGATTGTATATTTTATCACCTGTTTTGTGTGTTAAACTTGTGGTTTTCCTGCCCATGATTGCTTCGCATTTAACGTGTTGAATTGTGGGATTTGCAGTCCAAACTCTGTAGTTTGTCGCTCTCATTCCTGGTGACTATTCAGTTTTCCCTCCAAATTTCTCCTTTGCTCTGTGCTAAGACCTGTATGTTAAACAGTGCACCCCCAGCCACCATTTTGTGTTATCAAGCCAGTGAAACCAGCCCCCCTGCCTCCCCTCCAGCAACAGGGATTTTCTACATCAGAGGGTGCTTCTGTGAGCTGTTTAAACTGTGTTTAATAGGGACTGTGCACTTCGTTTTTTGGCCAGGAGAGGGAGTAAAGTTGTATTCAAACAGTATTGTTAGATTTCAAGTTTGTGAGGCCTTTACCTGCAGAAATCCAAAGTGTGGATTGAGCCTGTCTGTCTCCTAGGAGATTCTGGACAGGAGAAGCAGCCTCCCACCCCCACCCCCAGGCCAGCAGGCCTAGGACTGGGGATTGGCTATTCAGCTCCCAGGCAACTCTGAGCCCTCCCCTCACACCTGCCCAGGTCCCTTAAGGCTTTGCTGGGTGCACCCCAAATCATTCTCCTCCATCTTGTGAGTTGCAGCCTACCTGTGCCCCAGATTGCAGTGAGCAGAGTCCAGCAAGTGGTAAGGAGGCAGACTAGTGCTGTCTCTTCCCTCCTCCAAAACGTTTTTAAAAAACGATTTTCCCTTTCTGTGATTACTGTCTTTGCCTGTGGTTGTTACAGTTTAAAAATGTAGTTTTAACCTGCCTGTGATTGTATATTTTATCACCTGTTTTGTGTGTTAAACTTGTGGTTTTCCTGCCCATGATTGCTTCCATTTAACGTGTTGAATTGTGGGATTTGCAGTCCAAACTCTGTAGTTTGTCGCTCTCATTCCTGGTGACTATTCAGTTTTCCCTCCAAATTTCTCCTTTGCTCTGTGCTAAGACCTGTATGTTAAACAGTGCACCCCCAGCCACCATTTTGTGTTATCAAGCCAGTGAAACCAGCCCCCCCTTGCCTCCCCTCCAGCAACAGGGATGTTCTACATCAGAGGGTGCTTCTGTGAGCTGTTTAAACTGTGTTTAATAGGGACTGTGCACTTCGTTTTTTGGCCAGGAGAAGGAGTAAAGTTGTATTCAAACAGTATTGTTAGATTTCAAGTTTGTGAGGCCTTTACCTGCAGAAATCCAAAGTGTGGATTGAGCCTGTCTGTCTCCTAGGAGATTCTGGACAGGAGAAGCAGCCTCCACCCCCACCCCCAGGCCAGCAGGCCTAGGACTGGGGATTGGCTATTCAGCTCCCAGGCAACTCTGAGCCCTCCCCTCACACCTGCCCAGGTCCCTTAAGGCTTTGCTGGGTGCACCCCAAATCATTCTCCTCCATCTTGTGAGTTGCAGCCTACCTGTGCCCCAGATTGCAGTGAGCAGAGTCCAGCAAGTGGTAAGGAGGCAGACTAGTGCTGTCTCTTCCCTCCTCCAAAAAGTTTTTAAAAAACGATTTTCCCTTTCTGTGATTACTGTCTTTGCCTGTGGTTGTTACAGTTTAAAAATGTAGTTTTAACCTGCCTGTGATTGTATATTTTATCACCTGTTTTGTGTGTTAAACTTGTGGTTTTCCTGCCCATGATTGCTTCCATTTAACGTGTTGAATTGTGGGATTTGCAGTCCAAACTCTGTAGTTTGTCGCTCTCATTCCTGGTAACTATTCAGTTTTCCCTCCAAATTTCTCCTTTGCTCTGTGCTAAGACCTGTATGTTAAACAGTGCACCCCCAGCCACCATTTTGTGTTATCAAGCCAGTGAAACCAGCCCCCCCTGCCTCCCCCTCCAGCAACAGGGATTTTCTACATCAGAGGGTGCTTCTGTGAGCTGTTTAAACTGTGTTTAATAGGGACTGTGCACTTCGTTTTTTGGCCAGGAGAGGGAGTAAAGTTGTATTCAAACAGTATTGTTAGATTTCAAGTTTGTGAGGCCTTTACCTGCAGAAATCCAAAGTGTGGATTGAGCCTGTCTGTCTCCTAGGAGATTCTGGACAGGAGAAGCAGCCCCCGCCCCCACCCCCAGGCCAGCAGGCCTAGGACTGGGGATTGGCTATTCAGCTCCCAGGCAACTCTGAGCCCTCCCCTCACACCTGCCCAGGTCCCTTAAGGCTTTGCTGGGTGCACCCCAAATCATTCTCCTCCATCTTGTGAGTTGCAGCCTACCTGTGCCCCAGATTGCAGTGAGCAGAGTCCAGCAAGTGGTAAGGAGGCAGACTAGTGCTGTCTCTTCCCTCCTCCAAAAAGTTTTTAAAAAACGATTTTCCCTTTCTGTGATTACTGTCTTTGCCTGTGGTTGTTACAGTTTAAAAATGTAGTTTTAACCTGCCTGTGATTGTATATTTTATCACCTGTTTTGTGTGTTAAACTTGTGGTTTTCCTGCCCATGATTGCTTCCATTTAACGTGTTGAATTGTGGGATTTGCAGTCCAAACTCTGTAGTTTGTCGCTCTCATTCCTGGTGACTATTCAGTTTTCCCTCCAAATTTCTCCTTTGCTCTGTGCTAAGACCTGTATGTTAAACAGTGCACCCCCAGCCACCATTTTGTGTTATCAAGCCAGTGAAACCAGCCCCCCTGCCTCCCCCTCCAGCAACAGGGATTTTCTACATCAGAGGGTGCTTCTGTGAGCTGTTTAAACTGTGTTTAATAGGAACTGTGCACTTCGTTTTTTGGCCAGGAGAGGGAGTAAAGTTGTATTCAAACAGTATTGTTAGATTTCAAGTTTGTGAGGCCTTTACCTGCAGAAATCCAAAGTGTGGATTGAGCCTGTCTGTCTCCTAGGAGATTCTGAACAGGAGAAGCAGCCCTACTCCACCCCCACCCCCAGGCCAGCAGGCCTAGGACTGGGGATTGGCTATTCAGCTCCCAGGCAACTCTGTGCCCTCCCCTCACACCTGCCCAGGTCCCTTAAGGCTTTGCTGGGTGCACCCCAAATCATTCTCCTTCATCTTGTGAGTTGCAGCCTACCTGTGCCCCAGATTGCAGTGAGCAGAGTCCAGCAAGTGGTAAGGAGGCAGACTAGTTCTGTCTCTTCCCTCCTCCAAAAAGTTTTTAAAAAACGATTTTCCCTTTCTGTGATTACTGTCTTTGCCTGTGGTTGTTACAGTTTAAAAATGTAGTTTTAACCTGCCTGTGATTGTATATTTTATCACCTGTTTTGTGTGTTAAACTTGTGGTTTTCCTGCCCATGATTGCTTCCATTTAACGTGTTGAATTGTGGGATTTGCAGTCCAAACTCTGTAGTTTGTCGCTCTCATTCCTGGTGACTATTCAGTTTTCCCTCCAAATTTCTCCTTTGCTCTGTGCTAAGACCTGTATGTTAAACAGTGCACCCCCAGCCACCATTTTGTGTTATCAAGCCAGTGAAACCAGCCCCCCCTGCCTCCCCTCCAGCAACAGGGATTTTCTACATCAGAGGGTGCTTCTGTGAGCTGTTTAAACTGTGTTTAATAGGGACTGTGCACTTCGTTTTTTGGCCAGGAGAGGGAGTAAAGTTGTATTCAAACAGTATTGTTAGATTTCAAGTTTGTGAGGCCTTTACCTGCAGAAATCCAAAGTGTGGATTGAGCCTGTCTGTCTCCTAGGAGATTCTGGACAGGAGAAGCAGCCTCCCACCCCCACCCCCAGGCCAGCAGGCCTAGGACTGGGGATTGGCTATTCAGCTCCCAGGCAACTCTGAGCCCTCCCCTCACACCTGCCCAGGTCCCTTAAGGCTTTGCTGGGTGCACCCCAAATCATTCTCCTCCATCTTGTGAGTTGCAGCCTACCTGTGCCCCAGATTGCAGTGAGCAGAGTCCAGCAAGTGGTAAGGAGGCAGACTAGTGCTGTCTCTTCCTCCTCCAAAAGGTTTTTAAAAAACGATTTTCCCTTTCTGTGATTACTGTCTTTGCCTGTGGTTGTTACAGTTTAAAAATGTAGTTTTAACCTGCCTGTCATTGTATATTTTATCACCTGTTTTGTGTGTTAAACTTGTGGTTTTCCTGCCCATGATTGCTTCCATTTAACGTGTTGAATTGTGGGATTTGCAGTCCAAACTCTGTAGTTTGTCGCTCTCATTCCTGGTGACTATTCAGTTTTCCCTCCAAATTTCTCCTTTGCTCTGTGCTAAGACCTGTATGTTAAACAGTGCACCCCCAGCCACCATTTTGTGTTATCAAGCCAGTGAAACCAGCCCCCCCTGCCTCCCCCTCCAGCAACAGGGATTTTCTACATCAGAGGGTGCTTCTGTGAGCTGTTTAAACTGTGTTTAATAGGGACTGTGCACTTCGTTTTTTGGCCAGGAGAGGGAGTAAAGTTGTATTCAAACAGTATTGTTAGATTTCAAGTTTGTGAGGCCTTTACCTGCAGAAATCCAAAGTGTGGATTGAGCCTGTCTGTCTCCTAGGAGATTCTGGACAGGAGAAGCAGCCCCCACCCCCACCCCCAGGCCAGCAGGCCTAGGACTGGGGATTGGCTATTCAGCTCCCAGGCAACTCTGAGCCCTCCCCTCACACCTGCCCAGGTCCCTTAAGGCTTTGCTGGGTGCACCCCAAATCATTCTCCTCCATCTTGTGAGTTGCAGCCTACCTGTGCCCCAGATTGCAGTGAGCAGAGTCCAGCAAGTGGTAAGGAGGCAGACTAGTGCTGTCTCTTCCCTCCTCCAAAAAGTTTTTAAAAAAACGATTTTCCCTTTCTGTGATTACTGTCTTTGCCTGTGGTTGTTACAGTTTAAAAATGTAGTTTTAACCTGCCTGTGATTGTATATTTTATCACCTGTTTTGTGTGTTAAACTTGTGGTTTTCCTGCCCATGATTGCTTCCATTTAACGTGTTGAATTGTGGGATTTGCAGTCCAAACTCTGTAGTTTGTCGCTCTCATTCCTGGTGACTATTCAGTTTTCCCTCCAAATTTCTCCTTTGCTCTGTGCTAAGACCTGTATGTTAAACAGTGCACCCCCAGCCACCATTTTGTGTTATCAAGCCAGTGAAACCAGCCCCCCCTGCCTCCCCCTCCAGCAACAGGGATTTTCTACATCAGAGGGTGCTTCTGTGAGCTGTTTAAACTGTGTTTAATAGGGACTGTGCACTTCGTTTTTTGGCCAGGAGAGGGAGTAAAGTTGTATTCAAACAGTATTGTTAGATTTCAAGTTTGTGAGGCCTTTACCTGCAGAAATCCAAAGTGTGGATTGAGCCTGTCTGTCTCCTAGGAGATTCTGGACAGGAGAAGCAGCCCCCACCCCCACCCCCAGGCCAGCAGGCCTAGGACTGGGGATTGGCTATTCAGCTCCCATGCAACTCTGAGCCCTCCCTCACACCTGCCCAGGTCCCTTAAGGCTTTGCTGGGTGCACCCCAAATCATTCTCCTCCATCTTGTGAGTTGCAGCCTACCTGTGCCCCAGATTGCAGTGAGCAGAGTCCAGCAAGTGGTAAGGAGGCAGACTAGTGCTGTCTCTTCCCTCCTCCAAAAAGTTTTTAAAAAAACGATTTTCCCTTTCTGTGATTACTGTCTTTGCCTGTGGTTGTTACAGTTTAAAAATGTAGTTTTAACCTGCCTGTCATTGTATATTTTATCACCTGTTTTGTGTGTTAAACTTGTGGTTTTCCTGCCCATGATTGCTTCCATTTAACGTGTTGAATTGTGGGATTTGCAGTCCAAACTCTGTAGTTTGTCGCTCTCATTCCTGGTGACTATTCAGTTTTCCCTCCAAATTTCTCCTTTGCTCTGTGCTAAGACCTGTATGTTAAACAGTGCACCCCCAGCCACCATTTTGTGTTATCAAGCCAGTGAAACCAGCCCCCCTGCCTCCCCCTCCAGCAACAGGGATTTTCTACATCAGAGGGTGCTTCTGTGAGCTGTTTAAACTGTGTTTAATAGGGACTGTGCACTTCGTTTTTTGGCCAGGAGAGGGAGTAAAGTTGTATTCAAACAGTATTGTTAGATTTCAAGTTTGTGAGGCCTTTACCTGCAGAAATCCAAAGTGTGGATTGAGCCTGTCTGTCTCCTAGGAGATTCTGGACAGGAGAAGCAGCCCCCACCCTCACCCCCAGGCCAGCAGGCCTAGGACTGGGGATTGGCTATTCAGCTCCCAGGCAACTCTGAGCCCTCCCCTCACACCTGCCCAGGTCCCTTAAGGCTTTGCTGGGTGCACCCCAAATCATTCTCCTCCATCTTGTGAGTTGCAGCCTACCTGTGCCCCAGATTGCAGTGAGCAGAGTCCAGCAAGTGGTAAGGAGGCAGACTAGTGCTGTCTCTTCCCTCCTCCAAAAAGTTTTTAAAAAACGATTTTCCCTTTCTGTGATTACTGTCTTTGCCTGTGGTTGTTACAGTTTAAAAATGTAGTTTTAACCTGCCTGTGATTGTATATTTTATCACCTGTTTTGTGTGTTAAACTTGTGGTTTTCCTGCCCATGATTGCTTCCATTTAACGTGTTGAATTGTGGGATTTGCAGTCCAAACTCTGTAGTTTGTCGCTCTCATTCCTGGTGACTATTCAGTTTTCCCTCCAAATTTCTCCTTTGCTCTGTGCTAAGACCTGTATGTTAAACAGTGCACCCCCAGCCACCATTTTGTGTTATCAAGCCAGTGAAACCAGCCCCCCCACTGCCTCCCCTCCAGCAACAGGGATTTTCTACATCAGAGGGTGCTTCTGTGAGCTGTTTAAACTGTGTTTAATAGGAACTGTGCACTTCGTTTTTTGGCCAGGAGAGGGAGTAAAGTTGTATTCAAACAGTATTGTTAGATTTCAAGTTTGTGAGGCCTTTACCTGCAGAAATCCAAAGTGTGGATTGAGCCTGTCTGTCTCCTAGGAGATTCTGAACAGGAGAAGCAGACCCCCACCCCCACCCCCACCCCCAGGCCAGCAGGCCTAGGACTGGGGATTGGCTATTCAGCTCCCAGGCAACTCTGAGCCCTCCCTCACACCTGCCCAGGTCCCTTAAGGCTTTGCTGGGTGCACCCCAAATCATTCTCCTCCATCTTGTGAGTTGCAGCCTACCTGTGCCCCAGATTGCAGTGAGCAGAGTCCAGCAAGTGGTAAGGAGGCAGACTAGTGCTGTCTCTTCCCTCCTCCAAAAAGTTTTTAAAAAAACGATTTTCCCTTTCTGTGATTACTGTCTTTGCCTGTGGTTGTTACAGTTTAAAAATGTAGTTTTAACCTGCCTGTGATTGTATATTTTATCACCTGTTTTGTGTGTTAAACTTGTGGTTTTCCTGCCCATGATTGCTTCCATTTAACGTGTTGAATTGTGGGATTTGCAGTCCAAACTCTGTAGTTTGTCGCTCTCATTCCTGGTGACTATTCAGTTTTCCCTCCAAATTTCTCCTTTGCTCTGTGCTAAGACCTGTATGTTAAACAGTGCACCCCCAGCCACCATTTTGTGTTATCAAGCCAGTGAAACCAGCCCCCCCCTGCCTCCCCCTCCAGCAACAGGGATTTTCTACATCAGCATCAGAGGGTGCTTCTGTGAGCTGTTTAAACTGTGTTTAATAGGGACTGTGCACTTCGTTTTTTGGCCAGGAGAGGGAGTAAAGTTGTATTCAAACAGTATTGTTAGATTTCAAGTTTGTGAGGCCTTTACCTGCAGAAATCCAAAGTGTGGATTGAGCCTGTCTGTCTCCTAGGAGATTCTGGACAGGAGAAGCAGCCTCCACCCCCACCCCCAGGCCAGCAGGCCTAGGACTGGGGATTGGCTATTCAGCTCCCAGGCAACTCTGAGCCCTCCCCTCACACCTGCCCAGGTCCCTTAAGGCTTTGCTGGGTGCACCCCAAATCATTCTCCTCCATCTTGTGAGTTGCAGCCTACCTGTGCCCCAGATTGCAGTGAGCAGAGTCCAGCAAGTGGTAAGGAGGCAGACTAGTGCTGTCTCTTCCCTCCTCCAGAAAGTTTTTAAAAAACGATTTTCCCTTTCTGTGATTACTGTCTTTGCCTGTGGTTGTTACAGTTTAAAAATGTAGTTTTAACCTGCCTGTGATTGTATATTTTATCACCTGTTTTGTGTGTTAAACTTGTGGTTTTCCTGCCCATGATTGCTTCCATTTAACGTGTTGAATTGTGGGATTTGCAGTCCAAACTCTGTAGTTTGTCGCTCTCATTCCTGGTGACTATTCAGTTTTCCCTCCAAATTTCTCCTTTGCTCTGTGCTAAGACCTGTATGTTAAACAGTGCACCCCCAGCCACCATTTTGTGTTATCAAGCCAGTGAAACCAGCCCCCCCTGCCTCCCCTCCAGCAACAGGGATTTTCTACATCAGAGGGTGCTTCTGTGAGCTGTTTAAACTGTGTTTAATAGGGACTGTGCACTTCGTTTTTTGGCCAGGAGAGGGAGTAAAGTTGTATTCAAACAGTATTGTTAGATTTCAAGTTTGTGAGGCCTTTACCTGCAGAAATCCAAAGTGTGGATTGAGCCTGTCTGTCTCCTAGGAGATTCTGGACAGGAGAAGCAGCCCCCACCCTCACCCCCAGGCCAGCAGGCCTAGGACTGGGGATTGGCTATTCAGCTCCCAGGCAACTCTGAGCCCTCCCCTCACACCTGCCCAGGTCCCTTAAGGCTTTGCTGGGTGCACCCCAAATCATTCTCCTCCATCTTGTGAGTTGCAGCCTACCTGTGCCCCAGATTGCAGTGAGCAGAGTCCAGCAAGTGGTAAGGAGGCAGACTAGTGCTGTCTCTTCCCTCCTCCAAAAAGTTTTTAAAAAACGATTTTCCCTTTCTGTGATTACTGTCTTTGCCTGTGGTTGTTACAGTTTAAAAATGTAGTTTTAACCTGCCTGTGATTGTATATTTTATCACCTGTTTTGTGTGTTAAACTTGTGGTTTTCCTGCCCATGATTGCTTCCATTTAACGTGTTGAATTGTGGGATTTGCAGTCCAAACTCTGTAGTTTGTCGCTCTCATTCCTGGTGACTATTCAGTTTTCCCTCCAAATTTCTCCTTTGCTCTGTGCTAAGACCTGTATGTTAAACAGTGCACCCCCAGCCACCATTTTGTGTTATCAAGCCAGTGAAACCAGCCCCCCTGCCTCCCCTCCAGCAACAGGGATTTTCTACATCAGAGGGTGCTTCTGTGAGCTGTTTAAACTGTGTTTAATAGGGACTGTGCACTTCGTTTTTTGGCCAGGAGAGGGAGTAAAGTTGTATTCAAACAGTATTGTTAGATTTCAAGTTTGTGAGGCCTTTACCTGCAGAAATCCAAAGTGTGGATTGAGCCTGTCTGTCTCCTAGGAGATTCTGGACAGGAGAAGCAGCCTCCCACCCCCACCCCCAGGCCAGCAGGCCTAGGACTGGGGATTGGCTATTCAGCTCCCAGGCAACTCTGAGCCCTCCCCTCACACCTGCCCAGGTCCCTTAAGGCTTTGCTGGGTGCACCCCAAATCATTCTCCTCCATCTTGTGAGTTGCAGCCTACCTGTGCCCCAGATTGCAGTGAGCAGAGTCCAGCAAGTGGTAAGGAGGCAGACTAGTGCTGTCTCTTCCCTCCTCCAAAAAGTTTTTAAAAAACGATTTTCCCTTTCTGTGATTACTGTCTTTGCCTGTGGTTGTTACAGTTTAAAAATGTAGTTTTAACCTGCCTGTGATTGTATATTTTATCACCTGTTTTGTGTGTTAAACTTGTGGTTTTCCTGCCCATGATTGCTTCCATTTAACGTGTTGAATTGTGGGATTTGCAGTCCAAACTCTGTAGTTTGTCGCTCTCATTCCTGGTGACTATTCAGTTTTCCCTCCAAATTTCTCCTTTGCTCTGTGCTAAGACCTGTATGTTAAACAGTGCACCCCCAGCCACCATTTTGTGTTATCAAGCCAGTGAAACCAGCCCACCCCTGCCTCCCCCTCCAGCAACAGGGATTTTCTACATCAGAGGGTGCTTCTGTGAGCTGTTTAAACTGTGTTTAATAGGGACTGTGCACTTCGTTTTTTGGCCAGGAGAGGGAGTAAAGTTGTATTCAAACAGTATTGTTAGATTTCAAGTTTGTGAGGCCTTTACCTGCAGAAATCCAAAGTGTGGATTGAGCCTGTCTGTCTCCTAGGAGATTCTGGACAGGAGAAGCAGCTTCCAACTCCCTGGTCAGCAAACCTTGTCTGAGGTTGCTGGGACCTTATATAGTCTGCTAGTGGCTGCTACATGTACACACTGATTGGTGGTTGTATCTGATGTTTCTATTGGTTTGAGTTAGTGTCCTCATTGGTTGGGTATTTGAGGGTTCTGATTGGTTTCTGGATCTGTGATTCAATCAATGTAGGGTTGGGACTAGGGCTAGGGTTATGATTTCTATTGGAAGCAGGGACTAGGGCTTCCTGTTTTATTGGTTGTTGGGACTAAGGTGGAACTAGGACTAGGGTTAGGCCTTTAATTGGAAGTAGCGATTAGGGCTTCTGGTGTTATTGGTTGCTGGACTAGGTGTGGGACTAAGAGTAGGGTTAGGCTTTCTATTGGAAGTAGTGACTAGGGCTTCCCGTCCCATTGGTTGCTTGGACTAGGGTTGGGACTACTGGTAGGGCTAGGGCCTCTATTGGACATAGAGATCAGGGTTTTTGAACTGATTGGATGCTTGGAGTAGGGCTAAGATTGGCTGTAAGGTCCTGATCTCCTATTGGTTCTAGCTTTTAGGGCTAGTGTTGTGATTGGATAGTATTAGGGCTAGGGTTCCCATTGGCTGACGGGGTCACCTGATTACTAGGGGTATCAAAGGCCAGGGTTAGGGCGTCTCAGCCCGGGCGTCGAGGCTAAGGGCAGAGAGGACAAGGGTGAGTGCCTGTTTGAGCCTGTTAAGGGCAGAGAGGACAAGGGTGAGTGCCTGTTTGAGCCTGTTAAGGGCAGAGAGGACAAGGGTGAGTGCCTGTTTGAGCCTGTTCGAGACGGGCCAGGGCCAGGAATGCTGCCCATCTTCCCATTAATTAATGTGTCTATTACTTTTCTCCTGAAAAAGCATATCTAATGCACTACCCTATTTCTCAGCCTATACTTCCCTCAATATATCTTCTAGCCCAACTTTTTGACTCATCTCAAACTTCTTTCTACTACTTTTTCCAATTCACTACCCTATCTCACCCTATACATCTATCACTATATCCTCTACACCCACTCTCTCATTTATCGCAAACGCCATACCACTACTATGTTCCCCAAAATAACCCTTTCTTGACTCTCTCCTACTCTACCCCTCCTTGTATCTTCTGACACCTCCTTTACTGTACCAATGCCCAAGACAAACCTTTCTAAACTCTTCCCTCTGACTCTTCCCCCAAAAACCCTTTTTACTCATCAAAAAGCCTCCTCCTACTGCTATGACCTACAAAAAGAAATCCTTCACTCTTCTATCCCACAACTATCCTTTTCAATCAAAATAACAGACTAGCATGTTCACTTCACTAATTCCATATTCCACTATACTAATTCACCACTAATCCTTTATGGGTTCCAGAGTAGCGTGCTACTCACCAACAAAGCGCTTCAACACCCACCAGGGGTAACAGGCGCTATATGAATGCAAACCTTTCTTTCCCTTCTATCCCTCCACTATCCTTCTCACTCCAAATAACTGACTAATATCCACCACTCAAATTACTTTCATATTTCACCATACTAATTCACCACTAATCCTTTATGGGTTTCCGGAGTAGCGTGCTACTCGCCCAAAAAAAAAAAGCAATTCAACACCCCATCAGGGGTTAGAAGCGCTATATATATGCAAACCTTTTTTCCCCTTCTATCCCTCCGCTATCCTTCTGAATCCAAATAACTGACTAACATATCCACCACTTAAAATTTACTTGCATGTTTCACTATACTAATTCAACACTAATCCTCTATGGGTCCCGGAGTAGCGTGCTACTCGCCGAAAAAGCGCTTCGACGCCTCGTCAGGGGTAGTAAGCGCTATACAAATGCAATTACAATACAATACAATACATGGGGTAACCAACAGAGCAGAGTTTATTAAATTGTGCCGATACAGCGTCGCCAATAGCCTTTTGCCCTTTAGCTGACCCAGTAGAATGTTCAGGAACCCCAGTGAACGTTTCCGACCAGGGTAAGCGCTGGAAGGAACTGGGTGTGGGAGAAACAAAGGCAGGCAAAGAGAGTAGTTAAAACATTACAACAAAAGTACGATCTTTGTTCACAAAGCAGGGATATGCAAATTGCACACCTAGTGGTTTGTGAACAGGGATGTAATTTGCATTTTATTAGTACATAGGTCACATTGCAAATTGCCCATTCGCAGGGAGTTGCAAAACGACAAGAAGGTACAACAGACATCTGCACGTGCAAGTTCATTCCCTAGACCACTGCATGCTCCCCTTGAGGTCACGCAACATGATTGCTCAAGAGGAAGTTGTCCCACTTATTCCCCTATGGTGCATTTGTTGTCAGTAATGCCTTAACCCTTGAAATGGTGGTTATAAATCTTGGCTTGTGCATTTTGTGCATCATTTGTGTTACATGTTAATATATTTTTGAAGTATTACTATATGTGTTAATGTAGGAAAACCAGGGTGTTGGAAAAACTGGGATTCATGCTATCCTTGTAGTGACCCAATATAATGCTGGTACGTGCCTCACAAATGGCTACACCCAAAAGCCATTGTAAAAAGGTAATTTTAGGTAGTTGGTGGAGGTTTGTACCCCTTAATCCTGATATGATTGAGGAAAGTAATATCCAATAATTATGTTCCGGTAGACAGTGGTTGCTCCTTTTTATTTAGTTTCTTTATTTTTTGTTACAGCTCGTAATGTTGAAAAAGGAACAGAAAACAGCCGACACGTGTTTCGCCCGGTGGCCGGATGGCCGAGGTCTTTTTCAAGGCTGATAAGTAGTCAAACCCACAAGTATATGAGTGATACATACATTATAAGTGTGTAATATGTAATTAAACAGAGTGAAACCCAAAACAGTGGATATACAAGGGGTGTGAGTAAAGGGAATACAACCATAAGAGCAAAAAGATAAGCTAAAAATAAAAGGTTGTGGACCGGGTAGAGACAAACGAGGACGGAAAAAGGGCAGGGAAAGACAGGGTAAATGAAGGAAAAAACAGGAACGAAAACAAATATTAGGGTATGAAAAATGAAAATTCGAAATGGCATACAGTACATTGATCAACTTCCATAGATTCATCATCGTAAATACATGTCAAAAATTCAAAAATTACTCAATTTGAAGAAACAGGTTGAAGGAGAGAGACACACACAGAAGTATAAATGTCAGGATGACAGTTTGTTATACCATTAATATTCCATATGTGCACATCAATTAATGGTACAGAGGTGCTATCTGAAACGTATGGTAGCCTTTACAGAGCGTAAATGAGAGCATGACTTCATATGCATTGTGATTACAGCAGGGTGACGAAAGCTTACCAAGGTTCCTTAAGAATGTTCGTGGATACTGTAAAGAAAGGGGATGTATGTCAGGAGCAGTGATTCAATATGTCATGGCTATCATAGCCATATCAAGCTTAATAGTATCAGCATTAGCGAGAACCCCCGTAATGAGGTAGCATAATGATATTGTAAAAGTGGCAAGCTGAGTAGTCCGTGTAAGAGCTCTATCAGTCGTAGGCAATGCAAAGAAAGAACGAGCACTCATATAAATTAACGTATCCCAGCGCATGCAAGTATCAACAAGAAGGAAGCCCCAGTATTAAAAGGGTAGACAAATGAGCAGTTTGTGTGGAAAGTCTAACGATTGTGAGTCACAGGCGCTCATAGTCTATAAGGTTTCCCCATACGTGGGAACAGAGATATACCGGGTAAGGTTAAGAGAGAAATTAAAATAACATGTAAAATACAATTTACAAGCCGCCTCATAAGTAAAAACAAACGCGCATTGGGTGTCCCTCGAGGAAAGGCAAATAGAGAGGGCGGCTCAGCGTGACAAAGTGAAATCATAAGCAGGTCGAGCCCGATAATGTGAAAGGCAGAGCAGGGGAACAGAAGGGGTATCTGAGACACTCACCGATCGATTTGAATTGTGCAACGTGCTCTCTGCGGTCCGTGAGAATGAAGTAACCGCGAGGCCGAGTCAGGCTGTAATAAATGGCCTCTGACTCGGTGTGAAAAACGTGATGTGTCATCCAACTCAAAGCAGTCGGAAGGCCATAAAAGAAATACTGGTATGCTGGCTGTGGTTTGAGATACCAATAAAAATTGTTACAAATGGGGAGAGAGATGGGGCTAAAAGTAGACAGCCCTTAGTGAAAAATGAATACAAAAAGGAAAAGTCAAAGTCAAAAGGTATAGCAAAACTAAGTGAGAGGCTGGTCCAAAGGACATGAAAGAGTTCCTAATGGCCAAACATATGAAAGGAAGGTGACACGGGAAATGGGAGGTAGGGATAGGAAAATCAATGTAAAAGATATAAGCACATGAGAACACTCGAAGTCATATGATTCATAGAAGCAAAAAGTCGAGCACAAGGTTCTATGTTAAGAACAAAGGTATAGATCACGAGTACAAATGAAACTGAACAGGAGCTAGATGCTTATACTCAGCTTAGGTGTATATGACTCTTAGATGATGCTGGCCCTCCAGGGCACACCTGGGAAAATAGAAACGTGGGACAGGGCACAGAAACCTAAGGTAGAGTCCCACAACGGTGATGGAATTACGTTTAGGTCTTAAGTGACAATACGTGATTAAAAATTGATCTAATGAGAACCTATAGTTCACGTGCTATCCCAGAAGAGGATTTCTGTGACTTAAGTGACACATGCAAATGGAAATAGGAGTAACTTTCATAGTGGCATGGTTCTAATATATTGTCATGCAAGTCACGATATGTTAAATACAGGTTTTAATAGAGCCAGTAATGCATCTCAGCATCTTTGTTTAGTCCTTGTTCCACAGTGTTCATTCGTAGAATATGCTCGCTCTCCTTCTGTCTCAGGACAAGTTCACGGTTACCACCTCTCAACGATGGTTTCACTTGTTCTAGTCCAAAGAATTTGAAGTTCTTCTGATGTGGATGGTAGTCATGGTAGTGTTCTGTTAGGGGTGGACCAACTTTGGTTCTGTTTATGTTGCGATAGTGTTCAAGGATTCTGATCTTGAGGGGGCATATGGTACTGCCCACATATGCTTTGTTGCATGGGCAAATGATAACATAAATTACGTATGTGGAGTTACAATTGATCCAGTCTTTGATCTTGTAGACAGTCTTTTGATTATACTTGAATTCCAACAATTTGTTGCTTCCCAGTTTACACGCATTGCAATCGTGGCAGATGTAGAAACCACGTGGTTTAGTCAGGAAATTAGGTCCTTGCTGTTTCCGTTTGTCCACAAATTTGGATCTACATAAAATTTGTTTCAGGTTCTTGGCTCTTCTAAAACCCATTTGGGGATAGCTTTCCATCCGATTCGTGAGGGAGACGCTGTCAGTCAGCAAGTACCAATGTTTTCTCAATGTTTTACGAATGTGGTGATGACCGTTATGGAAATCTGTCAGAAACCTGATTTTATTCTGCTTATCAGTTTTATTGGTGATCTTAGGTGTGAGTAATGCTTCCCGAGAGAGGCTTTTGCAGTCTTTAGCAGTTTTTTCCGGAAGATCTCTATGGTACCCTCGTTTGGTTAGTCTCTCTATTAAGTCTTGTGATTTATCTCTGTAGGTGTTCAAGTTGCTGCAATTTCTTCTCATCCGTTTGAATTCCCCTTTAGGGATGTTTAGTATGGTTTTAGGTGGATGACAGCTGTCTGCTCTGAGGATTGAGTTGGCTGATGTAGGTTTTCGGAAGGCTTTGGTTTGTAGTTTGTCATCCTCCACATAGATTGTGATGTCCAGAAAGTCAATTTCTGATGTGGAACTGGTGGAAGTGGTCTGAATATTCCATCTGTTGGTGTTGATTTTGTTGAGAAGTTCATTGAGAGTTGTTTGTGTCCCCTGCCAAATGCAGAGGATATCGTCGATGTAACGACCCCAGTACAAAATATGTGGAGTGTAAGTGGAGAAGGTGTCGCCCCAAAGCCAATACTTTTCAACTAATCCCTTGAAGATACAGGCATATGGAGGGGCAAATTTGGCTCCCATTGCACTTCCCTGTAGCTGCAAGTAATATTGGGAATTGAAAGAGACTACATTGTTGGTTAAACAGAAGTACAGCATTTCCAAAATCATCTCATTTGATTCCATATAGTGGACTGATTTGGTGGCTAGTGCTTTGCGAACTGCCTCCATACCATCCTCATGGCGGATTGATGTATAG
Source organism: Calotriton arnoldi (assembly GCA_963921515.1). NCBI lineage: Eukaryota > Metazoa > Chordata > Amphibia > Caudata > Salamandridae > Calotriton > Calotriton arnoldi. Next base: position 437,814 of record CAWUFW010013512.1, read on the forward strand.
AGGCTGACTACGTCTATAGTGGTCAGAATACAGTCCTTATCCCACGGGATATTGTTGAGTTTGAGTAAAATGTCTTTCGTATCCTGTATGTACGATGGGAGATCCCTCATGAATGGTTGCAGTTGTTGGTCGATAAATTCCCCTATCTTAGAACAGATGGAGTTCACCCCTGCAATAATGGGTCTTCCTGGTGGTCTTGTGCCATTCTTGTGTATTTTCGGCAATAGGTAAAGAGTCGCCATGGTGGGATTTTCTATAAATAGATCATTCCGTTCTTCAATGGTAAGTAAATTATTGGCAGGCCATCCATCCAATTTCTTTTTAAGATCCTGAAGAATTCTTTTGGTTGGATTATTAGGAAGTTGCATATAGCAAGATTTGTCATTCAGTTGCCTCTGTGCTTCTGAGATGTAATCATCAGTATTTAGGAGCACCACGTTACCCCCTTTGTCTGCTTCCTTAATTACTATTTCGGGGTTGTTTTTCAATATTACTATATGTGTGCCTAGGTTTTGTCTGAATTGTCTGTTTTATGTATTTACATGGCCATCTATTGTGAACATTTGTGCATCATGTTACATGTGATTTCTTACCAGAGACATTGTCATCAAGTTGTGTTTTTCTTCTTTAAAACTTCTAGTGTGTGGTTGTTGCTAGGGGCTTCATTTTCGATGTGTTTCTTTTCCTCTTTTTGAAGTATGTACCCCCAGTGATCATTTGTGCATGTTATGTTCCTATTTTACGTATTATCTTTGAGGCATCAATTATACTCACTTATAGTATGGTGAATGTTTTGGATTGAGTTCTGTTTAACCCTTCGACTTCATCCAATGACTAGGGAGGTTTAAACAAGTCCTTTTCGAGTTATTAGTACCACAACTTCTAGCTTTTCACATCACATTTCCTTCCCTGAATTGCTAAATAACTTTGATATTGTTCACCCTACCAGGTCATGCTTTATGTTATGATAGACTTCTATACATTCATTTTTCAGCCACATCTGCTTCTCTTCTGGCAGAAACAGTGTGCTCTCTTTACTCTTTACCACTGAACTACGTTTTATCTGAAGTTTAGACTAACATGCATACATTACATTGGTATGTTTTACTGAGCTGTCTTACACCTAACATGCTAGCAACACATGCTCACAAGTTAGGGAGCACAGTTTGGTATGTGTCATAATGATCACTAATACTCCTCAGACCTTAAACTAAGGGTAATAGGAACACAATTGCTCTCTTCATCTGAATTATGACCTTTATCTTAGTGATGATGTGCATAATTTGTGCCGGTGTTTGACGGGGAGTGAGGTTGGTGTTCAGGGTAAATTGAAGTCACTTGGAATTCAGTGGAAGTTGGGGTTTGAATCTGTCAAGGTTCATGTCATTGAGCTAAGTTTTGTACTGTGTCTTGCTAGTTGTTTTTGGCAAATAACAGCAATTCTGTCTTGGTTCGGTTGAGCGTCAGGTAGGCATTGTGTGTCCAGGTCTGGATGATGTGCAAGCAGTGTTTGAGGAGTTAGATGTGTGAATCAGAGGAGACTTTCAAGTAGAGCCATGTATCATCGGCATGCTGCTGAATTTTATGTTGTTATCTTTAAGTAAAGCACTAATTGGCTCATTGTAAAGTTTGAAGATGTCTGGAGACAGAATAGAACCCTCGGGGACTCAACAGCTGATAGGGATCTTTTATGACCTGACACATGTGACCAAATTGGTGTTGGTTGGAAAAGTAGGAGGAAAACCAATGAAGGACATTGCTGGTGAATTCCATTCAAGACTCTATGGAGTATACAAGAGTGGAATGGTCGACAGTGAGAGGTCTAGCAATATCAGGAGGCAGGGATTATCTTCATCTGTGGTCAAGAGGGCATCGTCTATGATTTGTAAGATAGTGGCCTCCATGCTATTTAAGCCAGACTGGTAGTCGTACAGGAGATGGTTATTATTGATGAGATCTTGGTGTTGAACATTGACTGCTTTTTCAATTATCTTGCCAATGAATGGTAGGTGAATGTTTACTGTAGGTTTCTATAGGAGTGGGAGGATCTAGCCTTTCTTAAGAGCTTCTGGCAAGATGCCTTGAGTGAGGGAGGCATTGACAATGGTAAATAGGGGTAAGAAAGTGTCACCAGAGAGAGCTTTGATGATTGATGATGCTACAATATCATCTTCCTAAGAAGAGGCTTTGAGGGGGTTGTGTGTGTCAGCAGGATTTGGGATAGATAGGATTTTGAGGGCTCACCACTGCAGGATTCTAGAGGAAGGGGTGGGTGTAAGAGATGAAGCAGGCTTGGTGTCATCTATGTGCTTTTGGATCTTCTCCATTTTTTCACTCAAGAAGCGGTTGATGTCATTGCTCTTTTCTGTGGGGTGAGGACTAGGTGGGTCTGGCAGGGATTTTATGCAGTGCTTGATTGTCTTGAACAGCATTCTGCTTCTGTTGGTGGTTTTATTGATGGTGCTGGTGTAGTGTTTTGCTTTAGTTGATGTAATGTGTGGAGAGACTTCAGTATCAAGAGGTGCTCGTGACTTCCATTTTCTTTACTGTCTGTGAATGGATCATTTATTGTCAGCAAGGTTGTTAGAATACTGGGGTACTGAAGGCTTTGCCTTGCACTTGCATGCTGTAATTGGGAATTGGATGTTCATGTAGCTCTCCAAAACAATATTGAAGTTATATAGAAGATTGGTGGTGTCAGATGTGGAGTTGATAGAGTTAGATATAAGTTCAAGCATTAGGATGTCTATGGAGAAGACTTTGACGTATATGAATGTTTGGTCTTGTCTTTTGTGTTGACCTTCAAAAAGGTCAAAGTCAAATCAAATTTATTGATTTATATCTCATCTGAGATCACCAATAAAAAACAGTGAGAAAAGTTTCATTACAAAATGTACATACATAGAGGGGCCTGGGAGGGAGACGTTGGCCCACTTGATGAGGAGAACTGGACGGAGGCCCTGGCCTCCCCGCGGGGGGCGTCCATAGCGATACGCTTGCGCCTTGTCCAGTTTAAATATCTTCATCGGGTTTATATCACGCGGGTCCGGTTATGGAGGGCGGGATTGGTGGCCTCTCCTGTATGTCTTAGATGCGAGCGAGAAGAAGGGACCCTGATACACACGATTTGGCACTGTCTCTCCTTGTCACGGTTCTGGAGAGGGGTTGTGACCTGCCTCTCTGAGGTGTTGGGCTGGGACCTGCCCCAATCACCGAAATTGGTGCTTTTGCATGTCATGGATGGGATTGGGGGTAATATTTATAAACGTCATCTTATGTTACTAGGGTTTACTCTGGCGAAGAGAGACATTGCTAGAGCATGGAAGGCACCGGCACCACCCTCAGTGTCGGTATGGAAGAAGGGACTGGACTTCTGTATGGGCTTGGAACTTCCTATTTTTACTGCAAGAGGGTGCCCGCAGAAGCATTATAAGGTTTGGGAGCGGTGGGCAGACTATCGGGGCTTGCTGCTGGAGCCGGTCGCTGCAACAGGGCCCCTCCACCCAGTTTAATATTACCCTGCTGGTGCAAGCTGTAGTTTCTTGCATTTACGTTTATTGTAGCGAGCGGTTGTGGCGCAAAATGCACAACTAGGCTGTTTCTGGGAGGCTGATAGTGCGACTGGGGGAGGGGGGTTGTTGGGTGGGGGTTTGCACATGGTTTATTTAATCTGTATTGCTCTCTATTTCTCCTTGCTCTTATTATTGAAAAGTCAAAGTCATGAAGCTTTATACTTATTGTGCAGATGTCTCTGGGTTACAGAGCCCTGCTTTATATGTTTCATTTGATTAATAAAATCTGTTTAAAAAAAAAAAAATGTACATACAAACAATCAAAACACATATCTACAACAGCTAAACCATCTTTGAAAAAGATTTAAGAAATTAAAAAACATTATAACAAAGTCCCTCATTTGGAGGAGATTTTACCATATCAATCTGTTCATCAACTTTAGAACTGTTGCATTTAAAATACAATGGCATTATAAATCAATTTTTAGCTTCAACAACTGTCGCGTTCAGACAGACGAAGAGTACATGCCTAAGGACTTGTACCCCACCATCACAGAAATCACATATTCCAGTTGTATTGCTGGTGGCAGACCAATGTTTTTAGTAAGAATTCAGGAGCTAAATGCCTAGTCTTAACATGGGTATTGTTCGCCTGACGCTGTGTTCCAAATGAAGATATAAATATGTTTGGGTTTACTTATAAGTCACTATATCAGGAGAAGATTCATATGTTTTTAGAGAAAAGCAATGGATTATGTCACTAGAATAACTAATCCTATAAACTGCATTTTTTAAATATAGCTTGAGTTGAGCAGGAGTTAATGTCTGTAAGTGAACAATTGTACATTGCAATTGAGTAAGGGCAGTCCTGAGATTGATGTTAAAAGTACAGTTGTTTGTTCCGATATTAATAGTTTCCCGCTTTAACAGATCTCTCAGGGTACCACCTGAAACGTGTATAAGATTGTATGCCCATCTGAGTACATTTGCCATAGTATAAAGTATGCACTAGTGGGTGTAAAATCCAGGCACAATGCTTGAACTGGAATTGTATGACTAAGGGAGAGCAATTTGTTAAGATTCTTCCCTTCATATAAATTTCTGGATGACCATTTGCAGGGGGGGAATATACTCAAGAGCATAAGAGAGGATAGGAGGAATTTTTACTCAGTAAATTTCCAAAAGAAACTTAAACTGGCCCCTTTTCTTTTTTGTTCAGGGTTTTATATAGCGCTAATTTGACCCTAAGGTATCAGAGCGCTTTACATGAGCACCAATTGCGTTACATAAGCAGACATTAATTTTTGTCAGGCATGGGGAGATTAAGTGATTTGCCCAGAATGACAGGATGTTGTGCGTCGTTGCTGAGACTCGAACCTGGTTCCCCAGATTTGAGGGCGACTGCCCTAGCCATTAGGCCACATCCTCTCCCTTCTGCAAGAATGATAAGATTTATTGAGCATGCCAATGTGGGCTTGTGTCTTGTTCCCTATATGCATTAGATACTGTTTTCTAAGGTCTGTGCAAGGACTTTGCCCAGATATGTGTATTTTGTTACAGTATCTAAAGATATTCCACCAAGATTCCAATTGTAGGAACGGCACAGCTTCTTTCCTCTGAAGGGCATCACCTTGGTCTTAGTAATATTCATTTTCAGAACATTATCCCCTGCATACATAAACAGAGCACTTAGATTTCGTTTGAAAACAATTGGGGTAAGATCAAAAATGACAATTTCAACCGCGCACAACAAAACATGCAAATCCTGTAAAGCAATTCAGGAGGAAATGTTTTAATATTAATTAATTGAGCAGGTAAATCATAAAGATAAATAGAAAACAAAAGAGGAGCTAAAATACAACCCTGTTTCAAACCATTTTCTGTTGGAATCTTGTGCGACAAACCCTTTCTCCCACCAATCAGGACTGTACACCAAGTGGACAAATGTAGAGCAATAATCAATCTTAATAAGTTTGAAGGTGTCCTCAGTCAGACCAACTTCTCCAGAGGGTTGGTCTATCCACTCTGTCGAATGCTGTTGAAAAATGAACAAATACAGAATATAAGATTTGCGATTTAGGCACCACATATTTATCAATCAGGGTTTAAAGTATTGCGATGTTGTAGGCTACTGAGTGTTTAGGTCTGAAGCCTTGAGGTATCAATCCAGTGGAATATGGCCACTCCTCTAAATGCTCCAGGATGCTTGCTGCCAAGATCTTCCCTGTGGCATCAAGGAGGGTGATTTGTCGGTAGTTCCATGGTGAAGAATGAGAACTTTTTTTGTGTAGAGGAACAACTATACTCCCAGTCCAGTAATACGGAATTTGCCTTTTGACATAGCAGTGTGCAAACAGAGGAGCTAGGAATTTGCTCCAAACTTCTGGATCTTCCTTCAACACTTTTTTGGGGATATTGTCGGGGTGATGGCTGCAGAAGATCTTGCTTTTTTTTTTATAAATATCTCAATCTGCTTAGCCATGTGAGGGTTTACTCCCCGGATATGTGCGTTTGATAATTGTCAAGTGGTTTGAGGAATCTTACACTTTTCTGTGACTAGGTTTTGTGCATAAGATTTGGAAATATAATCTTGGCACTCAGACGAGGGAATATAGATTGGAGAGGGAACTTGCTTATTTCTGGTAAACTTAGCAATAAGCGTCTAAAAGAATGTATGATTATTCTGAATTGCTGCATGGTGAAGATCCAACCAATTTCGATCAGCTATTTTTTTATTGAGCGTAAGTCAAAAATATTTTTTACCGTACGTCTTGTATTTCTTTGCCCCGGAGTACTGAAAATTCAATAAACTGCTGATGAATGAGTTTATTTAATTTACCAGAGATTTCTCCATCTCTAGGATTTTTAGGTGTTATTACCTGCTTCACAATAGGCTTGGTAGTTCTCTGACTCTCATGTACAGCATCTGACATTCTGCCTTCAAATATTTGAATGGGGTTTCCTTCTTCTAATAGATTGTAAGCCCAGAAGGAGGTAATCAACGTATTCATCTTGGCAATAGAAGGAGAGTTCCAGATAATCATTCCTTGTTTTGGGTCAATTGTTGTGATACCATTCCCTTCATTCAGCGACCAAAAGGAACTCAATTGAAACTGTAACTCAAGGTTGAATGAATTATCGCATGATCACTGCCCTGATCAAATTGAAACAGGTCATAACTGGAAATTATATAATCAATAATTGAAAAACCATAAGCACCTCTTCTAGTAAATGATGCCGGAACATCCCTATCAATTCTCCCATTTAAAATCACCACATTTATATCAGACAGTAAATCTAACAGCCACATTTGTCTGCTATTTCATTGGATAGTGAAACGGAATCAGGAATACTCTAAGCTTCATCTAGTTCCTTGTTCTTTTGGGCAATTAGTGCAGCATTTGATATTTTAGCATTAAAATCGCCCTTCATTATTATTTGGAAATTTTGTTTAGACTATAAAATGGATTAAATTTGGTCAAAGATCTTGATTAGGGGAGAACTGTATTGCAGACTAGGAGAAACATAAATGGTAATCAGATAAAGAATGTTTGCATGAGTGTTGTTTGACTTTGGCATTTTGACCTTAGTATACTGGAGATTCATTGCTGTAAAGAGATATTACTTCAAAATCATATCGGAACTCTACAGAAGGTAGAATGGAGAGACCTCCTCTAGCATGCCCTTTCTTTACCGTCTGTGCGGGGATATCAATTACATAATAGCAGTCCATATTAAATTTGGCTACAGACCAAGTATCATGAAGGAAAATAATTGAAGGATTGAAATTTGCTAACAGGTTGAATTTATCGGATCGCAGCCCTGCTAAATCCAGGAGATTATCACCAAGTTATTGCTAAAAGGGAAGTTTGAAGATGTTTTTTGATTTATTTTCATTGAGCTTCCCAGCGAGCCAGGACCAAGAAATGTCATTATTTTTGTAATCTAATGAGGGAGATTATTGTTTCTTATTAGTCTTCCTTTGCGGTCTTAATGTAAAGTAAATGTATCAGCGAGACCACTTTTACCAACGCTGTCATACGCACGATTAGGGGAATGCAAAGAGTTAGATTCCATATCGCAGACTTGGCTACAACTCCTCTACGAAATGGGTGGGTGACTTATACCACCTACATCATAACAATTCTTATCCAGAATTTAACAGTCCTTTAAAACTATCAAAGGAATCAAATTAGACCTAAATTCTACTTGCACCGTTGACAAATTGTGCTTCTTTGGAAAAGAAACCAATTATATTTCAGGCAAAGAGAGTCAATGCAGTTTTGGGTAATTACGTAGTAACCCTAAAATTCTTTGTCTGTTGAAGGTATTATTACCATTTGGAAAAAGATCTGCAATCTCTATCAGCTGAGAAGAGATCAGAGAAATATTGGCTGTGGCTTCTTCCTTTGGTAGCTTATTATCTGAGTTTATTGCAGGAACAACGCCGGAGGATAACGGACCTTGAGACATTGTTTGTAAACTGAAGTAGTCAGGCACGTGCTCATTTAACGCAACATACGACTCTTCAAAGTTTGTGAAGTGGAGAGCTGATGACGCCTGTTGCACCTGGTCGAGAGTATTTTTAGATATATTGCTGTTTACTGTGGTGACGTATTTATTAACGTGTCATTTAATTGAATTTGTGGATCCAATTTTATACTTCGAGAACTTTTCTTTGGTAATTCTATTAATTGCTTTTCTTTTTTTTTTTTAGTCTTTTCTTAGTTTAGAAGTGTTGAGCGCTCTTCATGAAGTCTCATTTGTAACTGTGGGACCGAGTGTTACATCAGTCAAACTTCCTTGATTACTGGAGACTTTATGCATGTTAAAGATTGGAAAGCAGGGGAGAGAATCTGATTTCGAAGAAGACTCCTGGATTGCAGAAGTTTCTGAAAATAACTTTCTCATTTTTCTGTTTACCATTTAAATTAATTTTTCGTGTTTGAGTTGCATTTGACATTTTTGGAGGATTCCATTCCAACACAATTTCTGCATCAACTGGTGGGATAGCATTCTGATCTCCTATTTTGTTACTTTTCTTATTATCATAGGTGAACCATTTTGGCTAGGTAAAGAGTTTAAAATTGCAGTTTGAATTTCAAGGTTGTGGTCTGAATTAGAAGTTGCCTTCTCAAGGAGTATTAAGATTGATTTGAGTAATCTTTGCAGAGCCTGCTTGGCTTCAGAGATGGACATACTCTCCAGACGGATAGTAAGAGATAGTGGAAAGTCAGGCGAATGTGAGAGATCCTCCACAGACTCAAGGCGTACTGCTAAAGTGCTCTAAGGTTTCTTTTGCAGATATATTCCTAATTGTGTGGGGTAACTGGCTCATATCTAAATTTGGTAGCGTGAAGTCCAGAGAGCATGCCAATGATGGTATAACCCCTGTGGTGGGAGGCTGTACAGCTGTATTAAGTAGAGAGTGTGGACTAACTGCTCTAGCATCTGAAGGTGTTTTTACTGGAGAAGCATTCACGTTCTCCAATGATAGGGTCATTATCTTGCTGGTCTGTGTTTATTATTTAGTTCATTTTTAGTACATTACTTCCATTTCCAGCTTCTACTAGAGGAAGTTTGGGGAAGAATTCGGGTATGGATGGAAGACCTTCTAGTGAGCCAATGTGCAGAGATTGTTTCCTCCATCCTTTTACTGTTTGTGCTTCTCCTTGCTTTTTCATCAAAATAGTGTTATTTCTAAGTTTTTTTATTACCATGATTAGTACAAAAAAATTAGTGTAGCACTCGAGAAGGCAAGGTATGAGCCAGACCAATTAGTTCTTGCTTAGAAAGATTAATCCTTTGTGGAGATAAGTTTAAAGCCAGCTTGAATTATAGAGACAATAAGTGAAAGAAATCAGGGAACACTAGTCCAAAAAACGCAGAGATTCACACAGCAACTCACCTCTCCCTGGATGGCTTACGATCACCGCCTCCACCCACAAACCAGAGGGAAGTATTCATATTCGAGAGTTGAAGAGTTCAGCAAATGAAGACAAATTACCACAGGCTTTCAGCAAATTCCTTCGTTAACCATCGGTAAGGATTTTATTAAATGAGTAGGGCAGCTTTGAGAGTTTTTCCAGTGAGTCGCTGTGATACTGTGCACTGTGCACTGACCCTGACTCCCCAAGGCAGGGCACGTCTTACAACTCACTATGGCCACTTGCCCCACAAAGGGTTATATGCAAGGGCACCAATCGGTGCACTGATGAAAGAGGGAGTGCGGCCAAAATCCCTGGTGCTCCCCTTGCGTCCTGTTCATCAAAACCCTCAGTAGTACGGCCTCTCAGTGACTCTTGGAGGAGGGAGCCGCGGATCATAGGCCTTGCGTTGATAGGACTTTGAGCAGGGAGACTGAGATGGCAAAGTGGACGGTCCAGTCCAAGTGTAGGGGTGATTTGTATTGGATTGTTAGTGATGTTGAGAAGACAAGGTTTAGGGTGTGGCAATTGAAGTGTGTTTGTGTGTGACGTCCTGTTCCACATTGAGTGTATCGATGAGGTTGAAGAGGGTGTCTCTTGTGTTTAAGAACCTGTGTTTTCCTGGAGGTTGAAGTCACTCAAGAGGGTGGTGTGGGCATGTCGGATTGACGAGGTAGTAAGGAGATCTGAGAATTCATCAATGAAGTCCTGGTTCTGCCCTCTAGATGAGATTAAAAGTTGCGGTCTGAGTTGCAGAGAGTGGGAAATGGCATGTCAGCAGGTCCATGGAGTAAAATGTCACTTGCTTGCCTAGGATATGGGACCAGGGGGACATATGGATGACAGTGAGGCCTCCTCCCTTCTCATGTGTATGGTCCACATGATGGATGCCGTAGCCTGTGGGAAGAAGGATGGCTAGGAAGTGCAAAGATGTGAGTGTGAATCATGTTTCTGTGAAGAAGAGGGCATCAAACTTGTGAAAGGTGATGAGGTCTGCGATGGTTGGTGCATGGAGTACTGCAGAGTGAGCATTAATAAAAATTAGTTGGAATGTGTTCTATAGTTTGGGGATGTTTGGTAGTTAATGGAATGTGTACGTAGTTGGGTCTATGTGTTGTGTGAAATGTATCTGTTATCTGGGTCATCTATATCAGTGTGTGATTGTGGGGATTTCCAGTATGGGGTGTTCTTTGAGGCACATGATTTTATCACAGCTTGTAAGTTTCAGTGGAATAGGGGTTCTGGCCCAACACCCCATGAGGAACAAACAGGGAATGCCCTTGTCTATGTCAGCCCAGGAAATGAGATGCCTTGAAGAGTAGGGAGATGATAAAACGTGATGTCACTTCTGGTGAAGATATATGATGGGAAATGTAGTGTTGTCACTTCCTGTGCAGATGGATAATGGGAAATTAAGTACTCTTGGTTGGCTTTGTCTTTTAAATATGGTTTTGATGGGAAATTAGTGAAGTCACTTCCTGTGCAGATGGATAATGGGAAATCCAGTGATGTGACGTTCTGTGCAGATGCATGATGAGAAATGCAGTGGTATCACTTACTGTGCAGATGATGATGGGAAAATGAAAAAATAAAGATAGATAGAAAACAATGAAAAAATAAAGGAATGAAGAGAAAGGGGAGAAGAAAGAGAGCAGAAGATAAATAAAATCCAGGCAGTACAAGAAAGGGGAAAGATGGAAAAGGGCGAAGAAAGAAAGAAACAAAAGAAAGAAACAAAGAAAGGGGGACGAAAAGTAAAAGAAAGAAAGCAATGGGACAGGAAAGGAGAGATGAGAACGAAAAAGAAAATCTAAACTAAAAAGGAAAAAACAAATGTATGAAGAAAAGAACAAAACAAATGGAAGAATAAATACAGAAATTAAAAAAGAAAGAAAAAGAAAATGAATGGGAGAATTACAGAGGAGGCAACAAAGAGAGAAAATATAGTGAAAAGAAAAGGAGAGGGATGTGAGAAAAAAAAGAAACACAAACAAAATCAGGAACTAAAGCATACAAAGAAGGATGACGAAAGTGGGGAAGGAATAATAGTTTAGGGTAACAAGAGTGAAATGGAGAAATAGATGTAAGAGAAAGGTAGAGATTCCAGTGAGAGTGAAGCTGTGAAAATGGAGGTGACCAAAATGACAGAGAGAGATGAGATGAGATAGAAATTGTGAGAGTGACACTAATAAAGAGGTGTCAGCATTTTAGGTATCTTTGTGGGCCTAGCATAGGGTGGCCATTTCAGGCATGACAGTAGTCCAGGCAAACGTCTAGCTCCTTTTATTAAGGTGGGCTTTTTAGGCTCTATACAGGAAGATAGTGGGAATTCAGGATTATGGTGTCCCTGGCATACTCCGGCCTTCATTTGCACATTGTGGCAATTCTGGAAATTATGGAGGCCTTAAAATAAGCTGGTCTTCATTTATATATTATAGGAAACCTAGACATAATCTGGCCATCCCTAGCATAATCACTACAAAAAAGCAACATGATTTGAAATCATTGTACAAACACAGTGGTTTTCTATTTTCTGTGTTAGGCAGCTGAATAAACGCTGACAAACAGTGCTTTTGAACCGTGTGGAAAACACTGAGGAAACACCACTGAAATCCACGTCATTGTCATTACTGTTGCCTCCTACACACTGATGCGTCTGATCTCCAGCTTGTCATAAGTATCCCAAAATTATTCTTTGTAGATACATTTAAACTACTACTAAGTTCAGACTGGACTCTGACTAATTAGTTACTTCAAGCATAAACTTTGACTGTGCTGCGAAGGATAGCGTCCCATTGAGTTTAATCCTGACTATGTTATCCTTTGCACTAGAAACTTGGCTTGACCTTGCTGATCCCAATTCAATTCTAAACCTGACAGGTGGCCATTGTTTGTTCATGCTCTTGACCCTTGAAACAATCCAGAGAGAACCCATTCCTTGTGGACATACAATAAGCATGAGGAAGGAACCTCCAGGTGTGAACAAGGACCATGGCCTAATTGGGATTAAAACAAGTTGTTGAGGCATGCTGGGCCAGTATTATGTAGTGCCTTGAAAGTGTGGGTGAGGAATTTGAATTGTGCTTGTTTGTGAATGGGAAACCAGTGGAGCTCCTTCAGGTGTGCTGTGATGTGAGTGCAGTGTGGGAGGTTGAGAGCGATTCTGGCCACCGAGTTATGAATGGTCTCCAGCCTTCTGGTGAGCTTTTTTTTGATCCCGCCATAGAGAATGTTCCCGTAGTCCAGCTTACTTGTGACCAGGGCATGTGTGACGGTTTTCCAGGTGGTAACTGAGAGCCATTTGAAAATCTTCCTCAGCATCCTCAGGGTATGGAAGCATGAGGCAGTGACTGCATTGACGTGGGCGGTCATGATGAGTTTGCTTTGATGAAGATCCCGAGGTTCATGGAGTGGGAGATAGGGGTGGGTTTCATTCCTAGCTCTGTTGACCACTAGGTGGAGTCCCACAGTGATGTGCTCTTCCCAAAGACCACGATTTCAGTCTTATCGGTGCTCAGCTTTAGACAGATGGGTCTTCATCCAGTGAGCGATTTCAGTCAAGCAGGCATTTGACTTGATCTGGGTGGTGGGCGTTTTGCCCGTGAGGAAGAGAATGAGTTGTGTGTAATCGGAATAGGAGAGAATGTTGATGTTGTGAGAGCAGATGATACTGATAGAGGGATCATGTATGCATTAAAGAGGGTCAGGCTCAAGGAGAATACTTTCGGAACTCCACAGATGAGGTTGCGGGCGTCCGAGGCGTACAGTGCCAGGTTGAATGACTGGGTCCTTCCAGTCTGGAATGGGCAGATCCATCTGAGTGCGTGTCCCTTGAATTCCCATGTTGTGCAGGTGTTGGATTAGGATGGGAAACTGTGTCAAATGCTGCAGAGAGGCCCAGGAATTGTATTCTTTCCTGCCCAAGAACACACATGTGATCCTCCTAGTGGCTTAATTTGCATCTTTGGTAGAAAATTATGTTGGTGGCATCTTGTGGCCCAAGCGTTCCCTGTATGACACCCACCACAGGAACGTGCAAAATTGCTTGGAACATGACTGGGTTTCAAGCTCAATCATTATCTCTCCTCTGACAACTTGAATCATAAGATATAAAAACTACAGGTTCCTCTTTCTCTTTGGCCCTGCGTCAAAAATCCAGATGCAACTCGCATCTGTTCTGTAATGGGATCACTCCTTGCATCCAAACAGAGTAAGGCATATTTTTCTTTCGAGTTTTTCAGATGTATTAAGACAACACAATGTAAGAAATTTCACAAACCTTAAGAGAGCTACAGAATATACTGGTTCACCGCAGATCACCTGTTCTCAAAGCTAGACTGCCACTGTAGATCCAGGAGACCCAGGTTCGAATCGCTCCTTTCCCATTTCACCTCTTTCTGTGACCCTGGGCAAATTAATTTCTCTCGCTTGAAATGAATTAATCTTCTTTGTTTCCTTTCACACATCAGCTGAAATAGAAAAGAAGGCTTAAGGTTTGAAATTAGCACTTTATAATTAATTATGAGTGGAAGAATTAGACAAAACAAAATTGAACGTAGAGACCAGTTAAAAAAAGGTTAACTAATGTTATAAAATCCGTAAAAAGCAATTTAGGAAAACCTGGTTTAAAAACTATGAAGAACGCTGTGTACCTGTCGTCTTCTTCTAAATGTGCAGAGCAATTGGGGAGTTTCCTTGTGATTGTGGCCTCACATGGTACTACTTAATTTTACATATTTACTTTCACATGTAGTTTATTATTCTTGTGCAGCGTTCAGGGCTGGTGGCTATTTTTAGGAAATGGTAGGCTGCTGCTTTTGTTTTTTTGGTTTTGTTTTCCTTCCTGTCGAGTGATCAGCCGTTGGTGACAACATGTAGAAAGCAAAGCACCACTTTGTCGCCGTCAGTCGAAAATCGTGCATTTCTGTGGTGGCCGGAGAGAGATGGCCCAGGCTGTCTGGGACCCCCAGTCTGTTTACCATGGCTGTTCTCCCTTGGTTATTGTTAACTGAAACACTGAAGCATGGCGACCCTTCCGGTGTCAAATCTATCATGACAATACCCCGCTGCGGGTGAATTTGACTGTCTCTGCCAAAGGTAGAGGTGCCTGGAAACATTTGCCAGATGTAACATAATTGGCCTGATGCGCTTGGCTGCCACTCTGGTTCTTTCTAGTGAAATTTTTATTTCACTTAATTCTCACCAGAGAAATGAATATAGTCTTGGTGTGGGTTGCATCTATAACGTTACTGTGACAAGAGCCGGTCAGGCCTATCACAATTTTTTTGCGGTGCCTGGGTACTAAGTACAAACACTAAATGTCCACTTGAGGTGTCTTTTTATTTTTTCCAGGGGCCATAAGCACCTCTTTCAAAGTATAAAACAAAACACGCTCTCTTGGAAAAGAGATAACAAAGCAGCTACGGCCATTGTACTGTTGCACACGCATGCACTAAGTGGTAAAGGTTTGCACCCGTTTTCTGAGTTCTTTTTTGTTTCGCTCTAGTGCCGTAAATGTGTTAATACTTGTTGCATAAAGCCCATAACTTGGTACTTCCTTGGCGACTGCCAATGGAACACTCTGGGGCCGATTCCGATCTCGGTCGGAGGCGCACCCAATACCATTCGGTCGGGAAAAAAGCCATGCGAAAGCCAGTTTCCCGACCGATCCGTACAGCACACCGAACGAGCAAGTACGATGCGCACAACAGCAAAAATTCCGGCCGAGCCGTACTCACCCAAACCAGGTCCTGTTCTCCGACCGAGGCGAATCCGGAAACGCCGAATCGAGTCGCACGGAAGGGAAAATGCAGCCCCGTCCGGCCGGACAAGTACGATGCGCTTTCCGTACGCGCCGAACCCGTCGCTACGCACGGCACGTCAAAGCATCCGGGAGAGGCGCACATAAGCTCCGAATCGCGCCACAACACGATCCACGGCTACGAGACGAACACAGCACAGACGAGGACGACGCGAAGCGGCGAGGACGAAGCGAAGCGACGAGGACGAAGCCAAGCGACGAGGACGACGCGAAGCAACGAGAAGGACGAACGACACGAACCAACCATGAATCCCTTCGTCCCGATCATACCAATATTCTACATCTACTACCGGAACAGGCACGGACGCGTACGGCGCAGAAGGTAAGTCAGACACCAACCACAAAACACATACAACACGTACACGACACATCACACACATACACTGGGAATCTGAATATACTTGCAACAGCAGCACCATAGGGGCGGGATGCCCATCACCAATGCCACATATGCACACAGGGGCCTGAATGCGCGCCACCACCCCAACCCAGGGGGGCTGGATGCCCACCACTACTACCACCCTCACCCAGGGGGGCTGGATGCCTACCACTACTACCACCCTCACCCAGGGGTGGCAGGATGCCTACCACTACTACCACCCTTAGCCAGGGTGGCAGGATGCCTACCACTACTACCACCCTTAGCCAGGGGGCAGGATGCCTACCACTACTACCACCCTTAGCCAGGGGGCAGGATGCCCACCACTACTACCACCCTTAGCCAGGGGGGCTGGATGCCTACCACTACTACCACCCTTAGCCAGGGGGCAGGATGCCCACCACTACTACCACCCTCACCCAGGGGGGCTGGATGCCTACCACTACTACCACCCTCACCCAGGGGTGGCAGGATGCCTACCACTACTACCACCCTTAGCCAGGGTGGCAGGATGCCTACCACTACTACCACCCTTAGCCAGGGGGCAGGATGCCTACCACTACTACCACCCTTAGCCAGGGGGGCTGGATGCCTACCACTACTACCACCCTTAGCCAGGGGGCAGGATGCCCACCACTACTACCACCCTCACCCAGGGGGCTGGATGCCTACCACTACTACCACCCTTAGCCAGGGTGGCAGGATGCCTACCACTACTACCACCCTCACCCAGGGGTGGCAGGATGCCTACCACTACTACCACCCTTAGCCAGGGGGGCTGGATGCCTACCACTACTACCACCCTTAGCCAGGGGGCAGGATGCCCACCACTACTACCACCCTCACCCAGGGGGGGCTGGATGCCTACCACTACTACCACCCTTAGCCAGGGTGGCAGGATGCCTACCACTACTACCACCCTTAGCCAGGGGGCAGGATGCCTACCACTACTACCACCCCAACCCAGGGTGGCTGGATGCCTACCACTACTACCACCCTTAGCCAGGGGGCTGGATGCCTACCACTACTACCACCCTTAGCCAGGGGGCAGGATGCCCACCACTACTACCACCCTCACCCAGGGGGGCTGGATGCCTACCACTACTACCACCCTCACCCAGGGGTGGCAGGATGCCTACCACTACTACCACCCTTAGCCAGGGTGGCAGGATGCCTACCACTACTACCACCCTTAGCCAGGGGGCAGGATGCCCACCACTACTACCACCCTCACCCACGGGGGGCAGGATGCCTACCACTACTACCACCCTTAGCCAGGGTGGCAGGATGCCTACCACTACTACCACCCTTAGCCAGGGGGCAGGATGCCTACCACTACTACCACCCCAACCCAGGGGGGCTGGATGCCTACCACTACTACCACCCTTAGCCAGGGGGGCTGGATGCCTACCACTACTACCACCCTTAGCCAGGGGGCAGGATGCCCACCACTACTACCACCCTCACCCAGGGGGGCTGGATGCCTACCACTACTACCACCCTCACCCAGGGGTGGCAGGATGCCTACCACTACTACCACCCTTAGCCAGGGTGGCAGGATGCCTACCACTACTACCACCCTTAGCCAGGGGGCAGGATGCCTACCACTACTACCACCCTTAGCCAGGGGGGCAGGATGCCCACCACTACTACCACCCTTAGCCAGGGGGCTGGATGCCTACCACTACTACCACCCTTAGCCAGGGGGCAGGATGCCCACCACTACTACCACCCTCACCCAGGGGGGCTGGATGCCTACCACTACTACCACCCTCACCCAGGGGTGGCAGGATGCCTACCACTACTACCACCCTTAGCCAGGGTGGCAGGATGCCTACCACTACTACCACCCTTAGCCAGGGGGCAGGATGCCTACCACTACTACCACCCTTAGCCAGGGGGCAGGATGCCCACCACTACTACCACCCTTAGCCAGGGGGGCTGGATGCCTACCACTACTACCACCCTTAGCCAGGGGGCAGGATGCCCACCACTACTACCACCCTCACCCAGGGGGGCTGGATGCCTACCACTACTACCACCCTCACCCAGGGGGGCAGGATGCCTACCACTACTACCACCCTCACCCAGGGGGGCAGGATGCCTACCACTACTACCACCCTTAGCCAGGGGGCTGGATGCCTACCACTACTACCACCCTCACCCAGGGGGGCAGGATGCCTACCACTACTACCACCCTTAGCCAGGGGGGCTGGATGCCTACCACTACTACCACCCCAACCCAGGGGGGCTGGATGCCTACCACTACTACCACCCTTAGCCAGGGGGCAGGATGCCCACCACTACTACCACCCTCACCCACGGGGGGCAGGATGCCTACCACTACTACCACCCTTAGCCAGGGGGGCAGGATGCCCACCACTACTACCACCCTTAGCCAGGGGGCAGGATGCCCACCACTACTACCACCCTCACCCACGGGGGGCAGGATGCCCACCACTACTACCACCCTCACCCAGGGGGGCAGGATGCCTACCACTACTACCACCCTCACCCAGGGGGGCTGGATGCCTACCACTACTACCACCCCCACTCATAGGATGGACAATGCATGACACAACAAGCACACCACAACCTAGGGAATGCAAGATTAAGACATCCCCCCACCACCATGACAAGCGTGTGTAGGCTGTGTCAAATGCCTACAACACCGAACATGACTTTCAACATACAATGTGACCCCCTAGCACATGTGCCACACATATATGTGTGTGGCACCCACAATGCAAGCAGCCCATGACCATTGTGGCAATGGGGCCTAAACCCCCATCATCACAGTGACCAAAAGGTAAGTGTGGGGTCCATAGCTGAAGCACATTTTGACCATTGTGGCAATGGGGTCTAAACCCCCATCATCACAGTGACCAAAAGGCAAGTGTGGGGTCCATAGCTGAAGCACATTTTGACCATTGTGGCAATGGGGTCTACACCCTCATCATCACAGTGACCAAAAGGTAATTGTTGACAAAGAAAGAGCTGCAACTGCCAAACTGCATGGATCATTCCTGCTCACAGAACCAAAAACTCATCTGTGGCAAAGTAGTGTATGTGTCCCATTGCAACATAAATTGGGGGAGCCAAATACTGCAGTGCAAATGAAACATTCCTTTGGCCATGTGCAGACAAACAACACCCATGGGGGCTGAGACCGTCAACAGTCATCAATGACACAATGACAGAAGTGACCATCAGAATGCAGAACCACATATTTGCACCAATGGGCACACAAATGCAGATACCCTGTGGAGACAGCAGATGTGAGGTGAACAGATACCATACCATGGCAGCAATGGGACACACAAACCATGATCACTGTGCTGACCGATGACCTAGGAGTCCCAGGGACAGCAGGGGAAACACACCAAACAACATACAGCCAATGGCACACCCAAGATATGCCAATGCAGTGGTGCAGATGCACAAACACAAACAGGCAGACCAACACTGTCATCATACACAGCAGGTGAGGGGTGGGGGTGCCAGTGTCCCCAGGCAACCACACAACACATGAGGAGAGCTGAATACCAATCATACAGATGTGCATACACTGCCACACTAAGGTAACTCATGGATCCAAATCCCCTATGTGGGCAAGCAGGCATTGTCAGGTGAGAGGGAGCACAAAACACACATGTCACACAGGCACGTAGGAACAACAACTGACACAGCAAGTCACAGACACACCACAGCACCACCCCCAGGGCCCCCACAATGTGGTGACCCTGGGCTGAATAAAAATACCACTGTGATGACAAAGCTAAATGTCGTTCACACTATGAACCACAGTCAGGTGTCCTGAGCAACAAACTACCATCACACCTACACAAGCACAAATCAATCAGCATGGCCAGTAAGCCAAGGCCAACATGGAGGCAGGGGCCTAGCCGGGCAACAACTCTCATCTGCACACACTCAACACCACACCCCTCGACCTCCAACAATGTGCAGCAGTGAAGTACACATGCACTGGTGACATTGCACATGCACCCATGACTATTCCAGGGTGGTGGGTGGGAACCAAGGTGTAGAAACACATCACACATGGACACTCAACAAGACTCCTGAATGTCTGACACACTGCACACTACGCTGTACATGGACATGACGGCAATACCACACCGACCAATGGGATCCCAGCCACAGTCACACACCAATGAAGAAGCCAAGGTCACCCACAAAGAACACACATAGACAACTTCCAACATTGCAGCTCTGACCCTGAGGAGTGGCAGCAGTCACACACACAACATGTCACAATCACTGAAAGATAACACAAACTGGAAATCACATGACAGGGGCAAACAACAAGTGCCAAGGGGAAACCTGACTGTGACCCATCTGCGTCTGCACACAAACTCAGCCCTGACAGCAAACACACCTATGGGTGACACCCTGATGACCAGTAATGTGCCATGCACCCACATCACAGAGAACACAGGGAGAAGACTTTGGGGGAACATAGCTCAAGTCAGCAAGCATCACAAACAGGTACAACACTAGGGATCACAGCATGCGCAGATGAATGGAAGTGAACACACAGACATGCACATACAACACACACCTTGGGTGCAGGCAATGTCACACGTGTACACACTGCCATGAGGGGACTCCACTCCTGTGTGAGGAAAGCTGTGCCATATGTTGCCTCAGTAGGGCCCCATCATGTCAGCTGAGCACTTGGTCACACAATCAACAATTAGCACCAAATGAGGGCTCCCATCACATCAGCCTGGTCATGGATGTGCCAACGGAATCATCAGCACAGATCCAACACACTTGTATAGCAATGTTGCACTGACTACACGGATGAGTCCCTCCCCATTGATGCCCAAACCTGCATGTCCACTGGAGATGGCAACACGGTCAGGGAAGTAGACAAATGCAACGATGGCAGGCACAACAGATGTGCAGGGGTGGAAGCCACAGATATGAAATTGCCAATGTAAGTAGGAAACCCATTGCCAAATACTGAACACATGACACCCTCAGATGCTGCTATTGATGACATGGATACACCACATGATAGGACACATTCCCCCTGGACCACATGGGTTCCTGCACAGTAACACTTCATAATCATGAGACCAGATATCACCATCACTGCAGCAAGGGCATGGTTAGCTGCACCAACAACATGTACATCTGAAGCATGAGCACTAGAGAAAAGAAAGTTGCTTTATTCAGCATATGTGTTGAGGCCAAACGAAGTCCTGAAAAAAGAGCAAAGGCCAATGGCCAGTCCATTGTCAAAGTTCAAACAGGGTGACACTGGCAGATGTCACCCTACGCATGCCTGCACAATACCAGGGACAATCCACTAGGAGGGGCAACCGGGGGGCAGGCCAGGCACCGCAGGGACAGGATCAGGGCTCACCAGGGGAGTCAGGGAAGGGGTGGTGGGTGCAGGAGAGCCACTGACAACTGCAGTGGAGGTGTCTGACATGGTGTGTGCCGGCACAACTGGGGGGCATGACACAGATGTCGTGGGTGCCGGCACAACTGCAGTGGACCCTGCAGATGGGGTGGACAGGTCCGCCACTGCAGTGCCCAAGTCAGACAGGGCGGTAGTGGACTCCACTGCAGTGCCTACCTCCAGGGGAGGAGAATGGGGAACAGGCAAGGTGGGTTGGACAGAGGGGGGACACCCTCACCACATCAGTGGCACAGACAAGCGCAGCGGGGGTGTGGTGCTGGGAGAGCAAGTGGCAGGGGAGAAGGCCGGAGCATCTTGGGGATGGTATATCTGTGGGTGGGGGAACCTGGGGCAGGGTGTGGTGGGGGCACCTGTGCAGTGGGGGCCTGAGGGATGGAGGACGGAGACCTTGTGCCTGAGCTGCAGGGTGGTGGCGGGGTCTTGCTCTTAGCACTCCGGGGGGACTTGCGGGTGGGGGCCTCAGTCCGTCTGCGCCTGGGGGAGGGTGTCCGGGGGCGAGGGGCACTCTGCTCCGTGTGGGTGGGCTTCCTCTTCCCCGGGATGCTGGAGCAGCTTCATCGGTGGGGAAGAGGCCGAGGTCACAGAGGAAGAGCTGCTGTGACTTTGGGGTTGCAGGTGAGGCAAGGGAGGGTGCTTTGGAGGGAGAGGGAACTGAGGACTGCGCAGTGCATGTGGATGCGTGTGTGTGTTCCAGGGCCCCATCCCCTGTGAGTCTGGCTTCAGTCCCCTGAATGTGCGTGCGTGTGCGTTTTGTCATTGGCGTGTGTGTCAGTGTGCTGGATGTGTGTGTGCTGGTGTGTGCCTGTGCCAGTGTGTGTGTGCCTGGGATGGGTAAGGTGCTGGGGAGTGTGGATGGAGCAGAGGCAGGAGGGGTGAGGGACCGTTTGAGGAGGGACACTGCTGCCGTCAGGGAGGAGTCCATGGACCTATTGCCCCTCTGTAGGTCAGACATGCCCGATGAGATGCCCTCCATGAACGACACCAGCTGAGTCAACAGCGCGGTGTGCGCATGGAGGACACTCAGCATGGCTGTCTGCCCTACATGGAGCTGGCGAAGGAGGTACACAGACTCCTCACTCAGGGCAGCAGGGGACACAGGGGCAGGGGGTGCGGTGCCTGGCCCAAAGGAGACACGCTCCCGGACATGGGAGCCTCCACGGACCTGGGGAATGGGAGCCGATGGGAGGGCGGTGGTGGTGCTGGTGGTGGCGGGGACAGCAACACTAGCTGGGGTGTGGTGGCTGCTGACACCCGCCTCCACAAGGGAGTCATCCTCCGAGTTGCTCTGGTCCTCAGCTGAGGTGGATGCTGCTGAGGACTCCTCGGTGTGGCTCCCCTCGCCCTCCGTGCCACTGGGTCCCTCCGACCACTCCTCGGCTGCTGACCCAGTCTGGCTCTCCGGCTCCTCCTGGTCCGTGGAGCTGTCCCCTTCCGTGGCCGTGGATGTATCTGCAAACAATGGGGAAACAGACAGACATCAGTCACCTGCACCAAACGCACACACCACTGTGAGCACAGCACATTACAGAGCAAGCCCTGGCATCATTAGTTGTACATTGCTAAAAGTGCCCTAATTGAACAGGAGAAGTCAATTGTCAGTCTGATGCCAAGCATGGCACTCACATCCCACATGGCCTTGCACCCATCTGTCTGGTGTCTGTTGGATTGCAACACCCCAGTGTTGACACATGCACCAAGTACACAGTAGTTGGACAGTGCAGAGGACACGGTGTGGACACATCACAGCTCTTGCCACTGAGTCAGTACAGGTTTACGGATGTAAGGGATGCCCAGAGTCAAATAGGAAATGCATGTGATGCATTCCAGCGACAGACACCATGATGCACCCATGTCCTGATAGCCAGCGCCACTATGGTGTGCATGTAGCACATGTCACTCCCCTGCAGGATCACCAATCAGTAGACACATGCCATGGCGGAGGCATGACTGCAAAGTCATACATCACTGTCTCAGTGATGTATGACTTTGCAGCCAGACAACAACACTCTGCACTGTGTCACAATAGTAGGTCATGGGGAATGCAAGTCCTGGAGCTGCACAAGTGCACATGTACATCCCCCCACAACACATCCTCTTAACCCTCATCTGTCCAGGTCATACCTATTGGACATATGGGAGACCTGTGACACTACCCTCTGAACCTGAGCCCCTCACACTCTGCTGTGCATGGGGAACAGCTGCCTGAACTTCACATTTACATGCCCCAGTCTGCATGGGCAGCTGATCAGACACCTATGTGTCACACAAGTATCGTCTCCTATGGTCACATCTCCAGTGGCATGCTGAGCCCCTACCAAGAAACTCCACAGCAGTCCTGGCGACTAATCCACAGCACACTGACACAGAGGCAGACACCTGAGGGGTCAAATCACTGTGCACAATGTGTCCTCTGATACACGGGAGTGGGAGTACAGAGTGTATTGTATGGCCTGGAGTAGGCATGACTGTCCAGCCCCACATGAATGAGGGATGAGCCCTGGACTGTAGGCAGCTGGCTAAGTATGTGTGACACACGTCATATACATACTCCTGGGGCCCAAACATTGTTCCCACCCGCAGCATGGGTGTGTGCCAGGTACCCCAGCCACATGTGGTGGATCAGCTCAGCAATTGGACCACAGATCAAAGTAACACGCTGAATACATGTCAGAATACAGGCATTGTGTAAGCAATGGACCCACCCATGATGCCCACCACAGAGTCAGGGAAACAGATGCTGTCTCCCACCTTGAGTCAAGCAAACTGCAAGGACACAGTCCTAAGTGACAGAATTCCCTGCATGTAAGGGCCACACCTGGGTATCAGATGAGGAGTGGGCAGTGCACAATAGAGGGACATGGCTCCTGGACAACATGACTGCTGTACTGTGGCAGTTCAACCTGGCCCGAGGAGGGCACATAACATGTTAGACAGAGTACACAGTGCAGTCTTTGACTCACCCCTCCTTGCTGCTCTCTGGCCTTCAGCTGCCCATCCAGGTCTGGAAAGACCACCGCCAGGATCCTGAGCATGTGGGGGGTCAGGGTCCGTGTTCCGCCCCTCCTGCGAGGAGGCGACAGCTTCAGCTGGACCCGTGCAATCCTCCGGGTCCAGCCCCGAAGGTCCTGCCACCTCTTTTGGCAGTTGCGGATCCGGCGCTTGTAGACCCCCACGGACCGGACAGCCCGGACGATGTCCTTCCATATCTCATGCTTCCGATGGGCAGAAGCCTGTCAGGATGACAAAGTGATAAGGCCATTACTACACATGCAACATATCCGTGCATGACACAGTTGCATATACATGTCGCAATCACAGGGGCACATGGTGTACCCAGGCAGTGCACGGCTGCCCATGGACAGTTTTCCAGAAGTCACTACATGGTATCATAGCATGGGGAGTAAAACCCTGTTCAGAAGCACTGTCACTGCACCATACCTGTCCAGTGCAAGTCACTACACACTATGGGGGGTGACAACTACTCAGTGAGCCTGCTAGCCAGTGGTGTGCTGACTCTCAGCCTTGCTAGTCAGACAAAATGCACATTCAGAAAGGCAGTGCACAGAACACTCACCTGCTCCCCTGGTGTCCCATACAGCTTGCTGTACTGTGGAAGTAGGCTGTCCAGCAGGGCCTGGTTCTCTTCAAGGCTGAAGGCTGGGGCTCTCTCCACAGTACGTGCCATTGCAGGGTCCAGAGGGGCAGAGACAGCAGCAGTGCAGTGGCAGATGTCGTCCTGGAGCATGTAGTGCAGGCAAGTGGGCTCTCAGGGGAACATGCAGCAATATATATGTGCTGGAGAGGCAGATACTGTCCCTTGTGTCCAAAGTGATAGGTCCAAGTCGTTTGCATCTTCTGAATCTGGCCAATCCATGGAATAGCAGCACCAAAACACGCCCACAGCATCCTTCAAAATTTCAACTTCATGACATACATGATTTTGCAACATTGTTGTGGGTGACCAACTGATTTTCCAGCAACCGACTCGTTCGAATATTCGAAAACGCGTCCGTTGCCAGGCAAGCCCATTGTCAATGGGTGCGCACCGATCGGTCCATTGAGGTACAACGCGCACAGGGGTACAACGCGTACCCGCACACATTGAAAGCAATGGGCCGGCCGGAGGCACCGATCGGTCCATTGCAGTACAACGCGCACAGGGGTACAACGCGTACCCGCACACATTGAATGCAATGGGCCGGCCGGAGGCACCGATCGGTCCATTGCAGTACAACGCGCACAGGGGTACAACGCGTACCCGCACACATTGAATGCAATGGGCCGGCCGGAGGCACCGATCGGTCCATTGCAGTACAACGCGCACAGGGGTACAACGCGTACCCGCACACATTGAATGCAATGGGCCGGCCGGAGGCACCGATCGGTCCATTGCAGTACAACGCGCACAGGGGTACAACGCGTACCCGCACACATTGAATGCAATGGGCCGGCCGGAGGCACCGATCGGTCCATTGCAGTACAACGCGCACAGGGGTACAACGCGTACCCGCACACATTGAATGCAATGGGCCGGCCGGAGGCACCGATCGGTCCATTGCAGTACAACGCGCACAGGGGTACAACGCGTACCCGCACACATTGAATGCAATGGGCCGGCCGGAGGCACCGATCGGTCCATTGCAGTACAACGCGCACAGGGGTACAACGCGTACCCGCACACATTGAAAGCAATGGGCCGGCCGGAGGCACCGATCGGTCCATTGCAGTACAACGCGCACAGGGGTACAACGCGTACCCGCACACATTGAAAGCAATGGGCCGGCCGGAGGCACCGATCGGTCCATTGCTGTTCAACGCATCACTGTACATGTGACTGGCATATGTCAGCATGCCTGTCTCAGATGGACATATGCCAGCCACAGATAGCTCCCAGGGAGTGAGGGGCACACCTACATCACGACAGCCTGTCCAAACCTTATCATAAGGCATGTAAGGCTGCATTTCCTATTGTGTGTATGTTGGTGTACATGTTGTCCTGTGGGTGTCACCTGTGGGCAGCCACCCCCAGGCTGTGCACGTGTTAATGGGGACAGGATCCTGGGTGTTACGTGTACGTGACCACTGTGATGTGCAACTGTTCATATCTGTGCATGTGCCATGGTCACATTTCACAGTGGTGTTTGTGTATGTCATGTCACATACCCCGTGAGTCCCATGTGGGACGGTATGTTTGAGCCAGGGTGTCCCAGTGGCACAATAGTGATGGCCCTCCACAGTCTTTGTGCATGTAGTGTTTACAATGTCTCTGATTTCATGTGCACAATGGGAGACAGTCTCCACATCCACGTTGTGTGTGCATGGACTCTGATGTTGTGCGTGTGTGTCACAGACGTCCATGGCTCTCCTGCCATGGCAAGTGTGGCCACTACCTGTGGGGGTCATGTTTGTTTTGTTGTGGTGTACACATGATACTCCAGGTGATGCCAGTGTCCATGTGGCATTACAGGGTCCCTGGGAATGTGCCTGTCGTTGAGCTGTGGTGCCTGGGGCACATCTGTCCTCACATGTCACTGGGGGGTGACTGTGACACAGCATCATGATATCCAATGGGCCAACCTGGGACAAATTGATGCCACCTGTAGGACCGTGTTGACAGATGTTGGCCATGTATGTACCATACATGTCGTTCCGGTACTGCACACTTCATGTAGTTGTGCCTCATGATGATGTATGTTGGGATCTTGAGTGTGTTCAATGCCGCATATGTGGGGTGACTGACGATCTTGCTTACTTCTCCTCTGCACTGCAGGGCTCCTGCTGTCCATCGGCCATTCCCAGACCTGGCAACGATGGTGGAACGGGACAGCATCCGACGGTACCGCTTCACCAGGCAGCTGATTGAGGATTTTGCAGTGCAGTTGTCCCCACATTTGCAGCCTGGCCGGCCGTATCCTACAGCGCTGACCCCCAAGGTGAAGGTGATGGCAGCCCTACACTTCTTTGCCACCGGTACCTTCCAACATACTGTGGCGTCTGCTGGTGGGATGTCACAGACCATGTTCAGCCGTGTGCTCCGCGATTTCTTGGCGGCAATGTTGCTCTTCCTGAACCGGTACATCTATTTCCCTAGACTGCGACGACTCACTGACGTGAAGAGTGACTTTTATGCCCTGGGGAGGATGCCGCATGTCATTGGCTCCATTGATGGGACACATGTGGCTTTGGTACCACCACAGGCCCAGGAGCAGGCCTACAGGAACCGCAAGCACTACCACTCGGTCAATGCACTGGTGGTGTGTCTTGCAGACATGACCATCACACACGTGTGTGCCCGTTTCCCTGGTTCAGCACACGATGCCTTTGTGATGAGGAGTAGTCGCATCCCCAGGTTGATGGCACAGATGCAGAACCAGCGTGCCTGGCTTGTCGGTGTGTACTGACTTTGTGCCATTGTGTGTGATCTGATCTGTAGTATTCCGCCCACTTTTCCAAGTCAGCTGATGTGCACTTGTCTGTCCGTAGGTGACTCGGGATACCCCAACATGCCGTGGTTGCTGACACCCCTCAGGAACCCTGTGACACCTGCCCAGATGCGCTACAATGAGGCACATGGTCGGACCAGGAGAGTGATTGAGCGGACCTTTGGTCTCCTGAAGAGCCGCTTCCGCTGCCTGGACAAGACCGGAGGGTCCCTCCCATATGCCCCTGCGAAAGTGTGCAAGATTATCATCGTCTGCTGCATGCTCCACAACCTGGCAGTGCGGAAGGAGTTGCCTCTCATCCAGGATGACGATGACCAACATCCGCCACCTGTGGAGGATCCTGGCCTGGAACACGATGCCAGTGACGATGATGATGATGATGGTGATGGTGATGTCCGCACACAGCTCATCACCAACTTCTTTAGCTGAATGTGAGTATCCTGAGGTGTCATGTCAATGATGTGAGTTGGCATGATGTGTGGGTGGTGCTCTGGTGCTGTTGGAGTGTGTCCATGGGCTACTTGACTGGATGTGTGTTGCGATGTGTGGTGACAGGTGGGCTGTACTCCCCAACAGTGTTGACATGCTAACTTGGTTCTGGGTGGGTATCTTGTAACATGTATTGTGCATGAGTTTTGCTGTTCTGTCCTGTACTCCATTGCTTTTGACTGTGTGTCATTTCTGTCCTTCACAGGGTACTTTCAGATTCGTTTGGTCAACTGTGTCCACCGACAACGTGATTGCACATCCAGGCTGGTAGCTGTTGTGTCCCTACAGGTGATGTGCGCCACACCCATGGACTTCCTTCTGTCTACAGTTGTTGACTGTGTGCCCGCTACCAGGTGGGGTTACCTTGCATCTGTAGTGGTTACGGCATGTTGCTACTGTGTAATAAACCTGTGCTTCACTTAGTGATGTGCGTTGTCTGTGGTCACACATTTGACTGCCATTTGCTTACTGCACCTGTGGGCTACTTGACTACAACTGGGAATGGGTGTGGTGTCTGTGCATTGCACCGTCTTCCCTGGCAACATCAGTGTAGGCAATGAGTCAGATGGCCTAGGTGTGTATGTGTTGTGTAGCCCTGGTGGTGTGTCTCCCTCATATGTGTCACGTTGCCTGTACTCACATGCCTGTGTTGTCCTTGCTGTTGCAGTTCGCATACACAGTGTAATTTTGTTGTTCATCATCCCCATAACAGTACCCACGTTGGAATCACGACAGAGGCAAGTATGGTGTATTATTGTGTTTATTGTGATACATCTGTGATAATAGTGCATAGGATGGATTGTGCTGTACATGAATCTTGCAATCCCAAGTTCCTAGATGAATAGAAAGTCCAGGTAGACAGGATCCCCAGTATCGGGGCCACAGTTGTCTGACACATTGTTCCAACTTGTACTCCCCATGCAATGTGTGGGAGTAGTGTTGCCATCAACAGGGTGAACAGTCTGTGCACAAAGGCGAAAATCCAGAACAGGTTCAGGCTTCCTGGGAGTTGCGCTTGGCCATCAGCCTCTCACTTTCCCCTCCTCGGACGACCCCTCTTCTTGGGGGGGGGGCCCTCAAGTGCAGGCTGCTGCGGTGCAGGGGACTCTCCGCCAGAGTCCTCCTCCCTCCCTGTGGCAGTTGCAGTTTGTTCGGTACCAGATGTTGTTGGCACACAGGGAGGTGTGGACTGGTTGCTGTTCATCTGGCGGAGGCATTGTAAAATGTCCCTGTGCACCGCCGTCATCTCATGTAGTACATCCCACTTGGACTCCACGCGGGTCATGTGGGAGTCCACACGTGACATGTGGGAGTCCACACGTGACATGTGTGACTCCACATGGGACATGTGGGAGTCCAAGCGGGCATGATGGGCAGCCTGCTGCTGTTTGATGTCTCTGAGGAGCCCCACTACCTGGCTGAGCTCTCCGGTGCTGGACTGGTACGCATCAGCTATGCGTACCAGTTGTGGGTCTTCATGCACACCAGCAACGTCTGCAAGCAGCGACCTCTGTCTCCCACCCCTCCCACCACCCCTGCTGACATGTGCAGTGTGTGCAGTTGCACGCACAGATAACCCTGGTCCACCTTGGGGGTTGGTGGTGGTGGTGGTGTCCATGGCCCCAGGTTGGTCCAGGGTCACTGCGCTGGTGTTGTTCCTTATTCTGTCCATGTCGGCAGGGATGGTATTCGTGGTGACAGTCGTTGGAGGGGTGGGTGCAGGGGGTGCAGCTGGTGGACCTGCTGGTGCTGCAGCTGGTGGTCCTGCTGGTGCAGCATGTTGACTTGCACCGGATGTGCCAGGTTGTTCTTCATCGTCCGAGGAGGACAGAGGCTGTACGACGCCAGTGAGCTCGGCATCCTCTTGAGCCTGGGACTGGGACTCCTCAGCGTCTGCTGCTGTGTCCCTATCATCACCTGTTTTTGGGAGACACAAACAATGTATGTCATGTTTCTGCAGGCATCAGTGGTTGACACACCTGACAGTTGTGACTGTGCCTCGGGGTGCGGGCCTGTACATTGTATTGTCCTAAGTCGTCACAGTCAGGGGTTGATATTGGTGTGGCACATTGTCCTGCATTATTTGGGCATTTCTATGTATTCTCTGGGGTGTGAACATGGTCTGCATTGATTGTGTTTGGTTGACAGCCAGACCTCCTTCCCACCCACCCACCCACCCAGTCAGTTATCCCACCATGGAACGTGCTTGCATTGCAGGGAGTGTAAGTTGTCTCTCAGGATGTCAGTCAGAGGTGTCCTGCTGTTTGTTGGTGCACAGTTGGCAGCAGGGCCTTGTGCTCCCCGCAGCAGTAGCCAGTGTCAGCCATCTTGTGAGTCCTTCTCCACTCCCTGTGATGTGAGCATGGTTCAGGAGTGGTGTTGATGGGCCAGTTGTGAGGCTGAGCAATGTCTGTGACTACGACTCCCATCATGCTATTGCCTCCACCCCCTTCCCAGCATGCCCATGCTTCCTTCCTTTTGACTCTGCTTCCCTGTGGGGTGGGCTGGCTGTGCTGACAGGATGGCTGGGAGTGTTGTCCTGGCAGTTGTTTGGCTAAGAGTCCCAAGAGTGTCCCTGTGCTTCACACAACATAACCCAGGGTGGTGGTGCTTTGTGGGATCTTGTGTTAGGATGGAGGGCATTGCATTCTACCAGGTGGGTACTGTGGAGTTTGTGTTGGGGGGGGGTGTGAGGGGAGGTGCTGGTGACTATGGTCAGTGCTGCAAGTCCCCCTTCCCACCCAGCCAGCCGGATATCCCACCATGGAACGTGCTTGCATTGCAGGGAGTGTAAGTTGTCTCTCAGGATGTCAGTCAGTGGTGTCCTGCTGTTTGTTGGTGCACAGTTGGCAGCAGGGCCTTGTGCTCCCCACAGCAGTAGCCAGTGTCAGCCATCTTGTGAGTCCTTCTCCACTCCCTGTGATGTGAGCATGGTTCAGGGTGGTGTTGATGGGCCAGTTGTGAGGCTGAGCAATGTCTGTGACTACGACTCCCATCATGCTATTGCCTCCACCCCCTTCCCAGCATGCCCATGCTTCCTTCCTTTTGACTCTGCTTCCCTGTGGGGTGGGCTGGCTGTGCTGACAGGATGGCTGGGAGTGTTGTCCTGGCAGTTGTTTGGCTAAGAGTCCCAAGAGTGTCCCTGTGCTTCACACAACATAACCCAGGGTGGTGGTGCTTTGTGGGATCTTGTGTTAGGATGGAGGGCATTGCATTCTACCAGGTGGGTACTGTGGAGTTTGTGTTGGGGGGGGGGTGTGAGGGGAGGTGCTGGTGACTATGGTCAGTGCTGCAAGTCCCCCTTCCCACCCAGCCAGCCGGATATCCCACCATGGAACGTGCTTGCATTGCAGGGAGTGTAAGTTGTCTCTCAGGATGTCAGTCAGTGGTGTCCTGCTGTTTGTTGGTGCACAGTTGGCAGCAGGGCCTTGTGCTCCCCACAGCAGTAGCCAGTGTCAGCCATCTTGTGAGTCCTTCTCCACTCCCTGTGATGTGAGCATGGTTCAGGGTGGTGTTGATGGGCCAGTTGTGAGGCTGAGCAATGTCTGTGACTACGACTCCCATCATGCTATTGCCTCCACCCCCCTTCCCAGCATGCCCATGCTTCCTTCCTTTTGACTCTGCTTCCCTGTGGGGTGGGCTGGCTGTGCTGACAGGATGGCTGGGAGTGTTGTCCTGGCAGTTGTTTGGCTAAGAGTCCCAAGAGTGTCCCTGTGCTTCACACAACATAACCCAGGGTGGTGGTGCTTTGTGGGATCTTGTGTTAGGATGGAGGGCATTGCATTCTACCAGGTGGGTACTGTGGAGTTTGTGTTGGGGGGGGGGTGTGAGGGGAGGTGCTGGTGACTATGGTCAGTGCTGCAAGTCCCCCTTCCCACCCAGCCAGCCAGCCAGATATCCCACCATGGAACGTGCTTGCATTGCAGGGAGTGTAAGTTGTCTCTCAGGATGTCAGTCAGTGGTGTCCTGCTGTTTGTTGGTGCACAGTTGGCAGCAGAGCCTTGTGCTCCCCACAGCAGTAGCCAGTGTCAGCCATCTTGTGAGTCCTTCTCCACTCCCTGTGATGTGAGCATGGTTCAGGGTGGTGTTGATGGGACAGTTGTGGGGGGGGGGCAATATGTGTGAGTGCGACTCCCATGATGCTATTGGCTACACTGACTTGGCCAGCATACACAGAAT
This sequence comes from Calotriton arnoldi, assembly GCA_963921515.1. Lineage (NCBI taxonomy): Eukaryota > Metazoa > Chordata > Amphibia > Caudata > Salamandridae > Calotriton > Calotriton arnoldi. The sequence goes on from CAWUFW010013512.1 coordinate 470,019, forward strand.
TCCTTCCTTTGAGTGGTCTTCACTGTGTGTTGGTGTTGTTGTGGTGGCTACATGTGTGGATGTGTGTGTTAGTTCTATTTGTGCCACTGCCTAGCTGTAGTTGTGGTTGTGTTTGTACATGTGTTGGCACAGTTGGATGTGACTTTTTTGATGGCATGTGTTGTGTTTATCTGACTGACATACACATTTTGGGATGATTCTGTTCTAGTTGCTGTGTAATTGCTATGAGTGCATGGTTTGACTCTCCCCTTGACAGTGATGTGTGTGTTTTGTGGCAGTTTATTGTGTACATTTGTTGTGTACTCACCAGGCTCTGGGATGTCCTCTAGTCCATATACGCTCACTGGCGGAAGGATGGCCCGCACCTTCTCCTCCCAGGGCCTGAGGTATACTGGCTTGGCAGGAGGGCCACTGCCGGTGTATTGGCTCAGGTGGTAGTCTTTCTTGAGCAGCTCCCGGACCCTCCTGCGCACGTCATACCACCTGTTCTGGATGTCGGTCTTTGTGCGCCGACATGGTGATTGGGCGTTCACCCTGTTGATGATCCTCTCCCACATCTTGGTTTTCTGCGACATGGGGGTCTGTTGGACCAGAGTGCCAAACAGCTGTGGCTCCACCCTGAGGATCTCGTCTACCATGACTTCCAATTCACTATCTAGGAACTTGGGATTCTTCTTGGGGGGCATGGTGATGGGTGGTGATAGTGGGTGATGTGTGTGTTGGTGTGCAGGTGAGGGTGTGTGGGTGTGTGTTGTGCTGGGTGTATGTGAGGTAGGTATTTGTTGGTGTGCTGCTGGTGTGTGGCTTGTGTGAGGGATGAGCTGTGGGTGTGTGGTTGCTTTCTCTTGGGTGCTGGCAGTGGAATGGCATTTGCAAAGGCTCATGGTAGTGATTTGTGTCCTTTATATAGGTGGAGTTGTTGGTGTGTCTTTGTTCTCTGTCCCCACCCCCCAGTATTTATTGGCTTGGTAATTGCTTGTTTGGCCTTTTTTTGGTTGATTTTTCCTTTGTGCTGTTTGTGTATGTTGGAAACGTTCTTGTGACCGAGTCGGACCCTGCATTGGTCTCGTACGGTGTTTTCCGTTTCGTTCACGCTGTGTTTGTGCAGTTTTGTATGCTGCGTACGCGTCGGTCGCGGTGTATTGTGTTGCTTCGGCTCGGTTTTGTATGCGTGTCGGTCGTACGGCTTGTCCTCCGTCCGACTCGGTCGTGTTTTCGCGCCTTGCATCGTACTTTGCAGGTTGGAGTTGGCGGGTACGATTCGGTCGGATTTGTTCCGGGTGCGTGTCGGTCGGTTGGATTCGCGTGTTTTTCCGGCCGGATTGCTATTTTCCGAGCGGGTCGGTCGGTCGGCTTGGTTTCCTGACGTGTCGGTCGGATTTATCGCGGCTTGCATCGTACTTGGCGTGTCGGGCGCCACTGGTACGTGTCGGTCGGTATTTTTCCGGATCCGAGTCGGTCGGTGCTTTCCGGCCCGAATCGG